>CM029017.1:136535163-137065662 GCA_016801055.1 Panax notoginseng
GAGTGAAGCAAATATTTGAGGCTTTATGATCCGTAAAGATCTCCACCTTCTCCCCATACAAGTAATGCCTCCAAATTTTAAGTGCAAAGACAACAGCTGCCAACTCTAGATCATGAGTAGGATAATTCCTCTCATATTCCTTGAGTTGTCTTGATGCATAGGCTATGACTTTTCCATGTTGCATGAGAACACATCCCAACCCTTTGCTCGAAGCATCACTGTAGATGACAAATCCCTCCGAGCCAGATGGTATTGTTAGAACAGGTGCTGAAATGAGTCTCCTCTTGAGTTCTTGAAAACTCTGCTCACATTCTTCGCTCCAACCGAACTTTGTATCTTTCCGAGTCAGCTGAGTTAATGGAGTAGCGATTCGAGAAAATCCTTCCACGAATCTCCGATAATAACCAGCTAAACCAAGAAAGCTACGTACTTCGGTCACTGATTTAGGTTGCTCCCAGCTTTGAATAGCTTCAATCTTTGCCGGGTCAACCGATATTCCACGACTTGATACTACGTGCCCAAGGAATGCTACCTCTTCCAGCCAGAACTCGCATTTCTTCAACTTGGCATAAAGCTTGTATTCACGAAGCTTTTGGAGTACCAGCCTCAAGTGTTGCTCATGATCTTCACGGCTTTTGGAATAAACAAGGATGTCATCGATAAAGACGACCACAAAGTGATCCAAATATTCCTTGAATACCCTGTTCATCATATCCATGAAGGCAGCAGGAGCATTAGTCAATCCAAAAGACATAACTAAGAATTCATAATGCCCATACCGAGTTCTGAAGGCAGTCTTTGGAATATCCTCAGTTCTAACCTTCAGCTGATGATATCCAGAACGAAGATCGATCTTTGAAAAGAAATTGTGCTCCTTGCAACTGGTCAAACAGGTCATCAATACGTGGCAATGGGTACCTATTTTTGATGGTGACATGATTCAACTCCCGATAATCAATACAAAGTCGCATACTCCCATCTTTCTTCTTCACGAACAGAACAGGAGCACCCCAAGGAGAAGTACTAGGACGAATAAAACCAATGTCTAACAATTCCTGCAGTTGAGTCTTTAACTCCTGAAGTTCAATAGGAGCCATTCGATATGGGGCTTTGGAAATGGGTTTTGTACCGGGTTCAAGGTCGATACAAAATTCAATTTCACGCTCTGGGGGTAGGCCAGGAAGTTCTTCGGGAAATACGTCAGGAAATTTATTAACAACAGAAATATCATTCAAAGCTGACGTATTTTTTGTTTAGATCTGTGACATGAGCTAAGAAAGCTTGACATCCGTTTTTCAATAAACGAATAGCTTTATGGCTTGAGATGACAACGATTGATTTTAATGGTTTGGTTGCTTGAATTCGCATAATAGGTCGATTAGGAATATGAAAGCTAACAACCTTACGAAAACAATCAATTTTTGCATGATGAGTAGTTAACCAATCAATCCCTAGAATCACGTCAAATGCAAGTATTTTTAATGAAATAAGATCGACAGGTAATGTGTGGGTACCAACTTGAACCAAACAAGACTTATAAACCGCGGATGTAATGAAGGTTTCTCCCAATGGAGTTTCAACTGCTAAGTCAAAGTCTAATTTTCTCCGGAATCAAATTTAATCGATGAGCGCAAGTAGGAGAAAATAAAAGAATGGGTAGAACCGGTATCAAATAAAGTATAGACTTCATTAGAGTTTATGATAAGCTTACCCGTGATGACCTCATTCGGGTTCCCTGCTCTCTGAGAGTTCACAACAAACGCTCTCCCTTGCACAACCGGTTTTGACTTTTCTGGGACGGCCTTTGGTGCCTCCATCCTAGCTGAATTTGTCTTCGTAAATGACAAAATCGGCTAAATGACCTTCTCTTCCACAATTATAACATGCTTTGGACGGCATCACGCAGTTTGGACTGATGTGCCCCTCCCCTCCGCATTTGAAACATATGATAGGTGGTCGTTCTCCTTCCTTAACGACAGGTGCTGGTGCTGACGTCTTTCCATCATTGTTGAATCTCCTCTTCTTGAAATGCCCATTCTTATTGTTTTGGCCCTGATTACCACCGAAGTGGTTACCATTTCTGGCCTGTTGATTCCCTCCACGCTTGTTGTCACCGCTTCGATGACTGCTTCACTGGTATTATCATTTTGCCGGCTGCTCTCTTTTGGTTGCGTTGTCTCGTTATCGCGCTCCACCAACTGAGCCCTATTTACAACATCTGAATACAAACACAATTTATGAGAAACAAGATGTTGACGTATCTCCGGCTTCAAACCTCTTAAAAAATCCGCGTCATTCTTTCTTCATTATCCACCAGGTGGGACGCAAACCGGGATAACTCCGCAAATTTTGCCTCGTACTGCGACACGGTCATATTATTCTGCTCTAATTTGATGAACTCCACCTCCTTCATGTGACGAATACTCTCGGGAAAGTATTTGTCGTTAAACAGCTCTTGAAATTCTCCCAAGACATCTTCAGTGCGGCAGGTTGAGTACGCTTTATCGATTCCCACCAGTAATCTGCCTCTCCTCGCAACATAAAGGCGGCAAAGGGAACCTTTTGCTCCTCGGAGCAACCCAAGACATCAAATATCTTGGTGATCTGCTTTATCCATGTTTCAGCTACAAGTGGTTTGGGTTCTCCCTTAAACTCCGGTGGTCCCAGCTCCTTAAACTGTTTAGCGGTGACCGCCTGAGAGTTTCCAGTATTTCCACCTACGTTGTGGACAGGAGCCGCTTTCACATGTTGTTGCATGAATTGCATAAAACCTCTGAATATTCCATCATTCATCATCTGGTCAGTGTTGTTGTTTGCATGAGGATTGTCACCTTCCTGATGAACATTATCCTGATTATTGATATGTGGTGAATCAATAATCGCCTGTGCTCCATTGCTATTCTCAACATTCTCAGATGCCATTTTCAGATACTGCCACAAAATAAAAGTTAATTGATATGTCATATATTATCCTTATATTATGACCGACCAATTAAATACCATGCAAATAAACTTAGGTAGGTCATACTAGCGAAGGAATTCCCCGTCTCTCCCCTCCTAGTTCTATTCTCACATCTTAGCCAGGGATCATATCCCTAAGCTCTGATACCAACTGTGACGCCCCCAAAATTAGGTATACATCACCCATCTTGGGTCGTCAGATACATAGTACAGAATACAAATACAACTTACTAATACAACTGTCGTGTACAATACGACAAAACATAAACTGTGAGTTTGAATACAAATATTATCTTCTAGAGAGTATTCATACTCAAAAGGAGTCCTCGTTACATTTATTAACACACCATTACATAGAATAGTGAGGACTACTAACTAATACTATCATTCGGACCATCACTCCGTTCCCCGACTTGCCCCAGCTACGTTCTCATTTCCTGAAGAGAACAGTGAAAGAAAGGGTGAGCTCAACTAGCCCAGTAAGAAATATTATGACTAAGATAATGCAGAATAAATTATCATTAGCCTTCAACAATGTTAAACTGATAAAATACAATAGACATCAAGTTTAACTGTAGCGGAATAAGCAATCCATTAAAAGAGTCAAGTAGAAAATAAACTCTACTATCTTTTATGATTTAAAAGATTTTCCAACACTGTGATCGCTGAGACTCAGTTTAATAAAATAATCCACATTATCGAATCACCCCTGCACTACGGCCAAGGATATTCGTATATTCATTAATGGTCATGATCATGCCAACAACTGTCCATCAATGCACTACGGGCCAATGAGGACTTTTACCACATCATTTGTAACATTACGGTCATGATTACACCGAATAATCCCTGGTCATAATCATACCAAGTCCATCTATGCACTACAGGCCACAGATGACTTTCAACAGAATATAAACATGAGGATGATGACAATGATATAAGAATTCAATAAAACAAGTTCAAGAATTAATTTATCCAAGAATTAACAACGTCCAATTGTCAACATGATACTACTTTGTGGAGTAAAATTCAAGAATGATCAGGAGAATATTTTCATGAATAGATACTAGATGAAGCGCAAATGTCAAGGATATTCCACCATTTTCATGGAGTATAGAAGTCAAAACTTAACCAACTGAGTATAATAAAGAATAGAATAACAAAAGAAATCACCATGCATGCGATAGACCGCACAGACAGGTTATTCTTAACAGAATAATAATAATGGAACCAGGTCCGGCGTAAACGCACAGACAGGATATTCCGACAGAATAATAATAATGGAATCAGGTCCGGTGTAAAACACACAGACAGGATATTCCGACAGAATAATAATAAAGACGGAACCAGGTCCGGTGTAAAACACACAGATAGGATGTTCCAACAGAATAATAATAAAAACGGAACCAGGTCCGGTGTAAAACACACAGACAGGATGTTCCAACAGAATAATAATAAAAACGGAACCAGGTCCGGTGTAAAACACACAGACATGATGTTCCAACAGAATAATATGAGAATGTCACCAAGTATAGGGTAGACCACGTATACAGGTTATTCCAACAGAATAATAAGAAATGGAATAACAACAGTTCTCTTCATGAATAAGAAAGAATAACACCCCTTACCGTTTTAAAGAAGAGCTGAAGTAAGGAAGTAGTTAAGTAGCAGAATACTCTTCTTCTCTCTCTCTATAGTTTCTCTCTATAGTTTCTCTCTCTAGAGTTCAGTGAATTCGTAAGAAATAATGAAGGAATGAGCTGCTATTTATAGAAAAATAGAATGCATAGTAACTAATCCATGAACGGTCCAGATTGATTACTTTAATCTGACGGTCCATATTTAAAGAAAAATCTTTTAAATAAAATATAATATATTCTATTTATAGAATAACTTTAATAAAGTATTTTGTTTTATATAAAAAGATGTTTCTGTTTTATTACGTTAATAATACGAATAAAACAAAACGTCATTATCGCTAAATAATTCATATTATTAACTGACAATAATGGAATCAAACTGAGTGACTTTTCACATAAGCATTAATAATCAATACCGTGTGCTGCTATGCAACCACACGTATTACTGTACTTTTACTACCGAGTAGTTCAACAGTAACAATAGTAAAATTTCTGCCGTTATTTTTAATAAAATATTTTTGTCGTTTTCTCAATCCGACAATAATTCCGTTGTGGGGTCCACCAATGATTGTGTCGTTGTACGAATATTCCCTGTTAAAACGAATATTTCCCGACCAATCGAATATTATACAACAACTTGCGTACTTTGCAAAATTTATAAATATTACCCACAACTATAACATTATATCAAATTAACTCCATAATATTCAAAAATGATATTTATAGAAAATTCTTCTTTATTTATAAAAGTTGGGGTCTTACATATATGACAATATACCATGTCAGGTTTTGATAAAAAGGAATGTATGTGCACATGTTCCTTCATATTTTCCATTACATTGAGTTTAACATGGAATGTATGTGCACATGTTCCTCCGCATTTGGTTTATCAGAGGCTGACCTATCTTAGGCTACTCTCGTGGCTTTTTGGCATTAAGGTTCCTAAATCATCGTAATTTACTTGACGGGAAGTTAATCCGGTCTTTCAACTGGAGAGAATTTGGGTGGTGCCTTTCCTGAGCCTCGTTGGAATTAATCTTCCTACGAGTCCAGTAACCAAACACCGACAGGATAGCCTCCTGGTGGAGGAATCACACACCATACATTCACATACAACGTGTCTCACCGTTTATGAAAATGATGACATGTGTGAAGCACTAATATCACAAGCTGGTGCGAAGCACTAAGTGCAATAAGTAAATGCATTCGTACACATTCATTCAAATGTAACTGCAACATCCACACACAAGCAGATAATGATTTTGAAAAGTTTGTAGTAGTGGCTTAAGCCTTCTTACTGGATGTCCCCAGCAGAGTCGTCACCTGTCGACGTCGGGATTTTTATTTATCCCTTTTCTATTCTTGTCTTTTGGTGTTCTCATGTTAGGTGAGATTTGTTTGAAAAAATAAGTTGTGAAAAGGTCTGACATGTATATGTCAACGATTGGACTGTAAGAGTCGCCAGTTGGTATTTTTAAATGGTTGCACTAACTCAATCGAGAAAAGGTTTGGACATTAACCTAGTGATGTGACACTATTTAACTGGTCTGTGAAATCGAGATTCGTTAGGGTCCGGGGGCTTGATTATGTGGAGGGAAGGTGTTAGGCACCCCACGACATCCGTGTTACCACGGTAACCACCACTTTTCAATTAAACTGTTATATGAATGTGTGTGTGTGTAGGTCAATGTGCAATTATCTGGAAGTAGTGTTATGCCTTGTTTGCACCTATATATAAAGGGTTTGAATTTTGTATAAAAGTTACAAGATATAACAGTGATGTTTTGTAAAAAGAGATTTTTTCAAACCCTTATTCTTAATAGTAATTGAGGCCTTTGATACTTCCATTTTATTAAATGCTCGGCTTAGTTGCTTTTATTTTTGAGATGCGAGGCATCCTCGAGAAAATAAAATATATAGCAGTGCCGAACTCTTTGTGGGAATGAGAGCCATCTAAGGAAATTCAAACACCGTGAATAATTTACAAGCCATGTACAGTTGAAAATGTCCATCACGGAAACCGAATCTAGATTTAGTAGACTGAATTTGTGATCACATGATTCCTAGGATCACATGATGTAGCAATTTTATGAAAGCTGTAAACAGTTATATATATAAAAGCCGTAAATATATATATACAGACAATCAACCACCACGAAGTACCTCCATGGGGGATAGAAAAATGTAAATAAATCAGTAAAAATCAATCAATCGCCACAAAGAACTCCAGGCGGGACTAAATATAAAGAAAGCAGTAAAATGCCACGAAGTAAACTCCAGGCCTGACAGAAATGTATGTATGTATATATATATATATATATATATATATATATATATATATATATATATATATAAGAGATAAACGCACTATATATATATCGATCAAAGCTCGTTTCGTTATGTCGTGTTCGAGAATATATATATAGATATAAAAGTGGTAAACGCACCGGATATGAATTCTAGGCTCAATCAAATGGAGTTTGTCGTGTTCGTTTAATGCTTATATATATATATATATATATATATATATATATATATATATATATATATATATATATACATATATAAGCAATAAACGCTTCAGATGTAAATCCAGGCTCAATCGAGGCATAACTCGATGATGTTATATATATATATATATATATATATATATTTATATATATATATATATATATATACAAAGAAATAAAGAGCCACAAATCGAAGTCCAGGAACATGCACACAACACGATTCTCAACGTGAACAACTGTGTGCAAGAAGTGAGGAAAAGGCTTTAGATAATGTAAGAAGGCTTACAGTGGACAGCCAAAGAAGACTTTAATAGCTTTAAATGGATGAACACTTGGTTCTCACCGGTAAAAAAGTAGCCAAATATAAGCTCACACGTGTTTGAAATGAGAAAGCACTCAATTTATAGTGTGTACAGAGCAAATTAGACAGGGCTTCCTCGCCTTTTTTCTATGCAAAATGGCCACCCCAAGCCCTCTATTTATAGATGGGAGAGCCGCAGGTGCACCTACGGTAGCCGCAGAGGTACCTACGGTTACCCGAGTTGCCCCGGGCTCCGTGGGTCCCGTCGTCTCGAAGTACGTGCACACCTGCAACGTGATGTCTGCTCGAACTTTTAGAACTTTAATTTGGGCATTTTATCGAGGTGTATAAGACCTTTTTTGGCATGCTGTTGTCGAGAGCTGCACAATGACATGGGAGTAGAGGTTGTACGAAGTCAGGAAGATGGGACCATGGCCCGAGTCTTTAAATCTTTAAATTCTCTCTGGTGCACTGTCCTGTGTAGTAGTCACTCAGGAATGGAGCTATTTCGTTCTTGTACGACATTCCTGTGTGTAATGTATGTTGAAGTATTGCTGAGACAGCGCCATGTGGGATCGAGGTGGCAAAAATAACGATTTTACCCCTCATTGGGGTTATCTCTGTTTGGGCTGATTTAGTAGTCGTTGCTCAGGGTTATCTCTGATATTGGGCTGCTACAAGTGCTAAATGCATGTCCTCCTGGTGTTATCTCTGGGTTTGGAGCTGAGTGCCTCGGGGCTATCACCGAGTGTTGAAGCTAATCGTAGGGGTTTGAAACAAGTATTTCTGGGGTTATCTCCAGAACTACAACTGCATGCCTCAAGGTTGTCTCTAAGGTTTGAACTGTGTCTCCCGGGGTTGTCTCCGGGATTAGAACTGAAGATCTCGGGGTTGTCTCCAATATGGAACTGAGGATTCTGGGGTTGTCTCCAGAAATGGAACTGTATTCCTCGGGGTTGTCTCCGAGGTTGAAACTGAATATCCCGGGGTTGTCACCGGGACTGGACTAAATATCTTGGGGTTATCTTCGAGATGACAAACTAAATATCCCAGGGTTGTCTCCGGGACTATGCTACTTTGACTTCCAGAGTTATCTCATGAAGACGACTTTGGCCTCCTGCAATGTTAGTTACAGGAATGCAAAAATTTTCGCGTGCCTACAGAATCGATACTAGTAGAGTGAGAGATGGTGAGAGATGGTATCAATATAAATTAGGTATATTTGGTTCATCAGTTATAGAACGTTGGGATTCTGTAGCTAGAAATTGGTTTAGTGGATGAAGTATCACTTCCAACCATCTTCGCAATTCATAGAATTGGTTGAAGTTTGATGGAGGACAGTGACTAACTCTAAAAGAGATGGGAATTGATTGTACCGCATGCCCAGTTTCTGAAGAGGGATGGTTAGTGATTAGCTTCTGAGCAAGTGTGAGGTTTCCTGGGAGTTCATGACTAAGTACTAAGATTACTGGATAAGCTTTGAAAGTCCAGAACATATGATCCTAAGAGTTGAGAATTTGGGCTCTGTTATAGGGCATCATAGGTAAGTAGGAGAACAACTGATTATAGTTAGCTCTCCTATATCCATCCCAGCCCACTGCTATAATCTCAACTTCATCATCCTCTTCTTCTTCTCGATCTTCATTTTCTTCATTTGAAATTTCCACCACTTCAAACATCTCTCCATTCCTTGTCTAATCTTCACCCTTTTCTACCTCCATAGCTTTTACACCTTTGATTTCCATATCCTCTTGTGTCTCCCCCTCAGCTGTAGCTTTTTCTGGCACAGGAACTTTGAGAGTCTCCCCCTCAATCTGATCATTCATTTGTTCTTCAGGCATCTCCCCCTCAGCTAGAGCATTTTCTAGTGCAGGAACTTCAGGAAGCTCCTTTTTTGTAGCTATTTTCCTTTCTTCTTCCTTCAAGACTTTCTCATTTTCAAGAACATATTTCTTGACAAGCTTTCTTCTTATTTTTCAGGGCTGAGCTTCAGCCTCGGTGCTTTCTTTAGCTACAGCTCTGACGGTTGGCTCAGGCTGAGACTCTGCTACAGTATCCACTTCTGAAGTGATGGTAGGTCTGGACTCTACGATCGGTAGTGACTCTATGGTCGAAGAGAGTGAAGACTTCATTGTTTTATGGCTGTGTTTTCCCTTCTTAAGCAGCTGAGAGATGGTGGCTCTTTCTTCTTTCTCTTCAGACTGCTGCTCCTTCCTCTTCATTTCCTTTTGAATTTCAGTGCCCGAACTCTCTTGGGGCGTATCAGTGGTTGAGCCTTGAGGCCCTTCTATTGTTTGAACTTTCATTTTCCTCTTACCTTTTTTTTTGATCAAAGCGATGGGTTCCTCTTGATTAATTTCTTCTTCTTTACCTTCATTTACTATAGACATGTTTCCTGGTAGCCCAGATACCTTTGCTTCACCTGTCCTTCCACTGGATTCAGGCATCATTTTGACATTTTTTGTAGGATTTCTTTTCCTGTTTTGAAACAGCTGCTGGGTCATTCTTCTGTTGGGGTTGATGGGTTCCCCTCCCCAATTTTATCACCTAAAGTAGATTACAGGATTATGCTTATGAACCTCCCATAGAGCATTTTCTAGAGCTCTTTAATTTCTTTGAGTTGTGTATCCATTTCCCTATCTAATCTATAAGCAGAGCCCCATAGTTGAGTTGAATCCTGAAGCGGATTGCTGTCATGAGCTTTAGTTGAACTTCATTTACAGAGTCATGGCCTGAGCTTTTACAGCATATACACTTCCTTACAATGTCAGTCAGAAATTCATACTTCTGGGAACTCTTTCTTCTTGTACCCCTTGACGTTCTAAAACTTCGTGTGGTGCATTTTCTTCAGACCTTCGTAGAAGTCGATGACATCCATGGATGCGAATCCCTTTGATTTGAAATCTAGGGCTAGATTTATATCTTCAGCTTTGAGTTTAATTTGTTCCCCCTTGACCTTTGTAGGGATAGTGTCATTCTCAAAGACTCCATTATTGTAGATCTCTTTCACCAGCTTTTGTTAGATCCTTGTGCTAGTGTTCAGAGCTTCTTCAAGACCAGCTTTCTTCAGAAAAGATAGAATCTTATGGAACTGAGGTTTAACTGTCTTGAATTCGTCGAGGCAGAGTTCGTAACCAGATATAACATTGGAAGAAGCCATCGATTTTCTTGAACTGAGGTTGGTTGATCATTCTAAAAGCTAGGGTTTCTGTTGATAGAGAGAGAGAGAGAGGAATGAGGTTTTTGAAATTCTGAGGTGATTTTTAAAAAGCCTTTTCAAACTGTACTTGTAACTTCCCTCTTCATGATCTGCATAGTGGGGCACGTGTCGAGTTTTGCAGGGCTCCACGATTTTAAATAGTGTGAAAAATACTGATTTGCCCTTAGCTTCCCCTAAGCTAGTATATCCTTTAGGAATACTACGATCGTTGAGGTTGTTCTACGATAATTGAGTTCACTGCTAATTATACTCTACGATCATTGTCTGTCTTGGTCCTTGTGATGAGCTCTGACTTAGCATTCCTCCTGGG
Source organism: Panax notoginseng (assembly GCA_016801055.1). Lineage (NCBI taxonomy): Eukaryota > Viridiplantae > Streptophyta > Magnoliopsida > Apiales > Araliaceae > Panax > Panax notoginseng. Next base: position 136,546,106 of record CM029017.1, read on the forward strand.
TTAAGGTAGCTCAGGAAGGGCCAACCTCTTAGATTGAACTAAGGGTCAGGTTTGTCCCCGAGGTGCTTATTAAAAGGGTTGCTTGGATAGAAATGATGTCATCACAAGATGCTTCTCTGTCACGTCGAGACTGCTCTATGATCGTGGTTTCACTTTAGTCATCTCTACGATTTTAAACATAGCCCTTTTATCTGCATGGTTAGCACAAACTAGAGCATAGAGTTTATGGTTGCAGATTTAGCATACCTAACTCACTTATCAATTTATTAAATCTGGATTCATCTAAAGGTTTTATAAAGATATCAACAAGTTGATTTTTAGTAGGGATATATTGTAAAGATATAGTTCCATTTTGTATATGATCCCTAATAAAATGATATCTTATTTCTATATAATTAGTCCTAGAATGCATGACAGGATTATGTGTTATTGCTATGGCACTTGTGTTATCACAATGAACAGTTATAGATCTGAAATTAAACCCATAGTCTGCTAGCTTATTTTTCTTCCATAAGATTTGAGCACAGTAGCTGCCAGCAGCAATGTATTCAGCTTCTGCTGTTGAGGTAGATACTGAGTTTTGCTTCTTGCTAAACCAGGACACAAGTCTGTTTCCTAGCAATTGACAAGTGCCACTGGTACTTTTTCTATCGATCTTACAACCTGCAAAATCAGCATTTGTATATCCTGTCAGTACGAAGGAGGACTCCTTTGGATACTAAAGTCCCAAGTGAGATGTGCCTTTGAGATACCTGAAAATTCTCTTTACAGTAGTTAAGTGTGATTCCTTAGGATTAGCTTGAAATCTAACACATATGCATGTTGCAAACATTATATCTGGTCTACTGGCAGTTAGATATAGAAGAGAGTCTATCATACCTCTGTATTGAGTAATGTCAATACTTTTACTTTTTTCATCTTTGTCAAGCTTAGTTGCTGGAGCAATTGGTGTTTTCATGGGAGAGGTTGATTCCATGCCATACTTTTTAAGTAAGTGTTTAATGTACTTGGCTTGGTTAATGAATATACCTTCATCAGTATGTTTTACTTGTAATCCAAGGAAGAAATTCAGCTCACCCATTATACTCATTTTGAACTTGCTCTCCATAAGCTTGGCAAATCTCTTGCACAGTTTTTCATCAGTAGAGCCAAAGATAATGTCATCTACATATATTTGAACTAATTGGACTTTGTTTTTGTGCTTTCTAAGAAATATTGTGGTATCTACTCTACCTCTAGTGAATTCATTTTTAATAAGAAAGTTAGTTAGTATTTCATACCATGCTCTAGGTGCTTATTTAAGTCTATATAAGGCTTTGTCTAATCTATAGACATAATTAGAGAGAGTTGGATTGATGAAACCTGGAGGTTGGTCCACATATACTTCTTCTTGAAGTTCACCATGTAGAAATGCACTTTTGACATCCATTTGAATGACTTTAAACTTCATGTGGGCAGTAAAAGCAAGAAATATCCCGATGGCTTCTAATCTGGCAACATGTGCGAAGGTCTCATCGTAGTCGATGCCTTCTTCTTGGGAATAACCTTTGGCTACTAGTCTTGCCTTGTTTCTTGTTATTATCCCATCTTCATCCATCTTGTTTCTAAAGACCCACTTGGTGTCAATAACTTGGTGGCTTCTTGGTCTTGGAACCAATCTCTATACTCTGCTTCTTTCAAACTGATTTAGTTCCTCTTGCATGGTTTCTATCCAACTTGAGTCTTCCATAACATCTTCTATCTTCTTGGGTTCCATTTGTGACAGAAAGCTTAGATAGAAACACTCATTCTTGGTGGCGGATCTTGTCTTGACTCTTGCATTTGGATCTCCAATAATTAGGTCTTGAGTGTGATATCTTGCCCATCTATTTCCTGTTGGAACATCTGTCTTGATGTCTTCTTGTCTGAATTCTTCAAGATCAACCTCTTCTTCTTGATGTGGAGGTTCGTTGTCTGGCGTAGCTCTCTCTACGATCTTTTCTTTAGGCTCGACGATTTCATCTTCTAGGACTACAATCGTGGTGTTGAGCTTGACTACCTCATTCGTAGAGTCTGAGTCGTCAATAGTAGTGTCTTGAGGCACATATTTGTCTAAGTCTATTTCATCAAAGATGATGCGAATCGAGACTTCAACATTTAACGTCTTTTTGTTGAAAACTCTATAAGCATTACTGTCTGTGGCATATCCGAGAAAGATTCCTTTGTCTAACTTGGGTTGAAACTTAGTCAGATACTATTTTCCATTGTTGAAAATATAACATGCACAACCAAACATATGGAAGTAGCTGACATTAGGCTTTCTTCCTCTCCACAACTCATAGGGAGTCTTCTTTAACGTAGGGTACACAACATATTTGTTCTGAGTGTAGCATGTAATGTTGACAGCTTCTGCCCAGAAGTTTTCAGGCAGACGAGCTACTACTAGTAGAGTTCTTCCAGCTTCAATCAACATTCTGTTCTTTCTTTTAGCTACTCCATTTTGCTGTGGAGTTCATGGAGCTGAGAAGTTGTGACTGATGCCATTGTCTGTGCAGAACTGATCCATCTCAGAGAAGTCGATTTCTCTACCATGATCACTCCTTATAGCCTTGATTTTCTCCCCTTTCTCTTTCATCACCAGCTTCAACATCTTGATGAGTTGGGAACTTATTTCACCTTTTGAGTTTAGAAAGAACACCCATGTAAGTCTTGTGTAGTCATCCACTATGACCAATGAGTATATCTTCCCTCCAAGGCTTGTTGTTGGAATTTGTCCAAATAGATCCATGTGAAGTAGCTGCAGGGGCTTATCAATTGAGTTGACAATTTTTCTTTTGAATGAGCTTTTAGTTTGTTCTCCACGTTGACAGGCGTTGCATGGCCTTTCCTTGACAAAGCTGAGCTTGGGTAAGCATGCTACTAGATCCTTGGATGCCAGTTTTGACATGCTTTTGAAGTTTAGATGAGACAGCCTTCTATGCCATAACCAGCTCATTTCTTCAGAGGCATTAGCCAGAAAGCATATTGTCTCGTCAGAGCTTAGTTAACCGAGATTAACAGTGTAAACGTTTCCTTCTCTTATTTTGGTCAACTTTATAGAAGAGGTCCTCTGACTTGACGTTGATTGTTGAGAAAGGTAACTTGATGACCCTTGTCGCAAAGCTTGCTTATGCTCAGAAGATTGTGCTTTAGTCCTTCCACATAGGGTACTTTATTGAAGGACACTGCACCATTCCCAGCTGAGCCATAACCTCTTATCTTGCTTGAGCCATTGCCTTCAAAGATGACTGTTGGACCCTCTTTCTCTATGAAGTCAGACAGGAGGGCTTTGTTCCCAGTCATTTGTCGTGAGCATCCACTTTCTAGGTACCAAGTTGTGATCGTGGAGCTCTGTTCCTGCATTGAGATTTATGCTCTCATTTTGGTACCATACTTGCATGGGTCCTATCTTGTTAGTACCCTTAGGGACTCAAATCTGCTTGACTTTGGGTTTAGTATTCATAGGATTATTGTAACATACTGCAACCTTATGACTATATCTATCACATACAAAACATTTATCATGATGCATGCTTGAGTGTGTGTGTGTTGTGTGGATTCTTTCTCTATTTGGAATTATGTGGATTTTTGGTAGTCCTTCCTTTACACTCAATCTTCTTTTTCAATGTGTCCATGTGATTTATGATTTGTGAAGAGTGTAACTTAACTCTACTATTCCCACCTGGTTGGTTCGTGAAGTTGATTTTGCTCGACTCTACGATCCTTCGAGGTTGGAGAGTAGTGTCTAAGTTACTCTTCTCTTTTCTGAACCCTAGGCCAGCATGGGATCCGTTATGTCTTATAGCATAGATTGGATCAGAAGAGCGGTGATGTACCGGTTCTTCTTTCTGTGAGGATTTCACAAATACAATGCTTCTATTAAGGTTTGAAGCACTGCTGATGTTAGTTTCCTTTGAATTTTCCACATTTGGTTCTGAGGTGGATTCCCCAAAACCTAAACAAGTTTTGTCAGATGCACTTCTTTGACTGGAGATCAGGGAGTCCATGGATGAAGAGGATTTATTCCACTTTAAGATTGTCTTTTCTAGTTCCTCAATCTTAGAGGTTAGGTTTGACTCTCTTTGTGCATTATGTGCATTATGTTAGCACTTAGAAGGGTTGTTTTCAGTTCTTCTTAAACTTTCTCTTTCTCTTTTTGAAGAAGAGAATAATCTTTAGACAGAGCTCTGAACCATTTCATGTATTGATGCAGATCAGATGTTATGCCATGTAGTGCAGTTCTTAAATCATCAATATCTACATCAGGAGAGTTAAATTCAAATACCTCATCGATACTTACTTCATGATTGTCAGTGCTTTTCTTATCCTTTGCATTTTTGGCCATTAGACACAAATTTGTTACTTGAGGATCTTCAGAATCTCCAGACTCACGAGTTATGTCGTTGTCAGAGTCACTCCATGATACTCCCGCCATAAGACATTTATCTTTCTTCTGGAGCCTCTTGTTGCCTTTGTACTCTTTCTTTGAATTTGTTTTCTTTTTCAGTTCTTCTCTAAGAGGTTTGTTGCAGTTTGCAATGAAATGGCCAGGCTTCTTGCAGTTGTAGCATAAGTCATTGACCTGCTCCTGGCTGTTGTTATTGTTAAATCTCTTAGGTTTGCTGCTTCTGCCTATACGCATGAACCTCTTTAGTCTTCTTACCAGCATTGCAATATCCTCATCATCATCTTCCTCAGAGTCAGAGTCATTTTCAGTGTTAGCTTTGGAGATGGCATCTATTGCTTTGAGTGTAACTCCTTTGTCCTTTTTTCTTCCTTCAGATAGAGTCTCTGCTTTTTGAGTCAGCTTCAGTTCATAGGTGAGAACGTTGCCATAGAGTTGTTAAACAATCATTTCATGGAGATTCTTCGATTCTCTGATGGTAGTGGTTTTGGCATCCAACTTGTTTGGTAAAGCTCTCATGAGCTTTATGCTCAGATCTTTGTTTGGATAGATCTTACCAAAAGCTCGAAGAGAGTTGAGTAGAACATTGAATCTTTTATAAGTGGAAGTGACATTTTCACCTGGAACATGGGCAAACATTTCATATTGTTGAGTTATAAGAGATTGTTTGTTTTCTCTGACTTCTCTAGTTCCTTTGTTCATAATGAGCAATGATTCCCATACTTACTTGGCAGTTTTGTTGTTGACCACATTCTCGAACATATCATCTTCTAAAGACTGGAACAAGATGTTCTTGGCCTTTTTGTCTAGTTGGATAGATTTCTTTTCGTTGTCAGTCCACTCAGCTACTCAGCTTTAACATTGATTTGAACTCTGTTTGGTTCTTCTGGAGTTGGTGCGAGCTTTGTTGGAATGTAGGGCCCATTCATGACAGTTTCAAACAGTTCTTCATATATTGAGTCCATGTATTCTTGCATACGAACTTTCCAGTTGGCAAATTTATCTTTGTTGCACATTGGTGGCTTGCTGCCTCCTCTAGTCTTTGATTCACTTATCAGATGTACCATTAGACTCAAGCTTTATATGCTGATTGAGAGAACCTGCTCTAATGCCAATTGTTAGTTCCCATAGGCACACTAGTTATCTAGAAGGGGGGTTGAATAAATATTTTTAAAATTTCTTTTTCAAAATATTTTGTCAGGTTTGTTAATCAATTACAGCGAAATATATGATTTGTTTGTTCTCCTTTAAGATAAACTGAGTTAATAGTTAACAGGCAGTTATAACAAATATAGCAGTTAAAGCAAGAATATAAAAGACACAGAGAATTTAAGTGGTTTAGAGCACTTTAGGCTCGTAATCCACTCTTCTACTCCTCTAGTAGGAAATCCACTAAGGATGTCTTTACATCTCACAGATTCCTTCAAGACCAGCAGTCTTGGAGCTTCTTAGTTCACTTAGAACTCTTCAAGTCCAACAGACTTGGAATACACTTGATGATAGTTGAGTTCTTTGGGTTGTGCTACTCAGTTGTTGTTAAGCATGTGTTCTAAAGAACTGAGTAGTTGAGCAAGCTTTCTTTCTAGATCGTAGAAATGAGCGTTGAGTGTTCTTCAGCTTTTCATTGTGTACTTGCTTACTTTCTTGCATCTGCATCTCATTTGTATATAAGGTGCTGTGACGCCCCCAAAATAGGTATCCATCACCTATTCTGAGTCGCCAATACATGGTATAGAATACAAATACAATCTTTAATATATAACAAGAGAGCTGTGAGTTTTAATACAAATACGGTTTTCTAGACAATATCCACACTCATAATAAGTCCTCATTACATTTATTTTCACACTGTTTCATAGAATAGTGAGGACTACTAATGCTATCCTCTGAATCGTCACTTCGTTCCTCAACTAGTCCCCGCTACGTTCTCATTTCCTGAAGAGAACAATGAAAGCAAAATGGTGAGCTCAACTAGCCCAATAAGAAATATTATGACTAAGATAATACAGAATAAATTATCGTATGCCTTCAACAGTGTTAAACTGATACAATATAACAAACATCAAGTTTAACTGCAGTGGAACAAACAATCCATTAAAAGAGTCAAGTAGAGAATAAAATCTACTATATTTTATGATTTAAAAGGTTTTTCATCACTTTTATCGCTGAAACTCAGCTTAATAAATAATCCACATCATCCTTACACTACGGCCAATGATATTCATTAGTATCACAACCACAAATTATCCATGCGTCACAGCCAAGGATATTCGTGTATTCATCAATGGTCATGATCATGCCGACAACTATCCATCAATGCACTACGGGCCAATGAGGACTTTTACCACATCATTTGTAATATTACGGTCATGATTACACCGAATAATCCCTGGTTATAATCATACCAAGTCCATTTATACACTACATGCCATAGATGACTTTCAACAAAATATAAACATGAGGATGATGACAATGATATAAGAATTCAATAAAATAAGTTCAAGAATTAATTAATCCAAGAACCAGTAACGTCCAAATTGTCAACATGATACTGCTTTGTGCAGTAAAATTCAAGAATGCTCAGAAGAATATTTCCATGAAAATATACTGGATGAAGCGCAAATATCAAGGATATTCCACTAATTTCATGGAGTATAAAAGCCAAAACTTTAACCAACTGAGTATAATAAAGAATGGAATAACAAAAGAAATCACCAGGCATGCGATGGACCGCACAGACAGGTTATTCTGACTGAATAATAAATAACGGAACCATGTCATACGTAAATGCACTGACAGGATATTCCAAAAGAATAATAAATAATGGAACCAGGTCCGGCGTAAACGCACAGACAGGATATTCCGACAAAATAATAGATAATGGAACCAGGTCCGGCGTAAACGCACAGACAGGATATTCTAACAGAATAATAAATAATGGAACCAGGTCCAGCGTAAACGCACAGACAGGATGTTCCAACAGAATAATAAAGAATGGAATAACAGAAGAATTTCACCAAGTATAGGGTAGCCCGCGTATACAGGTTATTCCAACAGAATAATAAATAATGGAATAACAGAAGTTCTCTTCATGAATACAAAATAAATAAATCCCCTTACCTTAAGAAGAAGAATACTGGATATATGACTAGTGCAGTAGGAGAATACTTTTCTTCTTTCTCTCTATAACTTCTCTCTCTAGAGTTTCAGTGAATTCGTAAGAAATAATGAAGGAATGCGCTTCTATTTATAGAAGAATGGACTGCATAGTAACTAACTCATGAACGGTCCAAATTGATTTACTTTAATCTGACAGTCTATATTTAAAGCAAAATCTTTTAAATAAAATATAATATATTCTATTTATAATCTAATAAAACGAATAACTTTATAAAAGATTTTACTATGCAAATACTATGCAGGCACTATGCAAACACTATGCATAATAAAATATAATATATTCTAATTAATGTCTAATAAAATAGATAACTTTATAAAAGTATTCTGTTTTATATAAAAAGATTTTACTATTAGCCTAATAAAACGAATAACTTTATAAAAGTATTCTGTTTTATATAAAAAGATTTTCTGTTTTATTACATTAATAATACCAATAAAACAAAACTGAGTGACTTATCACATAAGCATCAATAATCAATACCGTGTGCTACTATACAACCATGCGTATTACTGTACTTTTACTACCGAGTAGTTCAACAGTATTAATGGTAAAACTTTCGTCGTTATTTTCATAAAGTATTTTTGTCGTTTTCTCAATCCGACAATAATTCTGTTGTGGGGTCCACCAATGATTGTGTCGTCGTACGAATATTCCCTGTTAAAACGAATATTCTCCGACCAATCGAATATTATATAGCAACTTGCGTACTTTGCAAAATTTATAAATATTACCCACAACTATAACATTATATCAATTTCACTCCATAATATTCAAAAATGATATTTATAGAAAATTCATCTTTATTTATAAAAGTTGGGGTCTTACAACCTCCCCTTCTTATAAAATTTTACCCTCGAAATTAGGGTACGTGCCTGGTATATCAAATAGGTAAGGATACCTTGACTTCATTTCAGATTCTAACTCCCAGGTCATTTCCTCAACATCGTGGTTTCTCCACAAAACTTTGACTTGAGGTATAACCTTGGAGCGTAGAATATGTTCCTTCTTATCCAAGATTTGAACAGGAACCTCTTCATACGTTGAATCTTCCGCTATTTCGTCCGGTTCTAACTCAATAATGTAGTTCGGATCTTCCACATATTTACGTAACATTGATATTTGAAACACATTATGAACACGAGACATACTTGGCGGTAAAGCGAGTCTATAGGCCACAGTTCCTACTCGATCGAGGATTAAAAATGGGCCAATGAATCGAGGATTGAGCTTTCCTCTCTTTCCAAATCTCGTAACTCCTTTCCACGGAGCAAATCATAACAACACATGCTCTCCTATATCAAATTCCACGTCCTTTCGTTGAAGATCAGCATAACTCTTTTGTCGATCTTGTGAGGTTTTTATACATTACCGGATCGTTTGAATCTTTTTCGTAGTCATACGTACCAACTCCGGTCCCAACAACGTTGCTTCACCCACCTCATCCCAGCATACTAGAGAACGACACTTTCTTCCATACAACGCCTCGAATGGAGCCATGCCAATACTTGCTTGATAACTGTTGTTATAGGAAAACTCCACCAATGGTAGGAACTTATCCTAACTTCCCTTGAAGTTAAGGACACAAAGTCTTAATAAATCTTCAAGAGTTTGAATAGCCCTCTCTAATTGTCCATCCGTCTGGGGATGATATGCTGAACTAAATCGTAAATCCGTGCCCTTAGCTTTCTGCAAACTAACCCAAAATCGTGAAGTGAATCATGTGTCTCGATCAGAAACTATGGATACTGGCATACCATGAAGTCTTATAATCTCATTTATGTACATACAAGTAAGACGTTCAAGTGTATAAGTTTCTCGTATTGGTAAGAAATTAGCATACTTGGTCAATCTATCAACAATGACCCAAATTGCATCAATGCCTTGAGAAACTTTGGGAAGACCAGTAACGAAATCCATGGTAATGTGCTCCCACTTCCATTCTGGAATTTCAAGTGGTTGCAATGGACCTTTTGGTACTTGATGCTCCGCTTTGACTCGTTGACTAGTTAGACACCTTAAGATAAACAGTGCTATCTCTCTCTTCATATTGCTCCACCAAAATGTATGATGAAGATCACGATACATTTTGGTACTCCCAGGATAGATTGCAAACGGTGTGTTGTGCGCCTCCATCATGATTTTATACTTTAAATCAGGGTCGTTAGGAACATAAAGTCTGGAGTTGACTTGAAGTATTCCTTCTTCATCGATTCTTGCTTCCGGCATAGCACCTTCTTGTACTTTCTTCCTCATACGCATTAGCTCCAGGTCTGTAGCTTTAGCATCCTTAACTTTATCAATTAAAGTCGGTTCTACTCGTATATTCGCCATCATCACATGGGTCCCTGGAGTCTTTAACTTTATCTCCATCCTTTGCAAGTCACACAAAATGGGCCTTTGCGTTGACAATATCACACTCGTACTTGCATATGATCTTCTACTCAATGCATCAACTACCACGTTCGCTTTTCTATGATGGTATTGGATGGTATGATCATAATCTTTCAACAGTTCCAGGCAACACCATTGTCGCATGTTGAGCTCCTTTTGAGTGAAGAAATATTTGAGACTTTTATGATCCGTAAAGATCTCCACTTTCTCCTCATACAAGTAATGCCTCAAAATTTTAAGTGCGAAGACAACAACTGCCAACTCTAGATCATGAGTGGGATAATTCCTCTCATATTATTTGAGTTGTCTTGAGGCATAGGCTATGACTTTCCCATGTTGCATGAGAACACATCCCAACCCTTTGCCCGAAGCATCACTGTAGATGACAAATCCCTCCGAGCCAGATGGTATTGTCAGAACATGTGCTGAAATGAGTCTCCTCTTGAGTTCTTGAAAACTCTTCTCACATTCTTTGCTCCAACAAAACTTTGTATCTTTCCAAGTCAGCTGAGTTAATGGAGTAGCGATTCGAGAAAATCCTTCCACGAATCTCCGATAATAACCAGCTAAACCGAGAAAGTTACGTACTTCGGTCACTGATTTAGGTTGCTCCCAGCTTTGAATTGCTTCAATCTTTGCCGTGTCAACAGATATTCCATGACTTGATACTACGTGCCCAAGGAATGCTACTTCCTCAAGCCAGAACTCGTATTTCTTCAACTTGGCATAAAGCTTGTATTCACGAAGCTTTTGGAGTGTCAGCCTCAAGTGTTGTTCATGATCTTCACGGCTTTTGGAATAAATAAGAATGTCATCAATAAGGACGATCACAAAGTGATCCAAATATTCCTTGAATACTCGGTTCATCAAATCCATGAAGGCAGCAGGAGCATTAGTCAATCCAAAAGACATGACTAAGAATTCATAATGCCCGTACCGAGTTCTGAAGGCAGTCTTTAGAATATCCTCAGTTCTAACCTTCAGCTGATGATATCCAGAACGAAGATCAATTTTTAAAAAGAATTGTGCTCCTTGCAACTGGTCAAACAGGTCATCAATACGTGGCAATGGGTACTTATTTTTGATGGTGACATGATTCAACTCCCGATAATCAATACAAAGTCGCATACTCCCATCTTTCTTCTTCACGAATAGAACGGGAGTACCCCAAGGAGAAGTACTACGACGAATAAAGCCAATGTCTAACAATTCCTACAGTTGGGTCTTTAACTCCTAAAGTTCAATAGGAGCCATTCGATATGGGGCTTTGAAAATGGGTTTTGTACTGGGTTCAAGGTCGATACAAAATTCAATTTCACGCTCTGGGGGTAGGCCAGGAAGTTCTTCAGGGAATACATTAGGAAATTCATTAACAATAGAAATATCATTCAAAACTGAAGTATTTTTGTTTAGATCCGTGACATGATCTAAGAAAGCTTGACATCCGTTTTTCAATAAACGAATAGCTTTATGGCTTGAGATGACAGTGATTGATTTTAATGGTTTCGTTGTTTGAATTCGCATAATAGGTTGATTAGGAATATGAAAGCTAACAACCTTACGAAAACAATCAATTTTTGCATGATGAGTAGTTAACCAATCAATCCCTAGAATTACATCAAATGCAAGTATTTTCTATGAAATAAGATCGACAGGTAATGTGAGGGTACCGATTTGAACCAAACAACACCTATAAACAGTGAATGTAATGAAGGTTTCTCCCATCGGAGTTTTCAACAGATAAGTCAAAGTCTAATTTCTCCGGAGTCAAATTTAATCGTTGAGCGCAAATAGGAGAAATAAAAGAATGGGTAGAACTGGTATCAAATAAGGTATAGACTTCGCTAGAGTTTATGATAAGCTTACCTGTGATGACCTCATTTGGGTTCCTTGCTTTCTGGGAGGTCACAACAAACGCTCTCCCTTACACTACCGGTTTTGACTTTTCTGGGACGTCCTTTGGTGCCTCCATCCTAGCTGAACTTGTCTTCGGTGAACGACAAAATTGGGCTAGGTGACATTCTCTTCCACAATTATAACATGCTTTGGATGGCATTGCGCAGTTTGGACTGATGTGTCCCTCCCCTCCGCATTTGAAGCATATGATCGGCGGTCGTTCTCCTTCCTTAACCATGGGTGCTGGTGCTGACGTCTTTCCATCATTGTTGAATCTCCTCTTCTTGAAATGTCCATTCTTATTATTTTGGCCATGATTACCACTGAAGTGGTTACCATTTCTGGCCTGTTGATTCCCTCCACGCTTGTTGTCACCGCTTCGATGACTGCTTTCACTGGTATTATCATTTTGCCTGTTGCTCTCTTTAGGTTGCATTGACTCGTTATCGCTCTCTACTAACTGAGCCCTATTTACAACATCTGAATACAAACATAGTTTATGAGAAATAAGATGTTGACGTATCTCCGGCTTCAAACCTCTTAAAAACATCCGCGTCATTCTCTCTTCATTATCCACCAAGTGGGACGCAAATCGGGACAGCTCGACAAACTTAGCTTCGTACTGCGACACGGTCATATTATTCTGCTCCAACTTGATGAACTCTATCTCCTTCATGTGACGAATACTTTCGGGAAAGTACTTGTCATTGAACAGTTCTTGGAACTTCTCCCAAGACATCTTCAGTGCAGCAGGTTGAGTACGCTTTACCGATTCCCACCAGTAATCTGCCTCTCCTCGCAACATAAAGGTGGCAAAGAGAATCTTTTGCTCCTCGGCGCATCCCAAGATATCAAATATCTTGGTGATCTTCTTTATCCACGTTTTCGCCTTAAGTGGTTTTGGTTCTCCAATAAACTCTGGTGGTCGCAGCTCCTTGAACTGTTTAGCGGTGACTGTCCGTGAGTTTTCAGTGTTTCCACCTACATTTTGGACAAGAGCCGCTCTCGCCTGCTGTTGCATGAATTGCATAAAGCCTCTAAACATTCCATCATTCATCATTTGATCAGTGTTGTTGTTTGCATAAGGATTATCGCCTTCTTAATGCACATTATCCTGATTATTGATATGTGGTGAATCAACGGTCGCCTGTGCTCCATTACTATTCTCAACATTCTCGGATGTCATTTTTAAATACTGCCACAAAACAAGGGTTAAATCACATATCACATATTATCTCTATACTTAGACCGACCAATTAAATAACAAGTAAACTTAGGTAGGTCATACTAGCGAAGGAATATTCTTTTTGTAGAGAAATATTCGTACGACGATATCGAATTAACCAATCATTGGTAGGCCCCATAACGGAATAACTGTCGAATATAGAAAGCAATATAAATAACCTTTTCATAAAAAAAACGACAAAGATTTTACCGTTAAACTATTGAAATACCCGATGATAAAAATATAGTAATATAGGTGATTCCACAGTAGCACACGGTATTGCACAGTAATTTATATTATCGATTCTTACGTAAGAAGTCACTCAGTATTTTATTCAATAATTGTCACAGTAGTTATTGCATAGTGATTTATATCATTGATTCTTAATTACATAAGAAGTTACTCATTATTTCATTCAATAATTGTCATAGTAGTTATTGCACAGTGACTCATATTATTTGATATGATATAAGTAAACCAATTGACAGTATTGTGAGTCTATGTTAATAATTGTGAAAAATAGTTTAGAGATTGAAAATGTGTAAATAATTGACTAATAATAGGGGGTTGATTAAAGATAAGTATGATAAACAAATGTTTGTTCAATTATTTTCTGTTTACAAAAGTAAGTTTGGTAGGACTTACCAACACTCTACTTTTTCTAAAGTAGTATGGACCACAACTCTATTATTGAACAAATTTTGTTAAAACGTGTACAAGTTGGTTTTCTCTACGGGACCATAAATTCCACTACCATTATTTTATGCAGCTCATTTGTCAAAGCGTGTGTGGTAATTATTTCCCAAATTTTTAATATAAATAGGTGCTCGGCTGAGTAACTAAAGACACACCATCACTACACTAAAAATATAAAATTCTTTTACTACAATATTACGAGTATAATATTGTGAGTATTTCTATTGAGTGTAATGTTACTCCAAGTGTAGATAAGGAATGTAAGCATTGTTTAAGTTGATCAATTTCATAGAAAGCAGAATCAAGTCACATGCTAAGGTAGGGGGTATCATTTTTATAGTAAAGGGATGTCATTTTCTTTTATACTCCATATTATGGTAAGATATTATTATTCGTTTATTCAGTTTATCATTAAATGGTGAAAACTCCTGAAAGGATTAGAATACCCTTAACAGTTTGTGCTTCATCTAATATCTTGACCTGAATCTTTCTATTCAGTTTTAAATTATTATATTTGAGCTAAAAACTTTACATTACTTATCAGAAATTCTAATCGATTTTCTGGATATCATGTTGGCAATTTGGACTCTGGATAATTAAATTAAAAATTACTAAGATTTATTTTATCTTATTATTCTGATTATTCATGTCCATTCATTATATATATCGTTGTCATTATCCTCATGTTTATGATGTGATAAAAAGTTATCATTCGTCCGTAGTGCATTGATGGATAGTTGTTTGACATAATCATGACCACTGGTGATAATAACGAATATTCTTGGCCCGTAGTGCATGGATAATTCGTGCATGTGATAATAATGAATATCCTTGGCCCGTAGTGCATGTATAATTCGTGGATATGATAATAACGAATATTATTGGCCCGTAGTGCATGGATAATTCGTGGATGTTATACTAACGATTTACAGACAAATGATGTGGTAAAATCCTCTTTGGCTTACGTGCAAAGATAGACTAATGTTACAGATAAATGATGTGGCAAAAGTTATCTTTGGCCCGTAGTGCAAAGATGGACTATTGATTATTGGTTTTATAGTTATATATCTTTGGCCCGTAGTGCAAAGATGGACTGTTGATTATTGGTTTAAATTTGTATGTATTTGGTCGTAGTGTAAAGATGAATTTAATGGCATAATTATAAACATATACTGTAAATTGGTATAACCACGAGCTTTGTGTTTCAGGTAAAAACAGGGGGTGAAAGTTTTCTTTGTCTTGGGTACAACGAAGAACTGTTGATTAGTGTTACAGGAATAAAATATTGATGATGAGCTTTTAATTTAGGGAAGATAGTAGACATTATGTTCTACTTGACTATTCTAATAGATTGTTGATTCCGCTGCTATTATGGTTGGAAAACTGTTATCATCTACCATATGTTTTAAATATCTGATTTATTATTGATGAAGGCTATTGATAATTTATTTATCTTAAGTCATGATATTCTTTACTGGGCTATTTGTGCTCACCCTTTTACTTCACCACTCCTTTCACGTAATAAAAGTGTAGGTGGGACTAGCAGAGAGAACATGGGTATAAAGTGGTGTTTCAGATTAGTCGCAAGCCAAATCAAATTATGAAATGGTGTGGCATAATAATTGTACTGAGAACTTAAAATATGTGTGACATATTTTATACATCATTTAATATTTATATTTAGTGAACCAAATAGGGGGATGCAAATTCGAATTTGAAAGCGTCAAAATACACTCCATTGGAATGAAGAGGAATGAAATATTCTCGTGTTCCTTTGGAGACTTGAAATATTTGTTGATGTACTTTATATGGCATTGTAATAATTTGAGTACAAATATTGTTGTATTATATACGTTACAATATTTGTATTAAAACTCACAGAATGTGTGTCGTCGTATTTTGCACGATAGTTGTATAAATGAAGTTGTCAGTAGTGTTTTTTCTGGCAACCCAAGATAGGTTGTGTGACCCTATTTTGGGGGCGTCACAACTTTTAGTTTATAACATATACAAATCCTTCACAAAATTCTTAATCTTTCCAGTCTAAGTTTTATTATTTAACCCTTATTTAATCATTCAAGATTTTATTAATCTTATAAATTTTTGGCTTGTCACATTCACCCATTCTTCTAAGAATTTCGTCCTCGAAATTACAGCCTACTACGCTTTACTCCATCCATTCACCAAGATTAGGGTTTTAATATAACTTTATTCCAATCATATCAAATTCTACCCGTATTTAACGAGTTCATTCTATTTCATATCCATCATCAAATCCTTCCATGACTTCACTCTAAAGAGTTAAACTTTTCATTTTATGTTGAGGGGTCATATAGACTATGAACAAATAGTTTAACGGTAATTACACCGCAAAATAGTAAATTACTAGATATGTTTACAATCACAAAGAAGGTAAACAACCGCTGCTAGTACTTTAGGTAATTAGCCTATCGTACGCTTACGTCATGTACGACGTATCAATCATGTCTCGCGAATATTTACGCAACTAGATTGGATTATTTTATCCAATCGGCATATCCCCTTATTCAGTGTTATTCACCTCAGACTTATCATAAGATTTCACACCAAAATAATTTGGTTCGGCATAAGCTTTCAAAGAATACTTTGAATTTCATAAACATTTGTCTAGCTGAATCAAATAGCTTAGACGTATACCAATAATTCGAATTTCAATCGAAACATTTCTGGCCAAATTTAATTGGCAATAATTTATCTTTAAAAATCTTAAAATCATTTTATGACGTCATGACACTGCACTGTATTTACAGTCCGTTTGAGGATTTCGTCATTTTGTGACTTTGTCATACTACATCATACAATATTGGGCTGACAATCTTTAGATCACATCCAACACCAAGTAATTCTTCATTGATAACTCCATTATTTTTATCATCTCTGCACCAGGTTACATGATGCATTAATGATATATAAAATATATTTTGATATTTCAAATCATTTTCGTCTAGCCAAAACAATTAGCATAGACTTTTCTTTTAAATGGTTCAAAACCATTGAAAATTAATTTTAGTATTATCATGCCACAACAGGTAACGATGTGTTAGTGGCCCAAAGTCCACAAATACACACTTGTCACCATGTGTTGAGGATAATAAAAATTCATTCATTTTTTTAAAGGCACATCAGTGCGTATTTAGCTTGATGTCAAAAATTTTGAAGTCTAGCATATCTAGAAGATATGGAATACCTATGCTTCCACCATCAACTTCACTTTCTATAATGATCCATTTCTTAATAATTCTATCTATTTCTATCATCCTCAATTCTCCATTCACAACTTTTCTATACCCTAGTATAGTTCATCAAACTTACTACACGTTATGAGTTCAGGAACTTTCCACAATAATATGAGTTTAGGAACTTATCCTAGCAATACGTAGTTCAAGAACCAATCAGGAACTATCCATACTCTTAAGGGTTCAAAAACATACCATGCGATTAAAATTCACAAACTTACCATAAGTTTAAGAACTAGCACCTAACCTTATATTCTCTACATATCCGTTATACACATGAGAAAAGAATCACCTTCTCAACATATATATAGCAAATAGCGTGATACAAACGTTTCAATGATTATCAAGGTGATAGACTAAGTGGTCGTTAAACCAAGCACAAAACCTCTGCCCATACAAAGGCTTGTACAACTCAGCTATCACATGAGTCCTCAATTGATATTCCACATAATGACCTTTTCAGATCACGTTGTGATCTCATATTATAATCATATCATATTACTATTCTTTCCTATCTTATGTTCGTTTTATTTTACGATCTCCTTTCCCTTTACACTTTTAGTCTTATAGACTTTATTTATTCATTATTATTGTTCATCTTTATCATCAGAGTTAGGTAACTCTAGATTCTTATATTTATAACTCTTTGATATTCTTCTTTGAATATTATTTATCTTTTTCTTTATTATTATGAATTTACGAAATTCCTCTCTTAGTAGTTAAACTCTATTTGAGTTTATTCCTTATCCTCATCCATGCAGTTATAGCCTAAGATATTCCTACCTAAGGTTTATAACCTATCAGCTTTGATACTAATTGTAGAGCCCCCAAATTCGGGTACCTTTTACCTCGAATCTGGTACGTTACGATACATCATTTCTATAACTATTGCGGAAGATATAAACATAAATTGTTTATACAATAAATATTTACACATAATTCCCAAGGTCTGTAACCTTAACTTAATACATGCATTCAATATCCTACACGACATACAATGTCATTTGCATCCAATACTATTACAATTTTAACTACATCATAATCCAATTCTAGAATTTGCCTTTGCCTTTGTCTGTATCCGAAGTTTCATCTCAATCTGAAATTTTATCATGATATAGCAAGGGTGAGCAACAATTTTTCCTAGCAAGTTTAACTTTAAAAGAAGATATATCCTGATTGAAAAGGAATAATAAGCTGACAAACTTTCAACAATGTAAAGATTGTGAAAGAATATGAATCAATTTTCCATAACTGAATGACTGAATCAATAATGTTGAATGACCAACAATGAACATGAATAAATTTAACTGAACCATATGGTAATGAAGGTGATTAGCCTTTTATACCTGATGAACATATACAACATGCACAAGATACGAATCAATAAATCATAGATGTGGTATAATCAACAAAAATTAACCACGAACATGCCTTGAAATAATAACTCAAGTTTGAGTTAGGAAACTTTCATGTACCGTCGATTACTGCTACACAATTTAATTTAATCTCTTTATTGAAAAGACCTATCATTGTTAAGATTGATCTTTTAATTAGCATAATATAATTTATCTCATAATACAACTACTCCATCAGCAAATTAGCTAACACTTAACCACATAATCAAATATTAGATAACACCTGAAAACATCATTATTATTATCATCATTTGATAATATTATAATTACTTTATCATATACATTATGATTTAACAGTTAATTTTTCCTTTTATAAGTTCTTCTTTATAATTCAGTAAGCTGAATACCTAATCTAGCAACCTAGATTATTCAAACAACTTATTGTTTCCCAATACAACAAAATTGACATAACTAATCCAGTAACATGGATTCAAACTAAATTTCAATTCCTAAACTATTTTTCAATCCAGCAAACTGGATTCAACTGACTTTCTATCCATCAAGCCTGGATTCAAGCTGACCTCCAATCCAGCAACCTGAATTCACTAATCCTTTAATCTAGCTAGATTCAAACTGAATTTCAATTCAGTAAACTGTTTTCCAATCTAGTAAATTGGATGCAACTAATTTCCAATCTAGCAACATGTTTTCCTTTCCAACATATTAAATTTCCAATTCATCATACTGTAGACACTCGAAATTTTCTGCATACATGTTACTAACATTGCAGGAGAGCAGAATCGTCTTTCAGAGATAACCCTGGAAGACAGCTCAGTTCAATCCCGGAGATAACCATGGGATAATCAGTATTACCATCTCGAATATAACCCCGAGACATCCAGCTCAGACCCAGATACCATCGAAAGTTTAAACCTCAACCCCGAAAACAACACCGGGAGTTTTCAGTTTCAATCTCGGAGATAACCCCGAGGAATGCAGCTCAGATACCGAAAATCACACCGAAGAAGACCGTGTCATCTTGGAGATAAGCCCGAGATACTCAGTCTCAGCCCCGAACAACACCGGGAAAGATAGTATCAACCTCAGAGATAATCCCGAGGCATGCAGTTGCAGTTCCGGAGATAACCCCGGAAATGTTTGTTTCAAAGCCATGCAAACAACTTTAGAACACTTGGCAAAAGCCCCAAGGCACTCATTCCACAAGCCTGGAGATAACCTCGAGAAGTCAGGCACATCTCAGATACAACCTTGAGGATGGTCAACACCTGCAGTAGTCCAATCTCAGAGATAACCCTGAGCAACGATCGCTAATATAGCTCAAACCAGAGATAACCCCAGTGAAGGGAAGGACCGTTATTTTGCCATTCCAATGCCACATCGCGCCGTCTTAACAATAACATACATACATTCTAGACAGCAATATCCTATAAAAACCAAGGAAGGCCAATCCCGAGTGACTACTGCACAAGACAACACATCGGATAGAATTTGAAGCTTGAAGAGATTGGGCATGGTCCCATCTTCCTGACTTCTTACAACCTTTAATCCCATGTCATTGTGTAGCTCTCAACAATGGTGGTCCGAAATAGGTCTTGTACACCTCAATCGGATGCCCGGATTGTAGTTCTGAAAGTTTGAGCAGATATTACGTTACATGCGTGCACTTACTTCGATACGGTGGGACCCACGGAGTCTAAGGCACCCCGAGCAGCTGTAGGTACATCTGCGGCGAGTCGCAGGTACACCTGTGGCTCCTCCCTCTATAAATAGAGGGCTTGGGGTGGCCATTTTAGAAGAGAAAAAGGCGAGAAAGCCCTGTCCAATTTGCTCTGTACACACCCTAAACTGAGTGCTTTCTCATTTTAAACACTTGTAAGCTCATATATAGCTACTTTTCTACCGGCGGGAGACGAGTGTTTGTCCCTTTCAAGTTATTGAAGTCTTCTTTGGCAGCCCACTGTAAGCCGTCTTACACACTTTAAAGCCTTTCTCTTCATCTTTGTATAAAACCGTTCTTTACGTTGAGAGTCGTGTTGCGTGTGTTTGCCCGGACTTCGGTCCGTGGCTTTTATTACTTTTGTATATATATATATATATATATATATATATATATATATATGAACTGTGTGTCGAACTTTGTTCGATGAGCCTGGATTTTACATCCGGAGCATTTATTTGCTTTCGTATATATATATATATATATATATATATATTTTGTCCCGCCTAGAGTTTACTTCATGGCGGTTGACCGTTTTTACTGCTTTCTTTACATTTCGTCCCGCCTGGAGTTTACTTCATGGCGGTTGATCGCTTTTATAGCTTTCTTTACATTCCTGATCCCCATGGAGGTGCTTCGTGGTGGTCGATCATGTCTATATATATATATATATATATATATTATATTTTTTACAGCTTTTATATATATAATTGCTTACTACTTTTCATATAAATTGCGGCATCATGTGAGCCTAGGATTCATGTGATCACAGATTCAGTCTACTGAATCTAGATTCGGTTCCTATGATGGACATTTTCAGCTGTACATGGCTTATAAATTATTCACGGTGTTGAACTTCCTTAAATGGCTCTCATGCCCACAAGGAGTTCGGCACTGCTATGTATATTATTTTCTCGAAGATGCTTCGCATCTCGAAAATAAAAGTAATCAAGCCGAATATCTAATAAAATGGAAGTATCAAAGGCCTCTATTACTATTGAGCATAAGGGTTTCAAAAATCTCTTTTTACAAAACATCACTGCTATATCTTGTTAAAACTGAACTTTTATACAAAATTCAAACCCCTTGTGTATAGATGCAAACGAGGCATAGCACTACTTCCAAATAACTGCACATTGACCCACACATACACACACATTCATATAATAGTTTATTGAAAAGTGGTGATCACCGGGTAACACGGATGTCGGGGGGTGCCTAACACCTTCCCTCCTCATAAGCAAGTCCCTGGACCCTAATAAATCTCAGTTTTACACACCCGTTAAGCAGTGTCACATCACTGGGTCAATGTGCAAACCTTTTCTCGGTTGTGTTGGTACAACCAGTTAAAAAACCAACTGGCGACTTTTACAGTCAGATCGTCGACATATAAATGTCGGACCTTTTCACAACTTATTTTTTCAAACAAATCTCACCTAACATGAGAACACAAAAGAACAAGAACCGAAAAGGGACAAATAAAAATCCCGACGTCGACAGGTGGCGATTCCGTTGGGGATGTCAGTAAGAGGGCTTAAGCCGCTATTACAATCTTTTCAAAATTATTATATGCTTGTGTATGGATGTTGCATTTACATTTATGATGAATATGTAGGAATGCATATATTTTCTGCACTTAATACTTTACACTATATCTGCTTGTGATATTAGTGCTTCGCACATGTCATCACTTTTATAAACGGTGAGACACGTTGTATGTGAATGTATGTTGTGTGGTTCCTCCATCAGGAAGCTATCCTGTCGGTGTTTGATTACTGGACTCGTAGGAAGACTAATTCCAATGAGGCTCAGGAAAGGCACCACCCAAATTTGCTCCAGTTGAAAGACTGGATTAACTTCCCGTCAAGTAAATTGTGATGATTTAAGAACCTTCGTGCCAAAAAGCAGCGAAAATAGCCTAAGATAGGTCAGCCTCTGATAAAACAAACGCGGAGGAAAGTCTCTTCATGCTTTCTCATTTTTAAATTACTTGTAATTTCATTCCATATTCATCTCCATGTGGTGAGAAATATGAAGAAATATGTGCACATGCATATTTAAATTAACATGTTATCCTGTATTACAAACAGCTAACATCCGTTTTGCAGGATAATATTCCTAAAACGGATACATCATATAACATGCAAACATTTACACATTCCCTAAGACTAAACTATACAAGTCTTTTGCAGGGAAACAATCGAACCTATTACCCGTTCAAAATCCAAAAAGGTCACGAGCCTACAGTCAATCATGTCGTCATCAGACCAGACTGACCATAATCCTGTTTCTCGTAAAGATTTTAACGGATTAAATAAACAAATCACAGATTTGGTTGTTCTGTTTAAAGAACTACACTAGTCGACTCAGGGTACAAGGATACCCGTACATGCTGAATCCTCCGCACAAGGAGGAACCCAAGGGTCAGATAAAGCCATTACAGTACTTGAGTTGCAGTTGGATATAACCAACAAAATTCATGATACCACCCATCTCAAAGAAGATCTAGATGCCGGTGATATCAGAAAGAAGGTTCTTCAGATAGAAGAAACTCTTCGTTCTCTCAAAGGAATTGGAGCACACGGAAGTGTGTCATATGCTGACCTTTGTATATTCCCTGGTGTGTATTATCCAGAGAAGTTCAAAACTCCTGACTTTGAAAAGTATGATGGATTAGGAGATCCTTACACACATTTGAAGGTGTTCATTGGAGAAATTGGATCTTATGCAAAGGATGAAAAGTTTAGAATGCAGCTGTTCCAAAAGAGTCTAACTGGAGAAGCCCGTTCGTGGTATACCAGATTAGATAACTCAAAGATCTATAGTTGGGAAGAGCTAGCTCATGCCTTCCTCACTCAATATAGCTTTCAGTCTCAGATGGCTCCTAACCGATACCAGATTACCAAGGTCAAGAAACAGTCCAAAGAGTCTTTCAAAGAGTATACTCAAAGGTGGAGGCGCCTTGCTGCTCAAGTTATTCCTCCTATGATAGAGTCGGAAATGGTTATGACCTTCATAGATATACAAGAAGTTCCTTTCTATGAGAGGGTCTTAGCTGCCATTCGGAAACCATTCTCTAAAATGATTAAATATGGGGAGATGGCTGAGATGAGATTGAAGTCAGAAAAGATTCAAGACCTAACTGCCCTTAAAGCTATTGCTGAGCACCATCAGTTTGGAAATTATGAAAACAACCCCCGCAGGGTCTATAAAAAGAAAGAGGAAGATGTTTCCTTGATACTACAAGGTCAAAAGGGCAGTCAGAATATGCCTATCCAAAGGAAAAATTACACTCCCTTTCAAGCACAGTCTTCAAACCCTCCATTACCTAAGGGTGGAGAAGATAAATGCCCTCGAGTGTTCACACCCCTTGGGGACTCACTCGAGAACATTCTCAAGCTTCTGACGACTCAGAAGAAAATTACACATCTTCTTCCACTCGCCAACCCAAATGGGAAGGATTTTAATGCTACTTGGAAATATGCTTAGCATGTCGGGGAACCTGGACATGATACTCAAGATTGTTGGGCCCTGAAACACAAGATTCAAGATTTAATAGACAACGATAAGATTGTGCTCACAAAGCCAGATCAACCTCACGTGCAAGACAACCCTGTTCCTCAACACAAAGAGGAAGAGGTCAATATGATTAATTGGAGCAGTGAACAGAAACGGTGCTGACAAATGGGATTATGCAAAGTTCCAGTTTGTGATGGAACGAAAGATGAAAGATCTGTGTAAGCAGATGGAGAAATTGGTAGAACTGGTGACCCATCAGTATCAAGTCACACGCCAATTAGTTAGTCAAGAACATGCTAGTCTCCTCCCTTTTGTTATGAATATTCCATCATCACCTTCAAAAAATGAAACACTGGAGGACAAAGTTGCGAAGAGAGCAAATACCGAAGCCCATCGGGATTTTACCAATAGAAGGGAATTTACATACCTGGGCCAACCTATGGAGGAGATATTTCAGATGCTGATCAATGAATGTAGGATTACCTCACTTCTACCTCCAATAAATCCACATTCAGGACGGTTCAATTCTGATGAAGTATGTCACTATCACTCCCATTCTCGCGGTCACAGCACAGAAGAATGCTGGGCACTCCGCCACCTTATTCAAAATCTAATTGACAGCGGTGTCCTGCAACTAGAAGACGATGATACTGTGCTACTTGAGAGTGAGAATACATGTCCTACTAAATGGAAGGGATTGGTAGCAGTTATATCCGTTGAGGCCAATGGGATTGTCAGACCATTCATAATACAAGCAATTGAACTCAAAGGAATTCACAATCCTTTGAAAGTGGCTGCACCAGAGCCAATTATCTTGACGTTCAGACCGCAATATCCTGTTATCAGCTTACAAAAAGTCCCATAAAATTATGGAGAAGCTGAAGGATCCACATCTCATACAACTATTGCAGTGTCGAAGGAGAATCCATTGTATCTTTCCCAATGGGTGATAAAGCCTACCATCAAATCAAAGGGGAAAATTCCCATGGGAAAAAATGAAAAATTCCTCCGTACTATGGGCCATAATGAAGCCAAGGTGGTTTTAAGCTTAAGAGAAGCTCTACATCAAATTTTAATGTTGGACTTAGTTTTCTCTTCCGAGGATCACAAGAAGATTCTACTGAAGGTTTTGGAAGAAGTTTACTTGCCGAAATCAGTGGATGTGGAAAAATTTCAACATTTGGTTGATCACATTTTTAACAACAATGTGATATCTTTCACTGATGATGACATACCGCCCAAAGGGACCGGTCATTGCAAGTCGTTGCACATTACAGTTTTGTCCTCCGAATATATGCTAGCTGGAGTCTTGATAGATGGAGGTTTGTCTTTGAATATATGTCTTTATGCTACTCTGGTAAAGATGAACATCAATCTCAATCGGATCCCAAGCATCCATACGGTTATTAAAGCTTTCGACGCATCCCGACGAAACTCTGTCGGAGAGATTGAACTGCCAGTGGAGATTGGTCCCCATACATTTTGCGTATCTTTTCCTAATCTCAAAATAGATACAAGATACAACCTGCTATTGGGAAGACCGTGGATTCAAATGGCTGGGGTCGTCCCCTCTACTCTTCATCAATAACTTAAATACATTATCAACAATAGCTTAGTCACTGTCAACGATGAGCCGAAATGTCCTAAACAAGGTGACATGCAACTCATCAGCTTCAATTCAGAAGTTGAGCCGGTCAGCTTTCATGCCCTGGAGGTGAGCAACACTCAATACCACCCTGTGGGGGTGCCACCTCTCATACCCCAAATTTCTACTGAAGTAATGTCGGCCACTCAAGAAATGATGTCATTGGGTTATCAACCTGGACAAGGGTTGGGCAAAGACAATCAAAGCATTAAGTGTCCCATTCAGTGTCCCAGTCAAACAGGGACAACCGGACTAGGCTATACTACTAGTTCCAGTCGCAGGAATCCTCATAAGCATAAACAGATTCCTCCAGCTTCAGCCACACGGTGATTATCTCCACCTACAGTTCCTAAGCCTATACGGTCTCCGATAAAGGTGTCGGCACATGTAATGGCCATGTTATTTCCTAAACCGGTACTGGTGAAGGAGAAAGAAGTCCTAGTTCCAGATCCAAAAGTGGAAGAAGAGGAACGAAGAATTAAACAAGACATCGTTCAGATGATGTCAGGCATACGCATCATTGTCCATGATGAACATATAAATAGATACACCCCAGATGATGATTGCCCAGACGTACTGGTCATCATTCAGGAGAAGAAGGACGATGATAACCCCTTCATCATTGTAGTCCCTCAGGACTTCACCCTTGCCAATTTGAATAGCACTCCTTTCATTGGTCGACAAGGGTAAAATGGGTAGAATCTTCTTCTGCTCTGTAGATAATAATAACTACTTACTTTTTTGTACAGTATTAGTAGTTGTTTTGTTTGTACATGCTAACACTTAGTATGATTAAAAAATTTCATATATATTAAGTGAAAGCATATTTTGTTTCAGGACTCTGAATTTAGATGTGCCTATACTTGCTGATAGGGTACCTTATCTCCACAAGGATTGTAGCTTTGATGAAAAGCTGGACTCAGACTTGATGAAAATACAAGAGGACATTAAGATACCTTAGGAGATCAAAGAATGGGTCGAAGATAAACCTAAACCCAACCTTGATCAAACCACCTCCTTCAATCTCGGAACCTTAGAGAACCTTAAGTTAATCCAGATTGGTTCAGCACATCCTGGTGATCTGCTTAATCCATTCCTCTACCTTAAATGGCTCTGTCTTTCCCAAAAACTCTGACGGTCCCAACTCCTTGAATTTCTTAGCAGTGACCAGCCGTGAGTTGCCATTGTTTCCACCTGTATTTTGAACAGGAGTCTCTCTCATTTAGTGTTGCATAAATTTTAGAAAGTTGGGGCCTTTTGGCTGGAAAATTTGATAATTAGAATGCCTCCCCTTTCAGATATGTTGATTAAGGAGGCCAAAGTTGCTAACGCATCCGAAATGTTATTCTCGTTCCGAGGAATGAGGAGAAAGGATATTTCTTCAAACTCTGAAGCCATCTAGATAACTTACTGATGGTAAGGCAGCAAATACAATTCTTTAGTGTGATAGATCCATGTGATTTGTTTGATAACCAGCTCGAAATCTCCAAAGATAGTTAATCATTTGACGCCCATGGATTGGGCTTGCTTTAACCCCATTATACAGCCTTCATACTCAGTTATGTTATTGGTGCTAATAAACTGCAATTTGATAGCAACGGGATACTGTTCTCCCAAAGTAGACACCAGAACTACTCCTGCTCTAGCACCTTCCATATTTATAGCTCCATCAAAATACATTTTCCATGATCGAACTGTATTTTCCTGATGGTGTTGCTGAATTGTCTTTACCCCTTCATCGGTGAAATATGTTTCCAAGGGTTTGAAATCCCCTGATGGTGATGCGGCTAGTTGATCTGCAATTCCTTGACCTTTGATGCACTTTTGGGTCACGTAGCTGATGTCAAATTGTTGGAGGATTAACTGTCATTTGGACAGTCAATAATTTAATATGGGTTTGTTGAATACATACTTTAAAGGATCCATGCGAGATATGAGATAGGTTGTGTGACCATGGAGATAATGTTGTGATCTCATGGAAGCCCATGTTAATGCACAACAAGTATTCTCAATCCAGGTGTATTTATGCTCACTGATGCTGAATCTTTTGCTGAGGTAATAGATAGCTCTTTTTTTTACCTCTATCATCTTTTTGTCCCAGCATGCAGCCCATGGCATTGTCATTAATTGACACGTACATAAACAGGGGAATGTCATCCCTGGGAGGTAACAAGACAGGAGCTTTGACTAATTGCTCTTTGATGGAAAGGAAGGCTTTTTGACATTCTTCGTTCCATTTCTTGGAGGAGTTCTTCCTTAACAACTTGAAGATGGGCTCACAGGTTGATGTGAGTTGGGAGATGAATTGGCTGATGAAGTTAATTCTTTCCAAAAATCCACGTATTTACCTCTCTGTCTGGGGCACGGGCATCTTAATAATGGCTTGAATTTTGGCAGGATCCAGCTCAATGCCTTTGTTGGTTACTAGAAATCCCAATGACTTGCATGACTTGACGCCGAAGGCACAATTGGCCATATTTAGCTTCAAGTTATATTTGCGCAACCAGTTGAAAAGCTTTTTGAGATGATCTATGTGGTCTTCTTCCCTTCAGGATTTAACAATGATGTCGTTCACATAGACTTCTACTTCTTTTTGCATTAAATCATATAAAAGAGCCATCATGGCTCGCTGATAGGTGGCACTGGCATTGATGAGGCCGAATGACAATCGTCTGTAGCAAAAGGTTCCCAAGGGAGTGATGAATGTTGTCTTCTCTCGGTCATCTTCAGCAACCATGATCTGGTGGTACCCAGCAAAGCAGTCAACAAAAGAGTACATACCATACTAAGCTATATTATCGATGAGTATGTGGATAAATGGTACTAAGAAGTTATCTTTGAGACAAGCTTTGTTCAAATCCCTATAATCCACGGATACTCGCACCTTCCCTTTGGGTTTATGTATGGGAACTATGTTCGATAGCCACTCAGGGTATGTTGATACCATGATGATGCCAGCTTTGAATTGTTTCATAATTTCTTCCGTGACTTTTAAACTTCACTTAGGTTTCAATTGCCTAAGCTTCTATTTGACTGGCTTGAATACCTCTTTAATGGGTAGGTGATGAATGATGATATCAGTTCACAAACCAATCATGTCTTCATGAGACCATGCAAACACATCCTGAAATTGGGTTAATAAAGCAACCATATCATTCCTTTGGCTTGGGGTAAGGTCCATGCCAATTTGTATTTGTTTGGGGTTTTATGAGGTTTCGAGGTTAACAGAGGTGGTTTGATCAAGGTTTGGTTTGGGTTTATCTTTGACCCATTCTTCGATCTCCTCAGGCACCTCATAGTCCTCTTTCTCAATCTCCATCAAGTCGGAGTTCAACTTTACATTAAAGTGCAGTTATTGTGAAGAATTGACATTCCATTAACAAGTTTAGACAAACCTAACTATGGGGTCCTGAAAACAAAATGCTTTCACTTAATATATAAAACTGTTTGATCATACAAAGTGTTACCATGGCATGACAAAAGTAACTACTAATACTATGTAACAAAATTAAGCAGTTAATGATATCTACATGCCAGAGGGATTTTCTGCCCTTTTTACCCTTTTCAGTATATGCAATGAGTGTTGCTCCAATTGCCTAGGGTCAAGTCTTGATGGATGGCTGTGATGAAGGGGTGGTTATCATCCTCCTCCTCTTAGATTATGACCATGACATTTGAACAGTCATCATCTGGGATATCATCATTCATACCCTCTGTATGTACCAGAACGTACATCTTTGATAACCGTCTCTTTATGTCTTGTTTCCACCATTGATTCCTTTCCTCAATGTCTGGGTCTGGAATTAGGACTTCTTTCCCACTAGATGGCCTGCGCTTAGGAAATAGCATACCCGCCACGGAGACAGGAGTTTTCCTTAGAGGCTGTATAGGATCTGCATCTATAGGTTTAGGCAATAGAATCATAGATAAAGGAACCGGTGTACACTTGTGTGGGTTCGTGTGACTTGACCCAGAGGAATAACCTAATCTGACCTTCCCTGTTTGGCTGGTAATTTGAATTGGGCTTTTGATTCCTTGCTAATTTTTTCCTAACCCTTCTCCTGGTTGGAAGCCCAAGGATACCATCTCTTGACTGGCCGACATGACCTCGGTGAAAACTATGGGTTTCAAAGCTAGAGCCCCAATAGGTTGATAGTGAGTGTTGCTCACCTCAAGGGCTTGGAAGCTGACATGCTTAACTCCTTCATTGAAACTGATTAGGGGCATATCACTTTCGACATGATACTCTGGTTCAATATTGACAGTGACCAGATTACCGTTGCTGATATACTTGACTTGTTGATGAAGAGTGGATGGGACAGCTCCCGCCATATATCCCCAAGGTCTTCCTAACAGTAAATTATATCCTGTAGTGATTTTGAGCACTTGAAAGGATATGTAGAAGATATGTGGACCGATTCCCACTGGCAATTTAACCTCTCTTATAGCATCTCATTGAGACCCATCGAAGGCTCTTATGATTGTGTGGTTGCTTCGGATTCGGTTGGGATTGATATTCATTCTTTCTAATGTGGCATAGGGGTAGATGTTTAGGGATGATCATCCATCTATTAGCACACCTCTGACCACATATTCGGAAGACATCACTACTATTTGCAGTGGCTTGCAATGACCCGTCGCCTCGGGGGGTATGTCATCATCAATGAAAAATATCACATTGATGTTGAAAATGTGATCTACCATACGATGAAACTTTTCAACATCCACCATCTTTGGCAGGTGGGCTTCTTCCAATATCTTAGTTAAGACCTTCTGATGATCTTCAAAAGAGAATACCAAGTTTAAAATAAATATCTGTTGAGGCGCTTCTTTCAAGCTTTAAACCACCATGGCTTCATGATGTCCCATCTTGCGGAGGAATTCTTCAATTTTCTCCTTGGGCATTTTCCCCATAGATTTGATGACTGACTTCATCACTTGTTGAGGGAGATACAACGGGTTTTCCTTGGATACTGCATCATTTATATTTGATGATGATCCTTCAACCTCCCTATACCGGTGGTTCTGGTGCAACCACCTTCAAAGGGTTTTCAACTCCTTTGAGCTTGATTGTTTGAATTGTAAGGGGTTTTGCAGCCAGGTCTCCCTCAGAGGATATGACTGCTATGACTTCCCTCCATTTTTGCACTCTTGGAGGAAATATCTTTCCACCCTCAGCCAATACGGTTTCATTATCTGCCATTTGTAGGTCACCGCTATCAATCATATTTTGGATGAAATGACGAAGTGCCCAACTTCTTTCAGTGCTGTGTCCACGAGTATTGGAGTGGTATTAACAGACCCCAGTAGCATCAAATCTCTTTGAACGTGGATTGATTGGGGGTAGCAGTGCTGTGATTTTTCCCACATTGTTCAACATCTGCAAGATTTCTTCCATCGGTTGGCGCAAATGGGTAAACTCCCTTTTGTTGGAAAAGTCCCGACGGGCTTAGGCTCTTATTTTTCTTGCAAGCTGTTCCTCTAAGGTTTCATTCTCTTGGGTCTGTGGTTGATTTTTTATGATAAGGGAGAGGAGACTATCGTGTGACTTGGTGCTGATGTATCACCAGTTCTACCAGTTGATTAACCTGTTCATCGATAGACTTCCATTCCTGTTCCACCATGTACCAAAACTCTGAATAATCCCACTTATTGGAATTATCTTTGCTGGTTTAGGGAGAGCCACCCACGTATTTGAGGTAATTGGAACTCTCTTCATTCCCTATGTTGATCATGTTAACATCTTCTTCCTTGTGTTGAGGGAGAGGGTTATCTTGAACATGTGGTTGTTCAGGTTTTGTCACCACGATCTCACCACTGTCTATTAAGTCCTGGATCTTATGCTTGAGGGCTTAACAATCTTGGGTGTCGTGGACCGGAGCTCCAGAATGGTAAGCACACTTCTTGCTTGTATTGAAACCCTTTTCCACTTGGATTGGCTGGTGGAAGGAGATGAGTAATTTTCTTCTGAGCTGTCAAAAGTTTGAAAATGTCTTCCAATAAGTCCCCTAAGGGTGTGAACACTCTTGGACGTCTGCCTTCTCCACTTTTTGGCAAGGGAGGATTTGAGGATTGTGCTTGAAAAGGGGAATAGTTTCTCCTTTAAATAGGCAAGTTTTGATTGCCTCTTTGAGTTTGTCCTTGCAGTACCAAGGAGACATCCTCTTCTTTCTTCTTATGGACCCTCTAGGGGTTGTTCCCATAACTTCCAGCTTGGATATGCTCAGCTACGGCTTTTAAAGCGATGAGGTCTTGAATCTTCCCATATTTTAACCCCTTCTCTACCATTTCTATATGCTTGATCATTTCTAAGAATGGTTTTCCTATACCTGCTAGGACCCTCTCACAAAATGGAGCTTCTTGAATATCTATGAAGGTTATCACCATCTCAGTCTCTATCATGGATGGGTTTACTTAAACAGCCAGACGTCTCCATCTTTGGGCATAATCTCTAAATGACTCATTGTCTTTCTTCTGGACTTTGGTAATATGATACATGTTTGGAGCCATTTGAGTTTGAAAGCTGTATTGATTGAGGAAAGCATGGGCTAGTTCCTCCCAGCTATGGATTTTTGAGTTATCCAATCTGGCGTACCATGCTCTGGCTTCTCTAGTTAGACTCTTCTGAGACAACTACATTCTTAGTTTTTCATCCTCGGCGTAGGATCCGAGTTCTCAAATGAACACTTTTAAGTGAGTGTAGGGATCTCCCAACCCATCATGTGACGCCCCCAAAATAGGTATACATCAGCTCATTCTGAGTTGCCAAATACATGGTACTGAATTCAAATACAAACTTAATTATACAACTGTCGTGTAAAATACGACAAAGTATAGCGGAGAGTTTTAACATGAATATTGTCTTCTAGACAATATCCAAACTCAAATGGAGTCCTTATTACAATTATTATCACACTATTTTATAAAATAGTGAGGACTACTACAACCACCATCTCGAACCGTCACTCCATTCACCAACTAGTCCCGGCTATGTTCTCATTTTCTGAAGAGAACAATGAAAGCAAAAGGGTGAGCTCAACCAGCCCAGTAAGAAATATTATGACTAAGATAATGCAGAATAAATTATCGTTAGCCTTCAACAGTGTTAAACTGATAGAATATAATAAACAACAAGTTTAACTGCAACGAAATAAGCAATCCATTAGAAGAGTTAAGTAGAGCATGATATCTACTATCTTCTATGATTTAAAAAGTTTATCGTCAATTTTATCGCTGGGACTCAGCTCAATAAATAATCCACATCACTGAATTATCCATGCACTACAGGCCAATGATATTCATTAGTATCACATCCACGAATTATCCATGCACTACGGGCCAACGATATTCGTGTTATCACCAATGGTCATGATCATGCCAACAACTGTCCATCAATGCACTATGGCCAATGAGGACTTTTACCACATCATTTATAACATTACAGGTTATGATTATACAGAATAATCCCTGGTCATAATCATATCAATCAACAGTCCATCTATGCACTACGGGCCAAAGATGACTTTCATCACAATATAAGCATGAGGATGATGACAATGATATAAGAATTCGATTAAATGAAAGCAAGGATAAATTTTAAATATTTATAATTTAATTTATCTAGAATTTAATAATGTCCAAATTGTCAACATGATACTGCTTTGTGGAGTAAAATTCAAGAATAATAATGTATCAAAAATAATTTAGACAGAAAAGAAATCAATTTTTATTATGAATAGTACCCCGGGTGAATAGTACCCGAGTGAATAGTACTTCATGAATAGTACCTCGTAAATAGTACCCCAACATGAAAAGATTAAAAGTTATCAAGAATGTTCAGAATAATATTTCCATGAAAAGATACTAGATGAAGCGCAAATTTCAAGGATATTATACTAATTTCAAGGAGTATAGAA
Source organism: Panax notoginseng (assembly GCA_016801055.1). NCBI lineage: Eukaryota > Viridiplantae > Streptophyta > Magnoliopsida > Apiales > Araliaceae > Panax > Panax notoginseng. The sequence goes on from CM029017.1 coordinate 136,579,366, forward strand.
GCAATACTTAACAAAATGAAAGTAGAATTCGGAATCTGAAACGAAATAATATTACTTACATACTACAGAGTATGGAAGAAAATATTATTTCATACGAATATTAAACAAAAATAATTTCTCTTACCTTAAAAAGAGAGTACTTCTGACTGGTAGGACGATGATATTCTTAAAGAAAACTTATAATATTTTCTACGCTCAAAGCTTCCTTAAACTCTAAAGAAATACGCTCAATATTATAGAAGAATAATTATCTGATTCTGGTGTGATTTTCAATTCTAAACTAAGCATCCTATTTATAGGAGAATGGAAGGATACTATTTAGAATATTTCACGAACCAACAGTTGAAAGACTTCACGGCCTGATTCTTCGAATTCACAGACGCCCAACTTTCAAATAATTATATATATATATATATATATATATATATATATATATATATATATATATATATATATAACCATCACTCTCATCACCCACCACCACAATTCCTCCACCACACTCACACACATAAGGCACACACACACACCTTTCACTTTCACACACATTATATATATATATATATATATATATATATATATATATATATATATATATATATATATATATATACATACTCTACCGATTATTTTTAAAAATGAGTAAGTGGGGGTCCATATAATAAGCAAAATTTACAACAAATACTTCATAAAAATTCCCTCAATATTTTTAACAACATTTATTCATCAAAAATATAACTTGCAATATTAACAACCAGATCATTCCCAGGAAAGATGGGGCTTTTCGATAAGAATTTCTCCCTATTAGCGCATAATTAGGTGACCAAACTCCTTCCCTTGACAGAACTTTCTAGACATTATCAATAATGCAAATAATAATATGAATAATTTTATCGTCTCAATTATTGATTTAATAATATAGAATTATTGTAAGACCCCGAATTTTATGAAATGAAAGTATTCAATTTTTTGCTAATTGTTATTCTATTTAGTAAATGGATAAATTGATAAAAGTTTAAAGTTAAGAATGATATTTGAAAATTTTACAAAGTAAGCAAGTTGTTATAAAATATTCGTTTTGTCGGAAAATATTCGTTTGGTCGGGGAATATTCTTTTTATCGGAGAATATTCATACAACGACACAATCATTGATGGACCCCCACAACAGAAGTATTGTCAGAGTTAGAAAATGACAGAAATATCTTTTTATAAAATAACGGCCAAAGTTATACCGTTAAACTGTTGAAATACTCGGTGGCAAAAGTACAGTAATACGCGTAGTTGCATAGTAGCACACGGTATTGATTATTGATGCTTATGTGAGAAGTCACTCAGTTATGCTCAATTATTGCTACAGTAATTGCTGCAGAGTATCTCACGTTATTTGATTCAATTATTGTCACAGTATCATGTGCATAATATTTTATAATATTTAATCAATAATTGAGACGACAAAGTTATTCATATTATTATTTACAATATTGACGATGTCTAGAAAGTTCTGTCGAGGAGAGATTTAGTCACCTAATTGAGCGCTAATAGGGAGAAATCCTTATCAGAAAGCCCCCCCTTTCCTGAGAATGATTTGGTTGTTAAATATTGTAAGTTAATATTAATGATGAATAATTGTTTATAGATTAAAAATGCGTTTATTAAAGATAAGTGATTTGTGGTAATTATTTATTCAATTTTTTTTATATAAATAGAGGGGTTTGTTATGAGGTGTTTGTTATAAGTTTGACTTATTATTTCATGAGGAGATGTACTAATTTTTCAGACCGTAGGTTGAAGTTATAATAGTAAATTAATATGGATCGTTGGTTGAAGATATAATAGTAAATCAATATGGACCGCTGGTGAAAAGTTATAATAGTAAATCAATATGGATCGATGGTTTAAAGTTTTAATAGTAAATCAGTTTGGACTGTTGCTTTAAGTTTTAATAGTAAATCAATTTGAACTGTCCGTTTAAAAGTAAATTAATCTGGGTCGTTCATGAATTAGTTACTATTCAATCTATTTTCCTATAAATAGAAGCTCATTCCTTCATTATTTCTTACGAATTCACTGAAACTCTAGAGAGAGAAACTATAGAGAGAAAGAAGAGGAGTATCCTGCTATTACCCTGGTGCAGTCTCCAAATTTTTATTAAGGTAAGTGGTGTTATTTATTTTGTGTTCGTAAGGGATATTATTTGTTGTATTCGTAAGGGGTATTATTTCTTTCGTATTCATTAAGAGAGTTATTTTCTTTCAATACTCATAAGAGTTGTCATTCATTCTTTATTATTCTGTTGGAATAACCTATCTACGCAGACTACTGCATGCATTGTGAAATTCTTTTGTTATTCTATTCTTTATTATTCTGCTAGAATAACCTGTCTACGCGGACTACCGCATGCATGGCAAAATCATTTGTTATTCCATTCTTTATTATTCTGTGAGAATAACCTGTCTACGTAGAATATCGCATGCATGGTGAAATCTTTTGTTATTCCATTCTTTATTATTCTGTGGGAATAACCTGTCTATGCGGACTACCGCATGCATGGTGAAATCTTTTGTTATTCAATTCTTTATTATTTTTTAGGAATAACATGTCTACGCGGACTACCGCATGCATGATGAATAACCCTTCGTATTCAATTATTATTAAATTATGGAAATGGCCTGTCTACGTGGATTATCGCATGGCGGATGAAAATCCCCTTGCAGTTTCGTATATTCTTATATAGTCTTATGAGATATCATTTCTTTTGTACTCGTCATGAAATATCGTTTTCTTTTGTATTTTCCTTTTATGAGTACTATTCACGGGTTACTATTCATGTATACGGCACTATTCACGTATACGGTACTATTTACGAATATGGAGTACTATTCACGAGTTATTATTCATGAGTTACTATTCACGGGGTACTATTCACCCGAAAAATATATTTCTTTTCTGACCAAATTATTTTTTATACATGAATATTATTCTTGAATTTTACTCCACAAAGCAGTATCATGTTGACAATTTGGATATTTTTAAACTCTGGATAAATTTAAAGTCTTTAATATTTATCCTTGATTTCGTTTGATTAATGCTTATATCATTGTCATCATCCTCATACTTATATTGTGATAAAGGTCATCTGTGGCTTACGTACATAGATGTATTATTGATTGGTATGATTATGATCAATGATTATTCGGTATAATCATGACCGTAAATGTTACAAATGATGTGATAAAAGTCATCATTGGCCGTAGTGCATTGATGGACAGTTGTTGGTATGATTATGACTAGGGATTTTTCAGTATAATCATGACCATTGGTGAAAATACGAATATCCTTGGCCCGTTGTGCATGGATAATTCGTGGTTGTGATATTAATGAATATCCTTAGCCGTAGTGCAAGGATGATTCGATGATGTGGATTATGTATTGAGCTGAGTCTCAGCGATAAAATATTGATAATAAACTTTTAATTTGTAGAATATAGTAGATATCATGCTCTACTTGACTCTTCTAAAATACAGTTGTATGTCTTTGGCATGTATTGCAAAGATGAACTGTTAATTAATATCTTTGGCTAGTGCAAAGATGAATTTATTAGTATGATTATGAACAGGAACTGTGATTTGGTATAACCATGATCTTTGATGTTTCAGGTAAAGACAGGTGATGAAAATTATCTTTGTCCTAGGTGCGAAGAGGAATATAGAACTACAATTATGATTATGAGTTATTCACATGATTGTGGACAGGAACCGTTGATTGATGTTATAGGGATAAAACATTGTTGGTGGACTTTTAATATGGAGAAGATAATAGACTTTATGGTCTATTTGAGTCTTCTAATGGATTGCTCGTTTCGCTGTAACTATGGTTGAAAAGTTTTATCATCTACCATATGTTCTAAATCTCTGATTCATTACTGATGAAGGCTATTGATAATTTAATTATCTCTAGTCATGATATTCTTTACTGGGCTAGTTGTGCTCACCCTTTTATTTCATAATTCCTTTCAAGTAATAAGAGTTTAGCTGGGTCGAGCGGGGGTAACAGGGGAATAGAACAGTGGTCGATAGCTATTGAGGTTTCCCTAAAATAGTATGAAAATAATTTTATTGAGAATTTTAGATAAGTGTGTCGTATTTTTATACGTCGTTTTAACCGTTGATTTTGGTGAACCGAATAGGGTGAGGTGAACCCAACTTTGGAGGGGCGTTTTTGCCACTATCATACAAGATGTCTAATGACCTACGACTTCGTATTATCATAAGATAGGGTTGTGCACATTCACTTGCTGATTATATCTACGAGCACTACCTATATAATCTTGGAGTTTGGTTGAAATATAATTCTCAATTGGAGATAATGGAGATAATTATATGTCAAAAGAAGACTCACCATTGGAAAAAATATGACCATAATATTCTCGTTGTTCTTTGGGGTCTATTGGGTCAACCAAGGATAATTCTCGAGTCATATGATATCTATCATAACTTAGATGCATGGCCTCCCATATATGAATGTTTCCTTGAGTATTTTCCAAAGGTTTTAATTTCTAAAACAGTTATTGACTGTACTTTTATATAAAGTACCATTGTAAGGTGTTGTGGTCGAGACACCATGAGAGTTACTTATATTTGTATTAAAACTCACAGCTTATGTGTTGTCGTACTCTACACGACAGTTCAACAGTTATATAAATAAAGTTTGTATTTAATTTCTGTAGTGTGATATCTGGCGACTCAGAATGGGTCATGTGGACCTATTTTGAGGGTGTCACAATTATTGTGGCAATAATTGAATTAATAACGTGAGATACTATGCAACAATTACTGTAGCAATAATTAAAATAAACTGAGTGACTTCTCATGTAAGCATCAATAATAAATACCGTGTGCTACTATGCAACCCAGCGCATTACTGTACTTTTATCACCAGATATTTCAACAGTTAACGGTAAAACTTTCGCCGTTATTTTTATAAAAAGATAATTCTATTTTTTTCTAACTCCGATAATAATTCTGTTATGGGATCCACCAATGATTGTGCCACCGTACGAATATTCAGTGAGAACCAAGAAATTCACATAATTCAAAAAATTTCGAATAAATTTTTTTTTTAAAAAAAAAGAAGAGAGAAAGTACTTGAATCATATAAGTGTATATGATAATTAAGCTAGATAGTTAATTTATTAACTAAGAAGTATACTTAATCATTCTCAAGGAAGAGTAATGAAAGTTATGTAAGAAATTAACATAACTTGAATGTTAGCCTTGATTATTAAATTAAAAAGATTTACAATCCTTATGTAATTGATTATTAATATGAGTATATATGTGTTTATAACTTATTAAGTCAATTTGGGCTAATAAGTTAATAAACTAGGGAGAATATGTTAGGACATATGTGAATTATGTACGTGATTGAGTAAATATATTTTATATAATGTGTATACATTTATTTTGTAAAGATATGAAGAATAAAGTTATGTAACCTAATACACATATTAGGTATGATAATTAAATAACCTAATGGGTTATAATTTAAGAGAATGATAGTATTTAAAAAGATATACAAATCCCAAGAGATTTATTTTATATATCTCCATTAATTAATTTTATAACTTAATTATAGCAAGTCTAATTAGGTTAAGAAATGAAATATACATGAGTAAGTATTTGGATTATAATTAAGTAAATGAAAACCCTAACTAAAGGATTAGGATAGGATAAAAATTAAAGAGTATGAAACTATGTTGATTTGCAAGTCCATAGAATTAAAATTGCTAGCCCATAGAATTAAAGGAGTGACCCAACCTTTAGCCCAAGTAGGAGGGAACATGTTGGACATTAAGTAAGTTACTTAAAGCATAAAATGAAACCAATTTTGGGCAAGAGAAAGGCCACTTGGCCGAAATTTAGTGAAGAGAGAAAGGGGGGAGGCATGTAATGATTGCACCACTTTAGTAGGTGAACGACTTTGCTTAGGTGTTAAACCTTGGATGAAACCAACACTTTTGATCATTCTTGCAAGAAACCATTAACTAAATAATGAGAGAGGGAAAGAGTAAGAGATTGGTTAATATTAATAGATATATACATTATATCTATTTACTTTTTTTCTATAAAACAAATCAAGTATAACAATTGTTCTTAATGTTTTATTTCCTTAGTTAACTAAAGAAAGCAAGCAAGAGAGAGAGATATATCTAAGAGATTTCAGTTATAAGAAGAAGAAGAAGAGAGAGAGGGAGAGTTTTGTTAAGTTTCATAGTTCCTAATCAAGGTTTAGAAAGAAGAAGAAAGAAAATCAAGCAAAGGCATATCCTAAACTAGATTATGTAATTTATTGTTGTCTTTTCAAAATCGAAACTTGGATTTATGTTCTTGAACTTCAAAACTCTAGATTTACATGATGTAGAGTGTGTAATGTGTGGATCTATCCATCTTGTTTGTTAAAAGTTAGATCTAAAGTATGAAATGAAAACAAGGTTTTTCAAAAGGTAGAAAACCTAATTTTTATTAGCCTTGATTGTGTTTAACCTAGTGTTTGATGATTGTTTGATGAAATAGATCATGTATCATGGTAGATTCATGGGTATATGAAGTATTATTAGATATTATGATGAGTTATATTGGTTATTATGTGAGAACATAGAAGTTTTCTTAGAAACTACAAAGGGTTGAAAATAAGATTTTTGTGAAAACGAAACACGAAATTCAAATTACCATATCTCCTATTATATATTGAATTTTTGAGTGTGGTCAAGTCCTAGAGTTAGATCTAAGAGTTTTCTAACATATCCAAGTAGAATCACTGGAAAAAGTGTTGTAGATTTTGTGTGGACTGATTTTAGCAAACGAGTCAAAAATAGAAAAATGACAAAAGTAAACTGCCAAATTTTTTGTAAGGGCTGTTTCGGATACTTAAATTGTGAAATAAATTCCAGCCTTTTAGGACAGGAAATATATATGGTATTAAGTACCTCCTGTCCAAAAATGAGCTCTTTCTGACTTAAAATGACCAAGTTATGACCATTTTAATATTTATGTTTTTTGAACAAAAATCGCTATAACCGGAGTTCTATAACTCCGATAGCCACAAAATTTAAAATGGAGGCTCACGTTAACACGTATAAGATTGTGTCAAGAGATGAGAATTTTTGGAGTTGAGCATGATGGGGCTAAATTCTTAAGCTACACACTAAAAATAATTTTTGAAAAATACTAAAGGAAGTTGAAAAATTATGAAAAAATACTTTTTGTATATGAAATATATGTATATGTGTTTGGATAAAGGATAGAAAAATAATAAGCTAATTTGGTATTTTCATAAAAAGGATATGGAATCCAGCTTGCTGGATTGAATAATTAATGAATCTAGTTTGCTGGATTGAAAAATCTGATGAATCAAGCTTGGTGGATTGAAAAGAAGTTTACTGAATTAAAAATATGTTGAATCTAGCTTGTTGGATTATAATCTGGTTGTTGGATTTGGAATCCAGTTTGTTGGATTATAGTTTGGTTTGCTGGATTGTAATCTGGTTGCTGGATTTGGAATCCAGTTTGTTAGATTGCAGTCTGGGTTGCTAGATTACAGTCTGGGATGCTGGATTTGGAATCCAGGTTGCTGGATTTAGAATCCAGATTGCTGGTTTGGTATTTGACTTATTAGAGTTTAAAGAAGAACTTATAATATATAAGATTAGAGTGTTGAATCATAATGTATATGATATAGTGATTAAAGAACTATCAAAGGATGATAATAATACTAATATTGTAAGGTGTTATCTAATATTTAATTATGTGATTAAGTGTTAGATAATTAATTGATAAAGTAGTTGTATTATGATACAAAATATGATATGTTGATTAAAAGACCAATCTTATTAATGATAGGTCTTACAAAATAAGTTAACTTAAATTGCGTAGTAGTAGTCAACGAATCAGGCAACCTTCTTAACTCAACATGAGTTACTATTTTTCAAGCATGGTAGTGAATAATTATTGATAGTTATTCACATCTATAATGATTATTGTAATTCGCACATAGTGCAATTGATTATTGTTCTATTATTTGAACAATTTATAAATCATATCTCAGTTAATTATTTTGGCGAGACTAATATTTGTTAAAGCATGAAATGTTCTATTTATTATGAACTGAATTGTTATTGGAAGATCTATGCCATTAGCTTCGGCTAGATTAGTATTGTTATTAATTATTGAAATCATAGTATTTCTTTGAAAGTAATCCAAACCATATTTTTGTGGTACGAACTCGTGACGTAAGACTGAGATGAACAAATTTTAATGTCGTAAATCGACCTATGCGCTATTATTGAGTATTATGCATAATATAGGGTACAAACGAGTTGGCCACTCCAGATACTTGCAGAATAGTATAGTTTAGTTTTTATAACAAATTTATATTCTTGTGGTAATTTAATTTTAATAACTAAATGATTCATCTATTAGTTCATTATCCTTTTGTGATCACTCAGCATAAAATATGGGTATATCCCACTTTATTGAATATTATTGCAGTATTGTTAATTCTTCTTATTCAATTGAATATTATTGAATCTTTGAAAGAATTTTACTCTTTCATCTCTGATATGTTATTCAGTATGAAATGGAAGAAAGTTTTATTATTGAGATTGAATTATTATTCCGCTACTTCAAAATCTTTTGATTATTGCTGAAGTTCTATAGAAGCTAGACTCTTCTATTCTTGATATATATCGTTTATTGTATATTTTAAATTGCTGAGCAAACTCGTTGCTCACCCTTGCTTAAATGAAATATTTTAGCTAATGCCGATGTAGCAGAAGATTATTACAGGGACAAAGGCAAAGGCAAGGCTCAGGAGTATTTAGTGTCAACTTTTAATGGTTATGTTTTATTATGTAATTAATTATGTAAACCTTTTGGTTATATAAGGGTATGTAAATTATGTAAAGGTTAGTTAACCTTAAATATTGTTATAAGTTGTATTAAGGAATATTATGAATGTTGTTTTCATTAATGAATGAGTAGTTAGATGTGATATATATGATGGATCGTGAGCAGCAAACCAGAGGTTAGGGAACCCGAATTTGGGGGTGTCACGAGTTGGTATCAAAGTTATAGGTTATAAACCTTAGGTCGGGGGGGAAAGCCTTAGGAATATAACCATAAACAGGATAGAGAAAACTCGTTTAGAGCTCTAAGTGATGGATTAGAAAAATTCATCAATAGTAAGATATGGGGACACTCAGTGTTTATGGATTATGTTTGATAGTGATGTACTAATGAAGTTATTTAAAACTGGTGACAGGATGTCAGGAGATGGTATGATGGTTACAAAAATATTAGCAGCTGCACCAAGGCCATTAGCCGAGGTGCCAGCTCAGAGTGAGTCATTGAGGAAGTTTTAAGAGACGAACTTGTAGTAAATCTAGCAAGCGATCATGACGAGTACCCCGAGATGGTGCTAGATGAAGAGGAAGAAGTATATTCCAGAAATAAAGATCAAAGATGGGGAAGAAGGCAAAGTAGCAATCGAAGAAGGTTAAGCATTTGTAGAAGTTCAAGATTTAAGGACTAAAGTACTTCTCTTGGGGGAATTATAGAAGACAGAAAGAGCATTACGCGAGATGACAGAAGAACGAAATAATCTGAAGGCATAAGTCGATTGAATGAGGGTTAAGTGTAATGTATCATCTAAAGATGTAAGTAAGAAAAAGAAGGGTAATAAAAGGAAAAAGAACAACGACAGTGACAACAACTCAGAGAATTCACATTCAAAGAAGAAAAAAGCATGTGACAAGTGTGGAAAGAACCATTCGGGGGAATGTATGTGGGGTAAGAATGTGTGTTACAATTGTGGTCAGGAAGGATATCTATCACCAAATTGTCCTAAACCAAAGAAAGGAGGATGTTTTGCATGTGGTGGAACATGTCATAGGGTTAAGAATTGTCCTAAAAAGAAGACAGATGGAGGAAGTGGACAGAAGAAAGATTAAGTATGAGAAGTATAATCTTTTGGAGTATAATATTCGCTTTGGTATGAATATCAAGATAACTTTATTATGTCTCAACTTTTTGTGTAAAGTTATAGTAATGAGTCTCGCCTTTTGTCACAAAGGGATAGTAACCGTTTGTAGCAGTATATGCTATGTACTGAAAAGTACTATGTACTATTTGCATGAATATAAATGTAATGATATGATTATATGTTTGAATACGTAGTTAAATTCTGAGAATTAAATTATTAAGATGATTATCTGATGAATTTGATAATTTAGTAAGCTGAATTAGATAATCCAGAAAGCTAAAATTGGTTTAAGTTTAAAATTTTGTATACTACTAATAAGATGTGGCATAAAGATATAGTATTAATGTAAGTCTTTATTTCATCAGATAATGCCGCCAAGATGACAAAATCGTAACCAAAGGGAAGAGCGGTCTATGAATAATGAAGGAGATCAAGCTGATCCAATGCAGAACTTCACAGACATGCTAGCTCAAGCTATGTAAACTAGAGCCCCAGTAGCAAGAAATCGACCAGCTAATCCATTGGCTAACTTTAAAGACTTTAAGGCCTTAGGATCGCCAGAATTCAAGGGAACCACTGACCCTATAGAAGCCCAGACATGGATAAAGGAGATGGAGAAAGCTTTTGTTATTGCTAGAGTAGCGGAGGAGCAAAAGATAGATTTTGCTACCTATTTGATGAAGGGTGAAGCGAATAACTGGTGGGAGACAAACAAAGTTAGAGCTAGTACAACAGTAGTAACCTGGACAAGGTTTAAGGGTTTATTTTTCAAAAATTATTTCTCAGAAAGTATGCAAGCAAGAATGGAAGTAAACTTTTTGGAGTTGAAGCAGGATAATATGTCGGTTGCAGAATACGCCGCCAAATTCAACGAACTAGCGAGATTTGCTCCGCATCAGGTGGACACTGAGTTACGAAAGGCGCGAAGGTTTGAGAATGGACTGAAGCCAGATATATATAGCAAGGTAGCTGTGTTGCAAATTAAGACATTTTCGGCCCTATTGGAAAAAGCAATCATCACCGAAGGAGGAAGTGAAGTTGTGTCAAGGTATCATAAAGAGAAGAAGAAAAAGACGAATGAAGGAGGTAGCAGTGGAGGAGGTAACTCTAATAAGCGTAAGTGGAAGGACAATACTGAATCTGGAGACAAGTCAGGAGATAATAGGAAGAGAGGTGAGGCATGTGCAAATTGCGGTAAAAAGCATCCGGGAGTATATTTGAAGGGAGAAGGAGTGTGTTTTAACTATGGACAAGAGGGACACATCTCTCCAAATTGTCCAAGTCCAAAGAAGATACCAAGTAGTTTTTCATGTGGATTGCTAGAACATCAAATTCGTAATTGCCCAAAGAAGAATGCAAAAACAGGAAGCAACAATAGAGGAGACAGCAGTGGAACACTGGCGATCAAAGGACCTGCTCAGCCGGGAAGACCGACAGTGCGCATGTTCAACATGACGTTGCAAGATGCAGTAGCTGCCTAGTAGGTGGTGACAGATAATGATTTAGTTGAGTAAATCAATTACACGAGAAATATTGGGTAGATATAGTTGTGAAAGGTTTTCTTTTATAGATCCCAAGTCACAAGTTAGTATTTGAAACACAAATTAATATTGTGTTGATATAAATGAATTGATGATAGAACTTTAAAAGATATTAGAGAGTAAGAAAGTTGTGATTCTGAGGGCGGAATCCTTATAAGGAGGGGAGAATGTGAGAACTCAGAATTTCGCATAATTCAAAAAAAAATTGAATAAATCTTTTTTTAAAAAAAGAGAGAAAGTACTTGAATCATATAAGTGTATATGATAATTAAGCTAGATAGTTAGTTTATTAACTAAGAAGTATACTTAATCATTCTCAAGGAAGAATAATGAAAGTTATGTAAGAAATTAACATAGCTTGAATTTTAGCTTTGATTATTAAATTAAAAGGATTTACAATCCTTAAGTAATTGATTATTGATATGAGTATGTATGTGTTTATAACTTATTAAGTCAATTTGGGCTAATAAGTTAATAAACTAGGGGAAATATGTTAGGACACTTGTGAATTATGTACGTGATTGAGTAAATATGTATTATATAATATGTATACATTTATTTTGTAAAGAGATGAAGAATAAAGTTATGTAACCTAATACATATATTAGGTAAGATAATTAAATAACCTAATGGGTTATAATTTAAGAGAATGATAGTATTTTAAAAGATATACCAATCCCAATAGATTTATTTTATATATCTCCATTAATTAATTTTATAACTTAATTATAGCAAGTCTAATTGGGTTAAGAAATGAAATGTACATGAGTAAGAATTTGGATTATAATTAAGTAAATGAAAACCCTAACTAAAGGATTAGGATATGATAAAAATTAAATAGTATGAAACTATGTTGATTTGCAAGTCCATAGAATTAAAATTGCTAGCCCATTGAATTAAAGGAGTGGCCCAACCTTTAGCCCAAGTGGGAGGGAACATGTTGGACATTAAGTAAGTTACTTAAAGCATAACATGAAACCAATTTTGGACAAGAGAAAGGCCACATGGCTGAAATTTAGTGAAGAGAGAAAGGGGGAGGCATGCAATGATTGCACCACTTTAGTAGGTGAACAACTTTACTTAGGTGTTAAACCTTGGATGAAACCAATACTTTTGATCATTCTTGCAAGAAACCATTAACTAAATAATGAGAGAGGGAATGAGTAAGAGATTGGTTAATATTAATAGATATATACATTATATCTATTTACTTTTTTTCTAAAAAACAAATCAAGTATAACAATTGTTCTTAATGTTTTATTTCCTTAGCTAACTAAAGAAAGCAAGCAAGAGAGAGAGAGAGAAATCTAAGAGATTTTGGTGAGAAGAAGAAGAAGAAGAGAGAGGGAGAGTTTTGTTAAGTTTCATAGTTCCTAATCAAGGTTTAGAAAGAAGAAGAAATAAAATCAAGCAAAGGTATATCCTAAACTAGATTATGTAATTTATTGTTGACTTTTCAAAATCAAAACTTGGATTGATGTTCTTGAACTTTAAAACTCTAGATTTACATGATCTAGAGTGTGTTATGTATGGATCTATCCATCTTGTGTGTTAAAAGTTAGATCTAAAGTATGAAATAAAAACTAGGTTTTTCGAAAGGTAGAAAACCTAATTTTTATTAGCCTTGATTGTGTTTAACCTAATGTTTGATGATTGTTTGATGAAATAGATCATGCATCATAGTAGATTCATGGGTATATGAAGTATTAGTAGATATTATGATGAGTTATGTTGGTTATTACGTGGGAACATAGAAGTTTTTTTAGAAACCACAAAGGGTTGAAAATCAGATTTTTGTGAAAACGAAACACGAAATTCAAATGACCATATCTCCTATTATATTTTGAATTTTTGAGTATGGTCAAGTCTTAGAGTTAGATCTATGAGTTTTATAACATATCCAAGTGGAATCACTGAAAAAGGTATTGTAGATTTTCGTGTTGACTAATTTTAGCAAACGAGTCAAAAATAGAAAAATGACAAAAGTAAACTGCCAAAGTTTTTGTAAGGGCTGTTTCGGACAATTAAATTGTGAAATAAATTCCAACCTTTTGGGACATGAAAATATATGGTATTGAGTACCTCCTGTCCCAAAATGAGCTCTTTTTGACGTAAATTAATCAAGTTATGACCATTTTAATATTTATGTTTTTTGAATGAAAATTGCTATAATCGGAGTTCTATAACTCTGATAGCCACAAAATTTAAACTGGAGGCTCACGTTAACACGTATAAGATTGTGTCAAAAGATGAGAATTTCTGGAGTTGAGCATGATAGGGCTAAATTCTTAAGCTACACACTAAAAATGATTTTTGAAAAATACTAAAGGAAGTTGAAAAATTATGGAAAAATACTTTTTGTGTATGAAATATATGTATATGTGTTTGGACAAAGGATAGAAAAATAATAAGCTGATTTGGTATTTTCGTGAAAAGGATATGAAATCCAGCTTACTCGATTAAATAATTAATGAATCCAGTTTGCTGGATTAAAAAATTTGATGAATCCAGCTTGCTGGATTGAAAAGAAGTTTACTGAATTAAAAATATGTTGAATCCAGTTTGCTGGATTGTAATCTATTTGCTGGTTTTGGAATCCAGTTTGCTGGATTGTAGTATGGTTTGCTGGATTGTAATCTGGTTGCTGGATTTGGAATCTAATTTGCTGGATTACAGTCTGGGTAGCTGGATTGACCATTTAGATGCTGGATTTGGAATCCAGGTTGCTGGATTTGGAATCCAAATTGTTGGTTTGGTATTTGACTTATTAGAATTTAAAGAAGAACTTATAATATATAAGATTAGAGTGTTGAATCATAATGTATATGATATAGTGATTAAAGAATTATCAAAGGATGATAATAATACTAATATTGTAAGGTGTTATCTAATATTTAATTATGTGATTAAGTGTTAGATAATTGATTGATAAAGTAGTTGTATTATGATACAAAATATGATATGCTGATTAAAAGACCAGACTTATTAATGATAGGTCTTACAAAAAAAGTTAACTTAAATTGTGTAGCAGTAGTCAACGAATCAGGCAAGTTTACTAACTCAATATGAGTTACTATTTTTCAAGCATGGTAGTGAATAATTATTGATAGTTATCCACATCTATAATGATTTTTGTAATTCGCACATAGTGTAATTGATTATTGTTCTATTATTTGAACTGTTTATAAATCATGTCTCAGCTAATTGTTTTGGCAAGATTAATATTTGTTAAAGTATGAAATGTTCTATTTATTATGAACTGAATTGTTATTGGAAGATCTATGCCATTAGTTTCGGCTAGATTAGTATTGTTATTAATGATTGAAATCATAGTATTTCTTTGAAAGTAATCCAAATCATATTGTTGTGGTACGAACTCGTGACGTAAGACTGAGATGAACAAATTTTAATGTCGTAAATCGACCTATTCACTATTATTGAGTATTATGCATAATATAGGGTACAAAGGAGTTGGCCACTCCAGATACTTGCGAAAGAGTATAGTTTAGTTTTCATAACTAATTTATATTCTTGTGGTAATTTAATTTTAATAACTAAATGATTCCTCTATTAGTTAATGATCCTTTTGTGATCACTCAGCAAAAAATCTGGGTATATCTCACTTTATTGAATATTGTTGCAGTATTATTAATTCTTCTTATTCAATTGAATATTATTAAATCTTTGAAAGAATTTTACTCTTTCATCTCTGATATGTTATTCAGTATGAAATGGGAGAAAGTTTTATTATTGAGATTGAATTATTATTCCGCTACTTCGAAATCTTTTGATTATTGCTGAAGTTCTATAGAAGCTAGACTCTTTTGTTCATGATATATATCGTTTATTGTATATTTTTACTTGCTGAGCAAACTCATTGCTCACCCTTGCTTAAATAAAATATTTCAACTAATGCCGATGTAGCAGAAGGTTCTAACAGGGACAAAGGCAAAAGCAAGGCTCAAGAATAGTTAGTGTCAACTTTTAATGGTTATGTTTTATTATGTAATTAATTATTTAAAACTTTTGGTTATATAAGGGTATGTAAGTTATGTAAAGGTTAGTTAATCTTGGATATTGGTATAAGTTGCATTAAGGAATATTATGAATGATATTTTTTATTAACGAATGGGTAGTTAGATGTGATATATATGATGGATCGTGACCACCAAACCCGAGGTTAGGGAACCCGGATTTGGGGGCGTCACATATTCCCTATTAAAACGAATATTCCTCGACCAATCGAATATTTTATGACAACTAGCATACTTTGCAAAATTTAAAAATATTACGCTATAACATTATATTAAATCCACACCATAATATTCAAAAATATATTTGAGAAAAAAATATTCTTTATTCATAAAAGTTGGGGTCTTACACATTATATTTCTCAAAATCGGGAGCCTTGAATTTTTTTGGATAATGAACCCCGGGGAAGATACAAAAGTCTGAATAGATAACGCTTCGGTGCGTTCCAATCCCTTTGATGGACCGAATGGTCTCTTCTATTTGTTGATCTTCTTTAAGATGGATGATCTCAGGGGTTTTATTGGACTTCTCAGTCTGAGACTCAGGTATTGGGACTTCTCTGTCCGGAGCCTGGATTCCTCCATGTGTAGAGGATTTAGTTGGATGGGTATTTGTGGACCCTGAGTTGGTTTGTTTAGTTCTTTCACAAGAACATCCAACTCTATTATTTGATTCCTTAATCCTTCGAACTCCTCTCGGGAAACAAGAGTAGGATTAAGCCCCTTATAGTCATGTCTGACGGTGGGCTTAGTGCCTTTTTGGACTTTGAACGGGTAACGGGACCAATCGTTTCCCTATAAAAAGACTACGTAGTTTAGTCTGAGAAAATGTTGAGATGTTGTATGCTATGCAATGTTTCTATTTTTTAGGAGTGTTTTAGTGTTCTCTTGCAAAACAGATGTCAGTTATTTTGATGATAGGATAGCATGTCAAGTCTTGATATAAAAAAGGAATGCATATTTACATCTTCCTTTATATTTTTCATTACATTGAGATTGACATGGAATTGAAATTACGTGTAATTGAAAAGGGAAGGTATGAAGACACTTCCCTTCGCGTTTGGTTTATCAGAGTCTAACTTCTCTTTGGCTACTCTTGTAAGACCCCGAATTTTATGAAATAAAAGTATTCAATTTTTCTTATAATTATTATTTAGTAAATGGTTAAATTGATAAATGTTAAAGTTAAGGGTGATATATGAATTTTTTTCGAAATACACAAGTGGTTATAAAATATTCATTGTTGTCGGGGAATATTCGCTTGGTCGTGGAATATTCTTACTGTCGGAGAATATTCGTACGGCGGCGCAGTCTTTTGTGGGCCCCATAACGGAAAGCGATTGGATAAAGAAAACGACAAGAGTAAGTTGTTTATAATTAACGGCGTAGTTGTTACCGTTAACACTGTTAGAATACCCGGTGGTTAAAACAAAGTAATACGCGTTGTTGCACAGTAGCACACGGTATTGCACTAATTATTGATTTTTACGTAAGAAGACATTACTCAATAATTGTTACAGTAATTACTGTTCAGTATTTTATTTTATTGATTCAATAATTGCTGCGTTGATATTTTATATTACTGTGGTTTTAATAATTGTCACTACAAAGTATTTTCTATTATCGGAGCAATAATTCATATTATCTGAATAATATTATTAGATAACATTATTGGCAATGTCTAGAAAGTTCTGTCTAAGGAGAGGTTTGGTCATCTAATTGCGCGC
The DNA here is from genome assembly GCA_016801055.1 of Panax notoginseng. NCBI lineage: Eukaryota > Viridiplantae > Streptophyta > Magnoliopsida > Apiales > Araliaceae > Panax > Panax notoginseng. Next base: position 136,596,701 of record CM029017.1, read on the forward strand.
CAGTAAGGAAGAGATCCTTATTGGAAAGCCCCCTCTTTCCTGGGAACGGCCTGGTTGCCAGTACTGTGGTTCTATAATATTATTTGTGTATAATTAATTATTGATTTATATGATGAGGAAAATATTGATTTTATGTGGATATAGATGGAGAAAATTTTTTAATGTGACAATTGTTGAAAATTAATATTTTATCTTTTTCTGATAAAATAATTCATTTAAATATATTATTTTAATAATATATTGATGATGATATTTTTACAATGGATGTGGGATATATGAGTATATGAGGAGGAAGAGTATTTTTGTGGCATTAAATGATTAACACATGTTTTGTGTGTTGGTGGACACAATTCTTGACCGAAAATTTATTATTGACTGTAAAATCGTCCGTTTGTAGATTTCGGTCAATTTCTATTTGGAATTTGGAAAAACTTTCTTCTGTAAAGTTGTAGAGAGTTGAATTTCCTATAAAAACGCGCTAGATTTGAATTTTCTGAATAAAGGGCTATTTTTTTATGAATTATTGAAGTTCTGAAGTTCTGAAATAATTGATTTTTGGAAGTTTTAATTATTTTTATTAAGAAAAACGTTTTTGACATTTGAGTGGCAGATGCTAATGGTGGAAATCAGTTGATGTGGTGTGCTAAGGAAATTAAGAAAATTATATTATTAATTTATTTAATTTTCTGCTTTGGTGTTCTAAGCATTTTCCTATAAATAGGGTGCTTAGGTTAGAGTTGCTTTTGATGTGATTTTAGGGATCGATTGGTTAACTACTCATCATGCCAAAATTGATTATTTTCGTAAGGTTGTTAGTTTTCATATTCCTAAGCAACATGTTATTCGAATTCAAGCAACCAAACCATTGAAGTCAAACTCTTTTATATCAAGCCGTAAAGTCATTCGTTTATTGAAAAACGGATGTCAAGCTTTCTTAGCTATGTATGGACTTGAACAAAATACGTCAGATTTGAATGATATTTCTATTGTTAGTAAATCCCTGACGTATTTCCTGAAGAATCTCTTGGCCTACGTGTGATATTGAATTTTGTATCATTTTTGAATCTGGTACAAAACTCACTTCTAAAATCTCATATCGAATGGCTCCTATTTAACTTCAGGAGTTAAAAACCCAACTATAGAAGTTTGTACCCGAGCCTCTATCTGGTGACTTCCTTTGTGGAATGCACTGAAGCCAGACTCTCCGTAGGGGATACCATATTCGTGTGGTAGTAAACTGATTGGTGTCATTGTGACGTGCTATCCAAGATTGGGATATGAGTCACAGTTGAGAGCAACCTAAGTCAGTAATCGAAATACGTAGCTTTCTAGTTATTATCGGAGATTCGTAAAAGGATTTTCTCAAATCGCTACTCCATTAACTCAGCTGACTCGAAAAGATACAAACTTCGAATAGACCGAGGAATGCGAGAAGAGCTTCCAAGAATTCAACATGCGACACCGACGTTGGCTCGAGCTGTTGAAAGATTTCGATCACACCATCCAATACTATTCTAAAAAAGTAAACGTGGTAGCTGACGCATTGATCGTATGCGAGTACGAGTGCGATATTATTGAACACAAAGACCTATTTTGTATAATATATAAATGATAGAGATAGAGTTAATGACTCTAGGGACCCACGTGATGATATACGAGTAAAATCGACTTTAATCGATAACGTTAAAGCCACTCAAGCTACAGACCTGGAGCTGATGAATATAAAGAAGAAGGTGCAAGAATGTGTTATTCTAGAAGTAAGAGTCGATGAAGAAAAGAAAGCTCAAGCCTTCAATATATTTGAAATCCTCGATCGAGTAGGAACTGTGGCCTATAGACTCGCCATAACGCTAAGTATGTCACGTGTTCATAACGTTATTCATGTATCGATGTTACGTAAATATGTGAACGACCCGAACCACGTTATTGAGTTAGAACCGAACGAGATAGCCGAAGACTTAACGTACGAAGAGGTACCTGTCAAGATCATGGATAGGAAGGAGCATGTCCTACGCACGAAGGTCTTACCATAAGTTAAAGTTTTGTGGAGAAACCATGCTATTGAGGAAATGACCTGGGAGTTGAAAACGGAAATGAAAGCGAGGTATCCTCATCTTTGAAATACCATGTACGTAAATTTTGAGGACGAAATTTCATAAGGAGGGGAGATTGTAAGACCCCGAATTTTTTGAAATAAAAGTATTCAATTTTTCTTATAATTATTATTTAGTAAATGGTTAAATTGATAAATGTTAAAGTTAAGGGTGATATATGAATTTTTTTCGAAATACACAAGTGGTTATAAACTATTCATTGTTGTCGGGGAATATTCGCTTGGTCGTGGAATATTCTTACTGTCGGAGAATATTCGTACGACGGCGCAGTCTTTTGTAGGCCCCATAACGGAAAGCGATTGGATGAAGAAAACGACAAGAGTAAGTTGTTTATAATTAACGGCGTAGTTGTTACCGTTAACACTGTTGGAATACCCAGTGCTTAAAACAAAGTAATACGGGTTGTTGCACAGTAGCACACGGTATTGCACTAATTATTGATTTTTACGTAAGAAGGCATTACTCAATAATTGTTACAGTAATTACTGTTCAGTATTTTATTTTATTGATTCAATAATTGATGCGTTGATATTTTATATTACTGTTGTTTTAATAATTGTCACTACATAGTATTTTCTATTATCGGAGCAATAATTCATATTATCTGAATAATATTATTAGATAACATTATTGGCAATGTCTAGAAAGTTCTGTCTAAGGAGAGGTTTGGCCATCTAATTGCGCGCCAGTAAGGAAGAGATCCTTATTGGAAAGCCCCCTCTTTCCTAGGAACGGCCTGGTTGCCAGTACTGTGGTTCTATAATATTATTTGTGTATAATTAATTATTGATTTATATGATGAGGAAAATATTGATTTTATGTGGATATAGATGGAGAAAATTTTTTAATGTGACAATTGTTGAAAATTAATATTTTATCTTTTTCTGATAAAATAATTCATTTAAATATATTATTTTAATAATATATTGATGATGATATTTTTACAATGGATGTGGGATATATGAGTATATGAGGAGGAAGAGTATTTTTGTGGCATTAAATGATTAACACATGTTTTGTGTGTTGGTGGACACAATTCTTGACCGAAAATTTATTATTGACTGTAAAATCGCCCGTTTATGGATTTCGGTCAATTTTCTGAATAAAGGGCTATTTTTTTATGAATTATTGAAGTTCTGAAGTTCCGAAATAATTGATTTTTAGAAGTTTTAATTATTTTTATTAAGAAAAACGTTTTTGACATTTGAGTGGCACATGCTAATGGTGGAAATCAGCTGATGTGGTGTGCTAAGGAAATTAAGAAAATTATATTATTAATTTATTCAATTTTCTGCTTTGGTGTTCTAAGCATTTTCCTATAAATAGGGTGCTTAGGTTAGAACTGAAAATCACACCAGAAACACAAGTTTCTCTCTCTTTCTCTCTCTATATCAAGCGTATTCTTGTGAGTATTTGATACTTTGAGTGTTGTCATACGGTATAAGTTTCCTTCAGCACTATATCTAGTATTCCAGTCAGAAGTACCGTATTTCCGAGGTAAGGGATGTTATTTCTTCTTAAATGATATTATTTTCTTCAATATCATTATGCCGAAGTATTAATCTGAACTTTTTATCAAATTTAGAAATTTTCATGTCGCGATTACTATTCATGAGTTACTATTCATGAGTTACTATTCACGAGTTACTATTCACGAGTTACTATTCACCGAAAAATAAATTTTTCTTCTTTTCGTCCAAAATATCTATTCTGGATACTAGCTTTGATTGTATCCATGTTTTGATCATTCTTGAATTTTACTCCACTATGATTATTTATGAGGTATTTTTGGACATGGAATAGCTGAAATACGAATCCTTAATATTTATTATTTTGTTTCACTGGATTCGTTTCCTTTAAAATATTTTTCATCATCCTCAGTCCTAAATGATGATATAATTGAATATCTTTGGCCTGTAGTGCAAAGATTGATGATTTCTGATGAATATCTTTGGCCCGTAGTGCAAAGATGAACAGGTGTTGAGATGAACATGATCGACTGGTGATACAAATGAATATCTTTGGCCTGTAGTGCAAAGATGAATATTTGATTAAAGATAGTTATTGATTGTTGTTACAGAGATAAAATATTGATGATGGACTTTTAAATCTTAGAAGATAGTAGAACTCATTCTCTACTTGACTCTTCTAATGGTTTGCTGTTTCCGCTGCAGTTATTGATTTAAAACTTGTTGTCTGTTGTATTCTATCAGATTTTTCCCTGTTGAAGACTAAGGATAATTTGTTGTATATTATCTTAGTCATAATATTCTTTACTGGGCTAGTTGAGCTCACCCTTTTCCTTGTTGTTCCATTTTCTTCTCAGGAGGCGAGAATGTAGCGAGTACTAGTTGGGGTGTGGAATGATGGTTCAAGACAGTTGTTTTAGTAGTCCTCACTATTTTGTAAAATAGTGTATCAATAAGTATTATGAGTTCTTAGTTGAGTATGAATACTGTCTAGATGACAATATTTGTATTTAAACTCACAGTATATGTGTTGTCGTATTTTGCACGACAATTGTAATAATAAAGTTGTAGTTGTTTTCTGTACCATGTATTTGGCGACTCAGAATGGGTTGGATGGATTGGACCTATTTTGGGGGCGTCACAACTCTCATAACTTTTCGGCATGAAGGTCTCAAGATCATGGCAATATACTGGATGGGAAGTTAATCTAATCTTTCAATTGGAGAAAATCTAGGTGGTGCCTTTCCTAAACCTCACAGGATTAGTCTCCCTTGAGTCCAGTAATCAAACACCGATGAGTTTGCCTCCTGGTGGAGGAATCACACAACATACATTCACATACATCCCGTCTTACCAGATTTAAATGATGACACGTGCTAAGCACTAATATCACAGGCAGATATGGTGCGAAGCACTAAAGTGCGGTAAATAAAGCATTAGTAGACATCCATTAAATGTAAATGTAGTATTCAAACATAAGCAGATAAAAAGTTTTGTTTTGAAAAAGGTTGAACAGTGGCTTAAGCCCTCTTACTGGAGTCCCCAGCAGAGTCGCCACCTGTCGACGTCGGGAAGATTTGTGTCCCTATCTATGTTTACCCGTTTGTGTTCTCATTTTGGTGAGTTTTGTCTGAAAAGGCGACTTTGGAAAGATCCGACATGTGAATGTCGACGATTTAACTTGTAGAGTCGCCAGTTGGTAGATTTGAAATGGTTGTATCAACTCAACCGATTTTGAAAAGGTTTGGACAAAGACCCAATGGTTGGACACTGTTTAACTGGCATTAGAAACCGATATCCATTGAGTTCGGGGGCTTAATTAAGCGGGGGGAAGGTGTTAGGCACCCCCCGACTTCCGTGAAAACATGGTTACCGCAAATTTTCAATTACCTTGTTTATCTATATGTGTGTGTGCGTGTATGTATTGGGCATATGTGCAATTATCTAGAAATAGTTCTATACCTCGTTTTTACCTATATACAAAGGGTTTTACTTGTATAAAAGTTCAATTTTAACAAGATATAGCCGTGAAGTTTTGGAAAACAGGTTTTCAAACCCTTATGCTCAATAGTAATTGATGCATTTGATACTTCTATTTTATTCTGTATTTGGCTTGATTACTTTTATTTTCGAGATGCGAAGCATCTTCGAGAAAATAAGATACATAGCAGTGTCGAACTCCTTATGGGCATGATAGCCATCCAAGGATATCCAAACACTATAGATAATTTACAAGCTGACTGCAGCTGAGAAATGTCCATCGTGGGAACCGAATCTAGATTCACAAGCTGAATCTTCGATCACATGATTCCAGACTAACATAAGAGAGTAATGTGTACAAAAGCTAGAAATAAAATTAGATTTAAATAAATCTAAGTCATTCTAGCTTCAACGGTTTTAGTTTAGTCACTTTTAAAACGGTCAAAGTTAGAAATAGCTAAATTTAGGCAAATCTAGTCCACAAATTGGAAGATAAAATATCTACATTGCGAAAGCAGTTAACTCATATATATATATATATATATATATATATATATATATATATATATATATATATATATATATATATAGACGATCAACTGCCATGAATTTGGAATCCAGGCAGGACTTTGAAATGTAAAAAGTAGTAAAAGGCCATGAAGTAAACTCCAGGCCTGACAGAAACGTAAATATATATATATATATATATATATATATATATATATATATAAAACGGTAAATGGCCACGAAGTAATGGTAGGGTTTCGACATAGAAACGCACAGCGAAAATAGAACAATTTAAACCAAATTTGAAACCCTAAACAGGATCCATGCGAAAAATAGTTAATTCAGTGGTTAGAAATTATACCGATTAAGAAAGCGATTAAACGATGCGGTCGAATCTCCAACGCAATTCAAACGAACTTCATCTCTACGGTATCCACACGAACGCTCCACAAATCATCCTACGATCTGCAGAAGAAGGAATCGCGGTACTAGCCACCAAGGATGAGGATTTTCGAAACTATTTTCTCTAGTCTCTCTCTAAGAGCGGCTAGGATTTTTTATTTTTTTTTTGATTATTCCATAAGTGGCTGCTATATATCACATATATAGTAATTAAAAGGTATTAATCAAAACCTAATTTCATAAAATCTGAATTTTTATATATATATATATATATATATATATATATATATATTTATATATATATATATATATATATATATGTAACGACCCCAAAATAGGTCCATTCCACCCAACCCATTCTGAGTCGTCAAATACATGGTACAGAAAACAACTACAACTTTATTACAACAATTGTCGTGCAAAATACAACAACACATATGCTGTGAGTTTGGATACAAATATATATCAAATGTGACTCATGTTCCAACCGTGGACATCACCTCACAATAACACCTTACATAAAGGTATAGTCAAAAACTGTTTTAGAAATTAGAATCTTTGGGAAGTGCTCAAGAAAACCTTCGTACATGGGAGGTCACGCGTCTAGGTTATGATAGATATCATATGGCCACAGAATTATCCTTGGTTGACCCAATAGACCCCAAAGAAAAACGAGAAGATTACTATCATATTCTTCCCAATGGTGAGTCTTCTCTTGACTTATCATTATCTCCACTGTCTCTAATTGAGAATTATACTTCAAACAAACACCAAGATTATATAGGTAGTGCCCATAGATATACTCAGCAAGTGGATGAGCACAACCCTGTCCTATGATGACACGAGGTTGTATGTCATTAGACATCTTATATGATAGTGACAAAACACCCTTCCAACGTTGGGTTCGCCTCACCCTATTTTCTTCACCAAATATAACTACTAAATGATGACCACCGTTCTATTCCCTTGTTACCCCCGCTCGACCCAGCTACACTCTTATTACCTGAAAGGAATTGTGAAGCAAAAGGGTGAGCACAACTAGCTCAGTAAAGAATATCATTACTAAAGATAATTAAATTATCAATAGCCTTCATCAATAATAAATCAGAGATTTAGAACATATGGTAAATGATAAAATTTTTCAACCATAGTTACAGCGGAACGAGCAATCCATTAGAAGAGTCAAATAGACTATAAAGTCTATTATCTTCTCCATGTTAAAAATCCACCAACAATATTTTATCCATGTAACATCACTCAACAGTTCCTTTCCACAATCATATGAATAACTCATAATCATAATTGTGACTATAAATTTTTCTTCGCACCTAGGACGAAGAATATTTTCATCACCTGTCTTTACCTGAAACATCAAAGATCATGGTTATACCAAATCACAGTTCCTGTTTATAATCATACTAACAAATCTATCTTTGCACTACGGGCCAAAGATATTCATCAACAAACCATCTTTGCACTACGGGCCAAAGATATTCGACAACAGTTCATCTTTGTACTACAGGCCAAAGATATTCATCAACAAACCATCTTTGCACTACGGGCCAAAGATATTCAACAACAGTTCATCTTTGCACTACAGGCCAAAGATATTCATCAACAGGCCATCTTTGCACTACATGCCAAAGATATTCATCAACAATTCATATTTGCACTACAGGCCAAATATATTCATATCTCAAAGAAATATATAATCATTTCAGAATTTATATAAATAATAATTATAACCATGTTGATCAATTCACCTTTGCACTTAAGCTTAAGATATTCAATTATAAATTCAATGGTCATGATCATACCAGTCACAATTTAACTTTGCACTACAGGCCAAAGAGAACCCTAGTCATGATCATACCAATAATCTACCCATCTTTACACTCCAGTGAAAGAGAATTTCAACATCAGGGTTATAAAAATGTTATATATGATGATAAAAATAATATGATCAACATATAGTTTTAATCTCAAGAGTAATATTCGTAACTCATGAATAGTAACCCCGACACAAAAGATAGAAATTCTACAATAAAATTCATACCAATATTTCGGTATAATGATATTGAAAGAATAACATTACTTAAATTTATAAACAATTTATTTTAATTGTTTACACTTTACTAATTAATGCATTTAATCATCATAAAATGCCAACTCTTACAATTTCATCATCAATAACCAAAACCCTCATCAAAAATCTGCATATACCTCATATAGGATTCTCAAGCCATAAAATCCTATTTTCCAATTTTCTTTCTTCACAAAACATATTTAATTCATTTACTCATAACTAGACCATTTTCATGAAAAATACCAAATCAGTTCCAAAAATATTTCTTTTCTGGAATCTAGCATAATATAGTCCCATAGTGAACATATATTTTTCTCAGAATTTTTAAAAGTCATTTACTATTTTTCATATGGCCAAAATAGCCAAATATTTAGACATTTATCAAAAATTGTACTTTTGTCTAAAAATTCTAAATTTTACAGAGTATACTTCTATCATATACATGTACTCCCAATAAAAATTTCATCAATTTTGGAGTTAACCACAAGGAATTATAAGCTATTACTTTTAAAATAGTCTTTTCTCATAAAATTCATAACTCTCAATTTATACATCCAAAAATCACCATTTTTGGACACAATCAAGAAAACTCATCAAAATATCATTTCAAATTTTTCCAGAATTTTTGAAGATCAGAAAAATTACGAAACTGAAAATCATAACAACCCTTAAAATCCCTTAATATCCCTTACTATCCCTTACCTCAAAAGAGCAGTACTTCTGACAGGATATCGAATATGATACTGAAGGAAACTTGCACTGATGAATAGAAACTCACAGAGTATCTAAATACTCATAAAATATACTTCATAATATAGAGAGAGAAAGAGAGAAAACTTATGTTTCTGGTGTGATTTTCAATTCTAACTTAGCCCTCTATTTATAGGAAAATTTTGGTAGGTTTGACCTGCAACCTGATGGCTTTACCTGCTACTATTCCCACCCACCACATTTGAAATATAATTCAGCACATTTCTTCACCAACCACAAGTGGGGACCACCAATTCTAGAATTTTCTACCAAAATGATAAACTCTGAAAATTCAACAATTTCTGAACCAGTCATCTCGTAAAATTCATAACAAATCATACGTTCATTTTTAACGGTTCAAAATTTGTGGACATATACTCAACTTATATATGTATAACATATCCAAAAATTACCACGATCCAACGGTCGGATTAAAAATTATAACCCCCGCAAAATATCTCAAAAACCCTGATTTTTAATACCTCCATTCCGACAAAAATACTGATAAAAACCTCAACATTAACTCCTTTATTTTTAACCACAAAAATATATCCCTCATTTATATCCACATAAAATAAATATTTTCTTATCATATAAATCAATAATTAATTATTCACAAATAATATTACAGAATCACATTTATGACAACCAGGCCGTTCCCAGGAAAGAGGGGGCTTTCCAATAAGGATTTCTCCTTACTGGCGCGCAATTAGATGACCAAACCTCTCCTTAGACAGAACTTTCTAGACATTGCCAATAATGCTATCTAATAATACTATTCAAATAATATGAATTATTGATCTGATAATGGGAAATACTGTGCAGCAACAATTATTGAACAACAATAATACAAAATTTCAACGTAGCAATTATTAAATCAATAAAATAAAATATTGAACAGTAATTACTGTAACAATTATTGAGTAGTGCCTTCTTACGTAAGAATCAATAATTTCAAAAATACTGTGCAATACCGTGTGCTACTGTGCAATAACGCGTATTACTGTATTTTAACCACCGGGTATTCCAACAGTGTTAACGGTAACAACTACGCCGTTATTTGTAAAAACTCAAATTTGTCGTTTTCTTCACCCGACAGTTATTCTGTTATGGGGCCCACAAATAGCTGCGCCGTCGTACGAATATTCCCCGACAGAAAGAATATTCCACGACCAAACGAATATTCCCCGACAACAACGATTATTTTATAACCACTTGCTTATTTTGAAAAAAAAATTATATTTCACCCATAAATTTAAACTTTTATCAATTTAACCATTTACTGAATAGTAATTATAAGAAAAATTGAATACTTTTATTTCATAAAATTCGGGGTCTTACAATATATCTTAATTAAGTCTTTCTTAATTAATATACATATATATACAAATTATCCTTTTAATTTAAATTCGTGATTTAAATAATATTAATCATATTAATATATTTAAATACTTAAAATTTAAATTAATTTCCTTTTAAATTATGTTTTATGTGTGTGACCCTATAGGTTATTATTACGTTGGCAATAATTTTTAAATCATATTATAAAATTATAAACAGTGAGCGGCATCTAGTAATGCATCACTGCTACCCAAGTAATAATAAGTTCGATGATTCGATGCAACCTTTTCGTGACCAATGTTTCAATGTAATTTATTCTTTTTAGCCTTAATATCCTAGATTAAACTCGAGTCATAGAATGTGTCACACTCTTCATAATTTAATCTTAGTTTTTTTTATCAATGAGTAGACTATATGAAACAAATCACTATTTGAGCATGGCCATGCATTTCATAGTCCTACTCAATCAAGAGGCCTATGGATATCACCCATAATATATAGGATGGTTAAATTCCATCTAGATCACTCATATTTCTCACACGATTCATGATGAACCCAATAATCACCTTTATAGTCCACCCTATTAAAGGTGACATTTGATGATATCAAAGTACATAAATTCTCGTGTAGTAATATAGCGATTTCAGGTCGGAGGACCATTACATCATTGTCATTATGAGAATTGCTAATGACACTTCGCATAATGCTCCATATAGAATTCTCATGGTAGGTCTGTCTAGTACATAGTTCTCTAACATGTACCTATGCATTGACTTAATATCTCATATATTTATGACTAATAAGATTTGGTCATCAGTCAATCCACATACTAGTCTCAATGCATCATTGTTGTCCCATCAATAATGATACTCGACTAGGGACATTTAAGAGCAATGATACTAATTGTAATTATATAATCTCATGTTCAAGTCACACACTTGAAACTATATAATTTGTATCACTATTCTAAGAAATTGTATTATGTTAAAAATTATATTACGCAGTAAATAAAATCATAATAAAATCATTTATTTATTCAATCAAATATAATATCAAAAGGTTAAGCAATTATATCAAATAATTGGCTTCTAGGGCATAAACTCTAACAGTCTCCCACTTGCACTAGAGCCAATCACTCATGTATCTAATACCCATGGAACTAGTGTGACCGTCATGCTTCTGCTGCGACAAAGCCTTGGTCAGTGGATCTGCAACATTATCATCTGTTGGCACTCTTCCTATATGTACATCTCCTCTATCAATGATTTCACGGATGAGATGGTACCGCCTAAGTATATGCTTGGATCGTTGGTGAGATATGGATTCCTTAGCCTGTGCAATGGCTCTATTATTATCACAGTATAGAGCAACCGGATCAACAATAGTTGGAACAACACCAAGTTCAGTGATGAACTTTTTAATCCATACAGCCTCCTTTGCCGCACTAGAAGCAGCAATATACTCAGCCTCTGTTGTAGAATCGGCTACTGTCTCTTACTTCGAACTCTTCCAGCTAACATCACCACCATTAAGGCAAAACACAAAACCTGACTGAGACTTATAGTCATCATTGTCAGTCTGGAAACTAGCATCTCTATAACCCTTTATTGCCAGTTCATCTTCACCTCCATATACCAAGAATGAATTCTTAGTCCTTTTTAGGTACTTGAGGATATTCTTGACTGCTGTACAGTGACCTTCACCTGGATTCGACTGGTATCTGCTCATCATGCTCAAAGCATACGAGACATCCGGACGAGTACATATATTGCATACATGATAGATCCAATTACCGAAGTATAATGGATCTTTCTCATACGCTCCTCATCATCTTGTGATTTAGGACATTGGGCCTTAGAGATCTTTACACCATGAGTCATGGGTAAGTGTCCTCTTTTTGCCTCTTGCATGCTGAACCGCTTCAGCAATTTATCAATATATGTACTCTGACTTAGGCCGATCATTTTTCTTGATCTGTCTCAATAAATCTTGATACCTAAAATGTAGGCTGCATCGCCTAAATCTTTCATGGAGAAACATTTTCCTAACTATGTTTTTACAGCCTGTAATGAAGGAATGTCATACCCAATAATTAATATGTCGTCAACATATAATATCAGGAATACAATGTGACTCCCACTAACCTTCTTATATACACAAGGTTCATCTTCATCTTTAATAAAGCCAAACTCTTTGACTGTTTCATCAAATCGAAGATTCCAATTTCGAGAGGCTTGCTTCAATCCATAAATGGATCGCTGCAGCTTACATGCCTTTCCAGCATCCTTTGGAGTGAAAAATCCCTTAGGTTTTGTCATGTACACATCCTCAAGGAGATTTTCATTAAGGAAAGCAGTTTTGACATCCATCTGCCAGAATTCGTAATCGTAAAAGGCTGCAATAGCAAGTAAGATCTTGATGGATTTAACCATTGCCACTGGAGAGAAGGTTTCATCATAGTCAACACCTTGAACTTGTTTGTAACCTTTTGTTACCAGTCGACCTTTATAGGTTTATACATTACCATCCATGTCAGTTTTCTTCTTGAAAACCCACTTGCACTCGATTGGTTTTACCCCTTCAGGTGGATCAACCAAAGTCCATACTTGGTTAGTATACATTGAGTCCATTTCAGATCTTATGGCTTTAAGCCATCTCTCAGAATCTGGTCCATTCATAGCTTCTTGGTAGGAAGCAGGCTCATCCTGATCTATGAGCATCACATCACCGTTTTGAGTCACAAGATATCCATAATATCTCTCAGGCTCTTTGCGTGCCCTACCAGATCTACGAATTCCTTGTGTAATTTGAGCAGGTTCACTTTCAACAATTTCTTGTGGTTACTGCTCACGTTCCAACTCAGGTTCAATGATATTTTGTGGTTCTCGAATTTCTTCGAGTTCTACTTTACTCCCATTGTTTCCTTTAGAGACAAATTCTCTTTCTAGAAAAATACCAGTTCGAGCAACAAACACTTTAATCTCAGAAGGTTTGTTGAAATAATACCCTTTTGTTTCTTTTGGGTATCCCATAAAATTATATTTGTCAGATTTGGGTATGAGCTTATCAGAATCTGGACGTTTTACAAACGCCTCGCATCCCCAAATCTTCATGAACGACACCAGTCCACATCTCATATGGTGTCTTCTGAGCCGTCTTTGTAGGAACACGGTTAAATGTGAATGCAGCTGTCTCTAGGGCATGACCCCAGAAGCTTATTGGAAGATCTTCATGACTCATCATTGATCGTACCATGTCCAACAAGGTGCGATTTCTCCTCTCAGATACACCATTCCATTGTGGTGTTCCAGGTGGAGTGAGCTGTGATATAATACCACACTCCTTTAGAAGGTCATCGAAGTCTTGGCTTAAGTATTCACCTCCTCGATCGGTTCGAAGGGCTTTTATGCTTTTACCAAATTGGTTTTGAACTTCATTCTTGAATTCCTTGAACTTTTCAAATGATTCGGATTTGTGTCTTATAAGATACACATATCCATATCTACTGAAGTCGTTAGTAAATGTAATGAAGTAATAAAACCTACCTCTTGCTAATGAACTCATGAGTCCACATACATTACTATGTATAAGTCCCAATATATCGCTAGCCCGTTCACTATGTCCAGTGAAAGGGGCTTTAGTCATCTTGCCTAATAAACAAGATTCACATTTTTCATATGATTCAAAATCAAATAAATCCAAAAATCCATCTTTATGGAGTTTTGATATGCGTTTTTCATTTATATGGCCCAAATGACAGTGCAAGAGATATATCAGATTTAAATCATTTGATTTAAATCATTTTGCATTTATGTTATAGATAGGCATTTCCAAATCATGAACATAAAGACCGTTAAATAATTGTGCAACACCATAGCAAATATCATTTAAGTAAAACGAACAACGATTGTTCTTAATTATAAATGAAAAACCTTTCTTGTCCAAACAAGAAATAGAAATAATGTTTTTGCTTATAGCAGGCACAAAATAACAATATTCTAATTCTAAAAGTAGCCCAGAGGGTAAAGATAAATGATAAGTTCCTACGACCAGTGCAACAACTTTTGCTTCATTCCCAACTCGTAGGCCAACCTCTCCTTTTTCCAAAATCCTACTCCTTCGAAGTTCCTGCAAATTAACATAAATGTGAGAACCACATCCAATATCCAATACCCAAGATGTAGAAGTAGACAAGTTGACTTCTATAACATATATACCTGAATCAGAAGTCACACTTCCTTTTTTTTTCTTCACTTCTTCCAAATAAGCATGTCAATTCCTCTTCCAGTGTCTAGGTTTTCCACAAAAGTGACAATCACCTTCTTTAGCCACCCCATCTTTAGGTTTTAAAGCCTGTTTTGTTTTGGAATTAGGTTTGGCACCAGAATTAGATCCTATTTTTTTCTTGCCTTTGCATTTTCCCTTAGCATTCCCCTTTTGCATCATCATTATGAGAGCGGGTCCTTCCTTTTTCATGTTGTTCTCAGTAGTTCTTAACATACTCAACAACTCAGTAAGGGGTTTCTCAATTTCATTCATAAGATAATTCATAACAAATTGAGAGTAGTTGTTGTTCAAGGATTGCAAAACAAGATCAGTTTGGGCTTCCGGAGTGATTGAAAAACCCATCCTATCAAGGTACTCCATATACCCAATGTAAGACCCCGAATTTTATGAAATAAAAGTATTCAATTTTTCTTATGATTACTATTCAGTAAATGGTTAAATTGATAAAAGTTTAAAGTTATGGGTGAAATGTGAAAATTTTTCAAACTAAGCAAGTGGTTATAAAATAATCATTGTTGTCGGGGAATATTCGTTTGGTCGTGGAATATTCGTACGACGGCGTAGCTATTTGTGGGTCCCATAACTGAAAACGGTCGGATTAAGATAATGACAAAAAATTGAGTTTTTACAAATAACGGCGTAGTTGTTACCGTTAATACTGTTGGAATACCCGGTGGATAAAGTAAAGTAATACGCGTTGTTGCACAGTAGCACACGGTATTGCACATCATTTTTGAATTATTAATTTTTACGTAAGAAGGCACTACTCAAAAATTATTACAGTAATTACTTTGTTGATTCAATAATTGCTGCGTTGATATTTTATATTACTGTTGTTTTAATAATTGTCACTACACAATATTTTCCATTATCGGAGCAATAATTCATATTATCTGAATAATATTATTAGATAACATTATTGGCAATGTCTAGAAAGTTCTGTCTAAGGAGAGGGTTGGTCATCTAATTGCGCGCCAGTAAGGAAGAAATCCTTATTGGAAAGCCCCCTCTTTCCTGGGAACGGCCTGGTTGCCAGTACTGTGATTCAGTAATATTAATTGTGTATAATTAATTATTGATTTATATGATGAGAAAAATATTGATTTTATGTGCATATAGATGGAAAAAAATTTTAATGTGACAATTGTTGAAAATTAATATTTTATCTTTTTCTGATAAAATAATTTATTTAAATATATTATTTTAATAATATATTGATGGTGATATTTTTACAATGAATGTGGGATATATGAGTATATGAGGAGGAAGAGTATTTTTGTGGCATTAAATGATTAACACATGTTTTGTGTGTTGGTGGACACAATTCTTGACCGAAAATTTATTATTGACTGTAAAATCGTCCGTTTGTGGATTTCGGTCAATTTTTGTTTGGAATTTGGAAAAACTTTCTTCTGTAAAGTTGTAGAGAATTGAATTTCCTTTAAAAACTCGCGAGATTCGAATTTTCTGATCAAAGGACTATTTATTATGAATTATTGAAGTTCCGAAGTTCCGAAATAATTGATTTTTGAGAGTTTAAGTTAATTATTTTGAGAAAAAACGTTTTTTTGTGAGATGGTGGGGCCCACTGGTTGTTAAATGTGCTGAATTCAGATCTTCAATGGTGGGCTTGAAAATTTATATATATATATATATATATATATATATATATATATTAATATTATATTAAATTTTCTGCTTTGGTGTTCTAAGCAATTTCCTATAAATAGGGTGCTTAGGTTAAAATTGAAAAGCACACCAGAAACTGAAGTTTTCTCTCTATTTCTCTCTCTACATTATCGAGTGTATTCTTGTGAGTTTTTTTTTATATCTTGAGTATTGATATACGGTGCAAGTTCGTTCAGCGTTATTCCAGTCAGAAGTACTGCTCTTTTGAGGTAAGGGATAGTAAGGGATGTTATTTCTTCTTAAATGATATTATTTTCTTCAATATCATTATGCCGAAGTATTGATCTGAACTTTTTATCAAATTTGGAACTTTTTATGTCGGGATTACTATTCATAAGTTACTATTCACGAGTTACTATTCATGAGTTGCTATTCACGAGTTACTATTCATGAGTTACTATTTATGAGTTACTATTCACGAGTTATTATTCATGAATTACTATTCACGAGTTACTATTCACGAGTTACTATTCATGAGTTACTATTCACGAGTTACTATTCATGACAAAATTGGTTTCTTTTTCCAACCAAATTATAGTTGATTTATGAATATTACTCTTGAGATTAAAATTATATGTTGATCATATTATTTTTTTATCATATATAACATTTTTATAACCCTAATGATGATATTTCTCTTTGACTTGAGTGTAAAGATGGATAGATTATTGGTATGATCATGACTAGGGTTCTCTTTGTCCAGTAGTGAAAAGTTGAATTGTGACTGGTATGATCATGACCATTGAATTTATAATTGAATATCTTTAGCTTAAGTGCAAAGGTGAAATGATCAACATGGTTATAATTATTGGTTATATAAATTCTGAAATGATTATATATTTCTTTGAGATAATAATATATTTGGCCTGTAGTGCAAATATGAGCTATTGGGGAATATCTTTGGCCTGTAGTGCAAAGATGAGTTGTTGATGAATATCTTTGGCCCGTAGTGCAAAGATGACTTGTTGTTGAATATCTTTGGCATGTAGTGTAAAGATGAACTGTTGATGAATATCTTTGGCCCGTGATGCAAAGATGAATTTATTAGTATGATTATGAACAGGAACTGTGATTTGGTATAACCATGATCTTTGATGTTTCAGGTAAAGACAGGTGATGAAAATTATCTTCGTCTTGGATGCAAAATTTAGAATCACAATTATGATTATGAATTATTCATATGATTGTGGAAAGGAACTATTGATTGATGTTACAGGGATAAAACATTATTGGTGGAATTTTAACGTGGAGAAGATAATAGACTTTATAGTCTATTTGACTCTTCTAATGGATTGCTCGTTCCGCTGCAACTATGGTTGAAAAGTTTTATCATCTACCATATGTTCTAAATCTCTGATTTATTATTGATGAAGGCTATTGATAATTTAATTATCTTTAGTCATGATATTATTTACTGAGCTAGTTGTTCTCACCCTTCTGTTTCACAATTCCTTTCAGGTAATAATAGTGTAGCTGGGTCGAGCGGGGGTAACAGGAGAATAGAACGGTGGTCATCATTTAGTAGTTATATTTGGTGAATCATCTAGGGTGAGGCGAACCCAACGTTGGAATGGTGTTTTGCCACTATCATATAAGATGTCTAATGATATACAATCTCGTGTCATCATAAGACAGGGATGTGCTCATCCACTTGCTGAGTATATTTACGAGCACAACCTATATAATCTTGGTGTTTGTTTGAAGTATAATTCTCAGTTAGAGACAGTGGAGATAATGATATGTCAAGAGAAGACTCACCATTGAAAAGAATATGATAGTAATCTTCTTGTTTTTCTTTGGGGTCTATTGGGTCAACCAAGGATAATTCTGTGGCCATATGATATCTATCATAACCTAGAAGCATGACCTCCTATGTACGAGGGTTTCCTTGAGCACTTCCCAAAGATTCTAATTTCTAAAACAGTTTTTGACTATACCTTTATGTAATGTGTTATTGTGACGTGCTATCAAAGGTTGGGACATGAGTCACAGTTGGTATATATTTGTACCCAAACTCATAGCATATGTGTTGTTGTATTTCGCACGACAATTGTTGTAATAAAGTTGTAGTTGTTATCTGTACCATATATTTGGCGACTCAGAATAGGTTGGGTGAAATGGACCTGTTTTGGGGGCGTTACATTTGGTATCAGAGCTTAGGGATATGATCTCTGGCGGAGATCGGGGAATAGAACTAGGAGGGGACAGATGAGTAAATCCTTCGCTAGGGTGTCCTTCCTAAGCTTATTTGTTGGTCAGTCATAATATTGGGATATTATGTGATATGTTAAATTAACCTTTGTTTTTGAAGCTGTATTCTAGAATGATATCTGAAATACAGGAGATGAGCAATGGAGAAACCATGATGACAGGGAAGATGGAATCTGAAATGAAAGCAAGGTATTCTCAACTCTTTGAAATACTAGGTACGTAAATTTCGGGGACGAAATTTCATAAGGAGGGGAGATTGTAAGACCCCAAATTTTATGAAATAAAAGTATTCAATTTTTCTTATGATTACTATTCAGTAAATGGTTAAATTGATAAAAGTTTAAAGTTATGGGTGAAATATGAAATTTTTTCAAAATAAGCAAGTGGTTATAAAATAATCATTGTTGTCGGGGAATATTCGTTTGGTCGTGGAATATTCGTACGACGGCGCAGCTATTTGTGGGTCCCATAACTGAAAACGGTCGGATTAAGATAACGACAAAAAATTGAGTTTTTACAAATAACGGCGTAGTTGTTACCGTTAATACTGTTGGAATACCCGGTGGATAAAGTAAAGTAATACGCGTTGTTGCACAGTAGCACACGGTATTGCACATCATTTTTGAATTATTGATTTTTACGTAAGAAGGCACTACTCAAAAATTATTACAGTAATTACTTTGTTGATTCAATAATTGCTGCGTTGATATTTTATATTACTGTTGTTTTAATAATTGTCACTACACAATATTTTCCATTATCGGAGCAATAATTCATATTATCTAAATAATATTATTAGATAACATTATTGGCAATGTCTAGAAAGTTCTGTCTAAGAGAGGTTTGGTCCTCTAATTGCGCGCCAGTAAGGAAGAGATCCTTATTGGAAAGCCCCCTCTTTCCTGGGAACGGCCTGGTTGCCAGTACTGTGATTCTGTAATATTAATTGTGTATAATTAATTATTGATTTATATGATGAGAAAAATATTGATTTTATGTGGATATAGATGGAAAAAAAATTTAATGTGACAATTGTTGAAAATTAATATTTTATCTTTTTCTGATAAAATAATTTATTTAAATATATTATTTTAATAATATATTGATGGTGATATTTTTACAATGAATGTGGGATATATGAGTATATGAGGAGGAAGAGTATTTTTGTGGCATTAAATGATTAACACATGTTTTGTGTGTTGGTGGACACAATTCTTGACCGAAAATTTATTATTGACTGTAAAATCGCCCGTTTGTGGATTTCGGTCAATTTTTGTTTGGAATTTGGAAAAACTTTCTTGTGCAAAGTTGTAGAGAATTGAATTTCCTATAAAAACTCGCGAGATTCGAATTTTCTGATCAAATGGCTTTTTATTATGAATTATTGAAGTTCCGAAGTTCCGTAATAATTGATTTTTGGGAGTTTAAGTTAATTATTTTGAGAAAAACGTTTTTTTGTGAGATGGTGGGGCCCACTGGTTGTTAAAATGTGCTGAATTCAGATCTTCAATGGTGGACTTGAAAATTTATATATATATATATATATATTAATATTATATTAAATTTTCTGCTTTGGTGTTCTAAGCAATTTCCTATAAATAGGGTGCTTAGGTTAGAATTGAAAAGCACACCAGAAACTGAAGTTTTCTCTCTATTTCTCTCTTTATATTATCGAGTGTATTCTTGTGAGTTTTTTTTGATATCTTGAGTATTGATATATGGTGCAAGTTCGTTCAGCGTTATTCCAGTCAGAAGTACTGCTCTTTTGAGGTAATGGATAGTAAGGGATGTTATTTCTTCTTAAATGATATTATTTTCTTCAATATCATTATGCCGAAGTATTGATCTAAACTTTTTATCAAATTTGGAACTTTTCATGTCGGGGTTACTATTCATAAGTTACTATTCACGAGTTACTATTCATGAGTTGCTATTCACGAGTTACTATTCATGAGTTGCTATTCACGAGTTACTATTCATGAGTTGCTATTCACGAGTTACTATTCATGAGTTACTATTCACGAGTTACTATTCATGAGTTACTATTCATGAGTTACTATTCATGAGTTACTATTCATGGGTTACTATTCACGAGTTACTATTCATGATAAAATTAGTTTCTTTTTCTAACCAAATTATAGTTGATTTATGAATATTACTCTTGAGATTAAAACTATATGTTGATCATATTTTTTTTTTATCATATATAACATTTTTATAACCCTAATGATGATATTTCTCTTTGACTTGAGTGTAAAGATGGATAGATTATTGGTATGATCATGACTAGGGTTCTCTTTGTCCAGTAGTAAAAAGTTGAATTGTGACTGGTATGATCATGACCATTGAATTTATAATTGAATATCTTTAGCTTAAGTGCAAAGGTGAAATGATCAACATGGTTATAATTATTGGTTATATAAATTCTGAAATGATTATATATTTCTTTGAGATAATAATATATTTGGCCTGTAGTGCAAATATGAGCTATTGAGGAATATCTTTGGCCTGTAGTGCAAAGATGAGTTGTTGATGAATATCTTTGGCCCGTAGTACAAAGATGACTTGTTGTTGAATATCTTTGGCATGTAGTGTAAAGATGAACTGTTGATGAATATCTTTGGCCCGTGATGCAAAGATGAATTTATTAGTATGATTATGAATAGGAACTGTGATTTGGTATAACCATGATCTTTGATGTTTCAGGTAAAGACAGGTGATGAAAATTATCTTCGTCTTGGATGCGAAATTTAGAATCACAATTATGATTATGAATTATTCATATGATTGTGGAAAGGAACTATTGATTGATGTTACAGGGATAAAACATTGTTGGTGAAATTTTAACGTGGAGAAGATAATAGACTTTATAGTCTATTTGACTCTTCTAATGGATTGCTCGTTCCGCTGCAACTATGGTTGAAAAGTTTTATCATCTACCATATGTTCTAAATCTCTAATTTATTATTGATGAAGGCTATTGATAATTTAATTATCTTTAGTCATGATATTATTTACAGAGCTAGTTGTTCTCACCCTTCTGTTTCACAATTCCTTTCAGGTAATAAGAGTGTAGCTGGGTCGAGCAGGGGTAACAGGAGAATAGAACGGTGGTCATCATTTAGTAGTTATATTTGGTGAATCATCTAGGGTGAGGCGAACCCAACGTTGGAATGGTGTTTTGCCACTATCATATAAGATGTCTAATGATATACAATCTCGTGTCATCATAAGACAGGGATGTGCTCATCCACTTGCTGAGTATATTTACGAGCACTACCTATATAATCTTGGTGTTTGTTTGAAGTATAATTCTCAGTTAGAGACAGTGGAGATAATGATATGTCAAGAGAAGACTCACCATTGAAAAGAATATGATAGTAATCTTCTTGTTTTTCTTTGGGGTCTATTGGGTCAACCAAGAATAATTCTGTGGCCATATGATATCTATCATAACCTAGAAGCATGGCCTCCCATGTACGAGGGTTTCCTTGAGCACTTCCCAAAGATTCTAATTTCTAAAATAATTTTTGACTATACCTTTATGTAATGTGTTATTGTGACGTGCTATCCAAGGTTGGGACATGAGTCACAGTTGGTATATATTTGTACCCAAACTCATAGCATATGTGTTGTTGTATTTCGCATGACAATTGTTGTAATAAAGTTGTAGTTGTTATCTGTACCATGTATTTGGCGACTCATAATAGGTTGGGTGGAATGGACCTGTTTTGGGGGCGTTACACCCAATCATTTTTAGCACATGTGGACCAACTGGATCATGTTCACCCATCTTGCAGTGATACAATGCCTTGCTTGTATCATACCTCTCCTGTCGAGCATGCCCTTCGAACAATTTCTTGAGATGCTCGATCATCTCATAAGCATCCATTAACTCATGTTGCTTCTGAAGCTCAGCATTCATGGTTGCTAGCATGAGACAACTCACGTCCAGAGCATCATCTTGATGCTTCTTATAAGCATTATGCTCTGCACGTGGTGCAGTGACAGCTGGTGCTGTAGGAATGGGCCCATCAAGGACATACAGCTTGCGCTCTTGTTTGAGGACAATCCTCAAGTTCCTGTGTCAGTCAAGGAAATTAATTCCACTCTGCTTGTCCTTTTCAAGGACTGATCGTAGTGAAAGACTACTTGTGTTGTTGTTGTTATTTGCCATTGATATCTACAATTTATAAGTGCCAAAATAATAAGTCAAATTACAGAGTTGATATTATGTAATTGATAATAGTACATTTAAAATATACCTCCCACTATTTTATTCAAATTAATAGCCCTCACCATTAATTCAGAAAGCATTTTCTATTAAATCTTTCTAGTGAGCCAAGATCCATATTTCATTATGACATAAGTTAGCTTTGGCTAATCTCTTAAAAAACAATTATTTAGGTAGACAACCCTTTTCTCAATTATATCATATATAACTCTTGGATAGTTTGGTAAACAATATTTGTTTCTAGTCCATCTAATGGTACCTACTAAACTCAATGCCTCGAAGTCCACAATCCTATTGAGATAACTTAGTTAAGTCAGGCCCAATGATTTTAACAGTTTGGATATCACAATTATCCTATCGCATCTTACCTAGATAAATAGGGTACTTTGCTTGGGCAAACCTACATCTATTGATTAAGGTCTTGATGAGTGTTATTCATTGGAAGGCATCTGATTTAGACTTAATAATTTAATGAGGGATTTTATAAATAAATTTAGATCTCACCAATTTTTAATCTTATTAAGCATGCATATTATTTATCATATCATATCGCATACAAGCATAAATAAAGTGCAAAATTAAATGTGTCACAGTTATGGCCCAATCCACTGTCAATCTTTTCAAGCTAATGAAAGATTGAAGGTCAATCTAAGGTGGTAAAAGATCTCAAAATAGTAGCTTCCATGGATCTTCCTCATACATGTGACTCCTCTCCATCATCATCTTTCCATTGTGTTCTCCATCAATTACAGATTATTACATGACATAAAGAAACCTCGAGTTACATTCGAGGGGATGTAGATGAGAAGAGAATATTACATTAGAATTAATAGAAAGGCACGACATGCAAGTCGTATTTCAGAACCAAAACCACTAACCTATGGGTCAAAAAGGCCATAACTGTGCACCATGCATATCACAATAAGCATATAACAGTTTATATAAAATTAAAAAATATATAACAAATTTGGGGTCACGACCATCTTGCGCAACGACGGGGGTGTCCAAGGGGGGGTCTCCCCCCTTGGCGGTGGTCATTCTTTAAGATGGATGATCTCAGGGGTTTTATTGGACTTCTCAGTCTGAGACTCAGGTATTGGGACTTCTCTGTCCGGACCTTGGATTCCTCCCTGTACAGAGGATTTAGTTGGATGGGTATTTGTGGACCCTGAGTTGGTTTGTTTAGTTCTTTCACAAGAACATCCAACTCTGTTATTTGATTCCTTAATCCTTCGAACTCCTCTCGGGAAACAAGAGTAGGATTAAGCCCCTTATAGTCATGTTTGACGGTGGGCTTAGTGCCTTTTTGGACTTTAAACGGGTAACGGGACCAATCGTTTACCTATAAAAAGACTACATAGTTTAGTCTGGGAAAATGTGGAGATGTTGTATGCTATGCAATGTTTCTCTTTTTTAGGAGTGTTTTAGTGTTCTCTTGAAAAATAGATGTCAGTTGTTTTGATGATAGGATAGCATGTCAAGTCTTGATATGAAAAAGGAATGCATATTTACATCTTCCTTTATATTTTCCATTACATTGAGATTGACATGGAATTGAAATTACATGTAATTGAAAAGGGAAGGTATGAAGACACTTCCCTTCGCGTTTGGTTTATCAGAGGCTAACTAATCTTAGGCTACTCTCGCAGCTTTTCGGCATGAAGGTCTCCAGATCATGGCAATTTACTGGATGGGAAGTTAATATGATCTTTTAATTGGAGCAAATCTAGGTGCTGCCTTTCCTGAACCGGGATTAGTCTTCCTTGAGTCCAGTAATCAAACACCGATGAGTTTGCCTCCTAGAGGAGGAATCACACAACATACATTCACATACATACCGTCTTACCAGATTGAAATGATGACACGTGCTAAGCACTAATATCACAGGCAGATATGGTGCGAAGCACTAAAGTGCGGTAAATAAAGCATTAGTACACATCCATTAAATGTAAATGTAGTATTCAAACATAAGCAGATAAAAAGTTTTGTTTTGAAAAAGGTTGAACAGTGGCTTAAGCCCTCTTACTGGAGTCCCCAGCGGAGTCGCCACCTGTTGACGTTGGGAAGATTTGTGTCCCTATCTATGTTTACACTTTTGTGTTCTCATTTTGGTGAGTTTTGTCTGAAAAGGCGGGTTTGGAAAGATCCGACATGTGAATGTCGACGATTTAACTTTTAGAGTCGTCAGTTGGTAGATTTGAAATGGTTGTACCAACTCAACCGATTTTGAAAAGGTTTGCACAAAGACCCAATGGTTGGACACTGTTTAACTGGCATTAAAAACTGATATCCGTTGGGTTTGGGGGCTTAATTAAGCGGTGGGAAGGTGTTAGGCACCCCCCGTCTTCCATGAAAACACGGTTACCGCAACTTTTCAATTAACTTGTTTATCTATATGTGTGTGTGCGTATATGTATTAGGCATATGTGCAATTATCTAGAAATAGTTCTATACCTCGTTTTCACCTATATACAAAGGGTTTGACTTGTATAAAAGTTCAATTTAAACAAGATATAGCAGTGAAGTTTTGGAAAACAGGTTTTCAAACCCATATGCTCAATAGTAATTGAGGCATTTGATACTTCCATTTTATTCTGTATTCGGCTTGATTACTTTTATTTTCAAGATGCGAAGCATCTTCGAGAAAATAAGATACATAGCAGTGTCGAACTCCTTATGGGCATGATAGCCATCCAAGGATATCCAAACACCATAAATAATTTATAAGCTGACTGCAGCTGAGAAATGTCCATCGTGGGAACCGAATCTAGATTCACAAGCTGAATCTTCGATCACATGATTCCTAGGTTCACATGGGAGAGTAATGTGTACAAAAGCTAGAACGAAAACTAGATTTAAATAAATCTAAGTCATTATAGCTTCAACAGTTTTAGTTTAGTCACTTTTGAACCGGTCAAAGTTAGAAATAGCTAAATTTAGGCAAATCTAGTCCACAAACGGGAAGATGAAATATCTACATTACGAAAGTAGTTAAATCAAATATATATATATATATATATATATATATATATATATATATATATAGACGATCAACTGCCATGAATTTGGAATCTAGGCAGGACTTTGAAATGTAAAAAGTAGTAAAAGGCCACGAAGTAAACTCCAGGCCAGACAGAAATGTATATATATATATATATATATATATATATATATATATATATATATATAAGCGGTAAATGGCCACGAAATAAATGTAGGGTTTCAACACAGAAACGCACAGCGAAAATAGAACAATTTAAACCAAATTCGAAACCCTAAATAGGATCCATGCGAAAAATAGTTAATTCAGTGGTTAGAAATTATACCGATTAAGAAAGCGATTAAACGATGCGGTCGAATCTCCAATGCAATTCAAACGAACTGCGTCTCTACGGTATCCACACGAACGCTCCACAAATCGTCCTACGATCTGCAGAAGAAGGAATCGCGGTACTAGCCACCAAGGATGAGTATTTTCGAAACTGTTTTCTCTAGTCTCTCTCTAAGAGCGGCTAGGATTTTTTTTTTTTTTTATTATTCCCTAAGTGGCTGCTATATATCATATATATATATATATATATAGTTAAAAGGTATTAATAAAAACCTAATTTCATAAAATTCGAATATATATATATATATATATATATATATATATATATATATATATATATATATATATATATATTATCCTTTTAATTTAAATTCGTGGTTTAAATACTATTAATCATATTAATATATTTAAATCCTTAAAATTTAAATTAATTCCCTTTTAAATTACACTCTATGTGTGTGACCCTATATGTTATTATTACGTTGGCAATAATTTTTAAATCATATTATAAAATTTTAAACAGTGAGCGGCATCTAGTAATGCATCACTGCTACCCAAGTAATAATAAGATCGATGAATCGATGCAACCTTTTTGTGACCAATGTTTCAATGTAATTTAATCTTCTTAACCTTAATATCCTAGATTAAACTCGAGTCATGGAATGTGTCATACTCTTCATAATTTAATCTGAGTTTTTTTTTATTAATGAGTAAACTATATGAAACAAATCACTATTTAAGCATGACCATACATTTCATAGTCCTACTCAATCAAGAGGCCTATGGATATCACCCATAATATATAGGATGGTTAAATTCCATCTAGATCACTCATATTTCTCACACGATTCATGATGAACCCAATAATCACCTTTATAGTCCACCCTATTAAAGGTGACATTTGATGATATCAAAGTACATAAATTCTCGTGTAGTAATATAGCGATTTCAGGTCGGAGGACCATTACATCATTGTCACTATGAGAATTGCTAATGACACTTCGCATAATGCTCCATATAGAATTCTCATGGTGGGTATGTCCAGTACATCGTTCTCTAACATGTACCTACATATATTTATGACCAATGAGATTTGGTCATCAGTCAATCCACATACTAGTTTCAATGCATCATTGTTGTCCCATCAACAATGATACTCGACTAGGGACATTTAAGAACAATGATACTAATTGTAATTATATAATCTCATGTTCAAGTCACATACTTGAAACTATATAATTTGTATCACTATTCTAAGGAATTTTATTATGTTAACAATTATATTACGCAGTAAATAAAACCATAATAAAATCATTTATTTATTCAATCAAATATAATATCAAAACGTTAAGCAATTATATCAAATAATTGGCCTCTAGGGCATAAACTCTAACAGTAAACTCCAGACCTGACAAAAATGCGTGTGTGTGTGTGTGTGTATATATATATATATAAATGCATATAAGTAGTAGAAAGCTTAAAAATCTAAAAAAATCTTACAGAGGGCTGCCAAGAAGACTTCAGATAGCTTTTGGGGCCTAAAAACTCGATTTCCACGGGTTAAACTTTAGTATGTTAGAGAACACGAGGTTACAAGTGTTTAGAAAGAAGAATCACTCAATTTGGAGCATTATAACAAGGGTTAAAGGCTGAAATGGACAAAGTTTTATCTCTTTTCTTCTTTTTTTTCAAATGAGCTGTTGGGAGCTCATATTTATAGACCAAGGAGCAGCAGGTCAATATGTGATAGCTATGGGTTTATCTGCGGCTGCCCGGGCTTCCCCAAGCTTTGCGGGTCCCGTTGTCTAGAAGTATGTGCACTCGAGCTACGCGATGTCCGCTCAAACCTTCATAACTTTCAATCCGAGCATCCGATGGAGGAGTGGTGTACCTTTTCGAAAAGTCGTTGTTGAGAGCTACACAATGACATGGGATTAGAGATTGTCCAAAGTCGGGAAGATGGGTCTATGACCAGATCTCCAAGTCTTCGATGTCTATCTGTTATGCTATCTTGTGCAGTTGTTACTCAGGATTTGAGCTATAGTTTTTATGGGACATCCTTGTACGTAGTTTTGAGTTGAACTGTGTTGAGACGATGTTGATGTAATGGTAAAGGGGAAAAATGACCATTTTTCCCCTCCCAGGGTTATCTCCGGCTTTGGCACAGTGGTAGCAATTGTTTCTCGGGGTTTTCTTAAAGATTGGGATGTTTTTAACTCTGACTGTCCTCAGGGTTATCTTTGAGGTTGGCTTGATCTCCTAGGATTATCTTCGACCTTTGAATATGATCCCCCGAGGTTATCTCTAGGGTTAAAATTGACTTTTTTGGGATTATCTCTGGAACTTGGACTGAATCTCTCTGAGTTATCTCCGAGATTAAAAATTGGATCTCCCGGGGTTATCTCCAGGGTTGGAAACTGGATCTCCCAAGGTTATCTCTGGGGTTGGAAACTGATTTAACTTTCAAGGTTATCTCTGGAAACTATTCTGCCCTCCTGCAGGGTTAGTAACATGAATGTAACATTTCGAGTGTCTACAACTATGTTTTCCTTTCTTTGAAAGCATTTCAGACATAGTCGTCTTTTCTTCAACTTCTTCTTCAGTTTGTTTCTTCTTCTTCTTCTTGAGTTGATCTTCATCTTAAGAAATTTCCTTTGAAAGAGATTGGCCAGAAAGTTCAGGATCAGATCCTTGAGGTACTTCGGTTGGTGATCCTTGAGGCTCTTCTGCCATCTAAACAATAGTCTACAGTTTCCACTTTCCCATGCTTCTCCAGATCAGAGCAAAGGGTTCTTGGTCTACTTCTTCTTCAACTTCCCTTATAACAAATATGTTTCCCTATAGAAAAGGTTTCATAACCTGCCCAGTCCTTTCACTAGACTCAGATTGATAATTCTTCACATTCTTAACAGGATTCCTTTTCCAGTTTACAAAGAGCTGTTGGGTCATTCTCTTGTTGGTAATCAAAGGTTCACCTTTACGATCTTCAATATTGTCTCCCAGAGCTGCTTGGAGAATAATGCTGATAAATCTTCCCTAAAACATTTTGCTCATGCTCTTTGCTTTCTTAGAGCTACGAATCCACATCCCAATTCACTCCAGAAGAAGAGCTCTATGGTTTAGCTGAGATTTGAAGAAGAATGTTGTCATGAGCTTCAGTTGCACCTCGTTGACAAAATCGTGACCAAAATTCTTACAACGGATACATTTCCCAATAATGCCAGCCAAGAACTCGTACTTTTGGGGAAACTCCTTATTTTTGTACCCCTTCAGATTTTGATTCTTTTTGTGATGTATCCTCTTTAATCCCTCGTTGAAGTCAATGAAGCTTAAAGAAGTAAGGCCCTTAGATTTAAAACCTAAGCCCTGATTTATGTCAGTAGCTTCCACTCAAATCGTCACGTCTTTAACCTTTGTAGTAAAGACGTCGTATTTGTAGACTCTATTGGTGTAGAACTCCTTCACAAATTTAATCCTTGTACTGGACCCTAGAGCTTCCTGTATTCTTGCTTTCTTCAGAAGAGAGAGGATTTTGTGATATTTTAGCGCGGCATCCTTGAATTCTTCGAAGCATAGTTGGTGTCCAGGAATCACGGCTGAACATGCCGTTTAGTTCTTTGATTTTCTTGAAACAACTAAGATTAACTAAGTGTTCTGTAACTCAAATCTATAGTTTAAAGAGTGTTTGAAGCTTCCCTTTTTAAATTTTTTCTGAGTGGGGCCACGAACTTTTAGTCAGGAGGAAAATATTATTTTGCCTTTAGCTCCTCCTGAGTTTGTGTTTCCTTCTGAAGTCCACGATCGATGAGTATTACTCCACGGTCGATCAATGACGTTTTTTTTTGCAAAGTTAGTATTTTCTAGAAGATAGTACTATGGTTGTAAATTAAGCATTCCTAACTCACTTATTAACTTATTAAATTTGGATTCATCTAAAGGTTTTGTAAACCCATCAGGAAGTTGATTTTCAGTTGGATATAGTGAAGAGAAATATTTCCATTTTGAACATAATCCCAAATGAAATGATATCTTATCTCAATATGCTTTGTACTAGATTGCATGACAAGATTATGAGTTATAGCTATAACACTTGTATTATCACAATGAACAGGAATAGATTTGAAATTAAACACATAGTCAACTAGCAAATTTTTAATCCATAGGATTTGGGCACAACAGCTACCAGCTACTATGTATTCAGCTTCTACTTTTGAGGTTGATACAGAGTTTTACTTCTTGCTAAACCAGGACACGAGTCTGTTTCCTAGTAATTGACAAGTGTAACTTGTACTCTTTCTATCAATTTTATAACCTGCAAAATCAGCATCTTAGTATCCTGTTAATTCAAATGAAGATTCCTTGGGATACCAAAGTCCCGAATAAGGTGTGCCTTTGAGATACCTGAAAATCCTTTTCACAACAGTTAAGTGTGATTCCTTAGGGTTAGCATGAAATCTAGCACATATACATGTAGTAAATATAATGTCTGGTCTACTAGTAGTCAAGTAAAGAAGAGAATCTATCATACCTCTATATTGAGTAATATCAATACATTTATCTCTCTCATCTTTGTAAAGCTTAATGGCTAGTGCAATTGAAGTTCTCACGGGGGAAGCTGATTTCATGCCATACTTTTTAAGTAAGTCTTTGATGTACTTAACTTGGTTTATGAAGATACCTTCATCAATCTACTTCACTTGAAGTCCAAGGAAGAAATTCAGTTCACCCATCATGCTCATTTCAAATTTACTCTGCATAAGCTTGGCAAATCTCTCATATAGCTTTTTATCAATAAAACCAAAAATAATGTCATCTACATATATTTGTACTAATAGATCTTTATCTTTGTGCTTCCTAAAAAATAGTGTGGTGTCTACTCTTCCTCTAGAGAATCCCTTTTCAATAAGAAAGTTTGTTAGTGTTTCAAACTATGCTCTAGGTGCTTGTTTTAGTCCATATAGTGCTTTATCTAATCTATAAATATAATTAGAGAAGGTTGTGTAGACACTCAAAATTTTGAATTCCTATTACTAACCGTGAAGGTAAGCATAATCGTCTATTATCTTCCAGAGACAACCCTAAAAGTCAAATCATCAATTCAAACCTCGGAGACAACCCCGGGAGATCAAATACAAGCCTAGGAGACAACCCCAGGAAATCAAATCCAAGCCCCGAAGACAACCCCGGGAGGCCAAGCCAAAATCCAGAGATAACCCCGGGAGATCAAGCTAAAACCTGAAGACAACCCCGGGAGATCAAATTCAACCCCGGCAATACCCTCGGGAAACATCAAACCAACCTCAGAGACAACCTTGAGGACTATCAGAAGTCAACAACAGTCCAATCTCGGAGACAACCCTAAGAAAAGATGGCTACAACTGCATCAAGCTCGGAACCAACCCAGGAGGGGCAAAATAGTAATTTTTCCAACTCAACATCAATTCAGCCTAAATCACTGCAAAAGAAGTCACGTAGAGCCATAACATCAATCCCGAGTGAAAACAACACAAGACAGCTCAACGGATGGACTGTGAAGACTCGAAGATCTGGTTATGGACCCATCTTCCCGTGTTTGGAAAATTTCAAATCACATGTCAATGTGTAGCTCTCGTCAAGGGCTTTCAAGAAAGGTGCAGAATGCCTCCATCAGATTCCTGGATTAAAAGTTATGAAGGTTCGAGCGGACAGCGTGTTGGCCCAAGTGCACGTACTTCGAGACAATGGGACCCATAGGGCTCGGGCCCACCCAGGCAGCCGTAGGTATACTCGCAGCTACTGTTGGTAGACCTGCGACTACTTTGGTCTATAAATAAGACCCCCAACAGCCGAAAAAGAAAAGAAAAGAAAGGGGAAAAAAGAGAAAACTCTGTCCATTTCAGCTTTTAACCCCTCCTATAGTGTTCCAAACTTCAATATTCTTCTTTCTAAACACTTGTATACATATATACTACGACATATCAAATTTTAACCTGTAGAAACTGAGTTTTCAAGCTCCAAAAGTGGTTTGAAGCCTTCTTTGTAGCACACTGTAAGATTTTTTTAGATTTGAAGCTTTTTACTGCTGCAATATTTTTTTATATTTGAAGCTTTTTACTACTTTAATATATATATATATATATATATATATATATATATATATATATATATATATATATATATATATATATATATATATATATATATACTTTTTGTTGTGTTTAAATATATGTTTTAACTATTCATTCAATGTAAATCCATAATATTTAAAACTGTAGACTATAAATTTATCTAAATCTAGCCATATCTAACTTTTAATCGGTTCAAAAGTTGTAAAACTGGAACCGTTGAGCTATAATGGCTAAGATTTATTTAAATCTAGTTTTTTTCTAGTTTTTTTGTAAATATTAAGCAACCACGTGACCCTAGATCTGTATCTAGAGGGAACGGGAAGCTTGGCTATGCGCGGACAGGAATTTAACTGATAAATCCTTTGTTTTGCGTCATGTAGATTAAATATCTATTTTATTGCAATATCCTCGTTAGGCAAGATATTCATACAATATTATGTGAGCCTAGGAGCCACGGGATCTAAGATTCAGCTAACGGATCTAGATCTGGTTCCCGTGATGGACCTTTTTTAGTTGTACAACTAGCTTGTAAATTATTTATGGTGTTTGGACATCCTTTGATGGCTTCCGTGCCCATAAGGAGCCTGACACTTATATGTATATTATTTTGTCGAAGATGCTTCGCATCTCGTGAATAAAATCAAATCAATCCGAACACGAAATAAAATGAAATTATCTGATAAGTGAGTTTTATACCTACGAATTGGGTTCTTCTTTAGACTTAAAACAGTGTTGATCTTATCTATTTCTCTGCAGTTTTATTTACTTTTGTTTTGTTTTGTGTTTAGGTTTCATGATGTGGTGTTGGTGGCTTATTGGTGGCGTTAAGGCGAGACTTGGCATGCAAAAGTTAAAAATCAATAATTCTGCCTAAACACCCCCTGCTGGGGCTGGGGTACATAGGCTAAAAACAGTAGAACCCCCTGCCGGGGCGGGATCTTTTAAGAATAAAACCCCCACCAGGGCGGGGGTACGAGGAGAGAGAAAAAGACTTCTGATATCTGCAGCTGCATGGATGGAACACTTTGGCATGGACTGGGACTATGTTGGGCGTCGTTTTATCAGTGTTATACATGACTTATGCTGAAAGATAACACAACATAACAGAGAATCAAGAATAATCAATTAATCATACTTGGAGCCCTAATTTTCTGAACAACATTGGAGGAACAGATTTGAAGGTCAAGATCACAAAGATTACATATTTGAGCGAGGACAAGGGTGGTGTAATTCTGTTCTTTGTCTTTCAATTCGAATTTTGTAATTGGGATGATGAATTTCTCTATCTTTTCAGTATTTAATTCGTTTATGATGAACTACATTACTAATTAGTCTTGCAATGGATCTTTAGTGTTGAACAATGATTGTCATGCCTTAATTTTAGTTTAATAATACTATCAATTTAGTTTATCTATTGTGATTTGTACTTTAATTTATGAATTGCTTGATCACCAATTCTTTGTGGATTTGTATGGATTCGAGAGATGATGTATGAATTTAGACCTAATCACTTTAGCATGTGTTCTTGAATTATGTGTTTTAATGGAATCTTGATGAATGTTTAGTATAGAGATATACCTAACATCGCATGTAATCGTGTAAAGAACTTGGAATTTAAACCTTTTTGATTTTAATTCACATAGAGATATAGTGAATTAGTTAATTAGGGTGTTTGACTTAATTAACTTGTGAATTTAAGTTAATATGGTGTTAGTGCATCGAGAGATGGCTAATTCTACTTGAGTGTTCTAGTTGACTGTTATAGCCATCTTTTCTCAAGGTTGTCTCTGAAATTGTACTGTTGTTGACTTCTGACAGTCCTCAAGGTTATCTCTAAGGTTGGTTTGATGTTTCCCGAGGGTATTGCCGGGGTTGGATTTAATCTCCCGGGGTTGTCTCTTGGGTTTGAATTGATCTCCCGAGGTTGTCTCCGAGGTTTGACTTGATCTCCTGGGGTTATCTTTGGGTTTTGGCTTGGTCTCCCGGGGTTGTCTCCGGGGTTTAAACTTGATCTCCCGGGGTTGTCTCCGGGGTTTGAATTGATTATTTGACTTCTAAGGTTGTCTCTGGAAGATAAAAGACGATTCTGCTCTCCTGCATGGTTAGTAATATGAATGCAAAATTTCGAGTGTCTTTACAACCTTCTCTAATTATGTTTATAGATTAGATAAAGCATTATATGGACTAAAACAAGCACCTAGAGCATGGTATGAAACACTAACAAACTTTCTTATTGAAAGGGATTCTCTAGAGGAAGAGTAGACACCACACTATTTCTTAGGAAGCACAAAGATAAAGATCTATTAGTACAAATATATGTAGATGACATTATTTTTGGTTTTATTGATAAAAAAGCTATGTGAGAAATTTTCCAAGCTTATGCAGAATAAATTTGAAATGAGCATGATGGGTGAACTAAATTTCTTTCTTGGACTTCAAGTGAAACAGAATGATGAAGGTATCTTCATAAACCATGCCAAGTACATCAAAGACTTACTTAAAAAGTATGGCATGGAACCAACTTCCCCCATTAGAACTCCAATTGCACCAGCCATTAAGCTTGACAAAGATGAGAGAGGTAAATGTATTGATATTACTCAATACAGAGGTATGATAGGTTCTCTTCTTTACTTGACTACTAGTAGACCAGACATCATGTTTACTACATGTATATGTGCTAGATTTCATGCTAACCCTAAGGAATCACACTTAACTGTTGTGAAAAGGATTTTCAGGTATCTCAAAGGCACACCTCATTTAGGGATTTGGTATCCCAAGGAATCTTCATTTGAATTAACAGGATACTCAGATGCTGATTTTGCAGGTTATAAAATTGATAGAAAGAGTACAAGTGGCACTTGTCAATTACTAGGAAACAGGCTCGTGTCCTGGTTTAGCAAGAAGTAAAACTTTGTATCAATCTCAAAAGCAGAAGCTTAATACATAACAGCTGGAAGCTGTTGTGCCCAAATCCTATGGATGAAAAATTAGCTAGATGACTATGTGTTTAATTTCAAATCTATTCATGTTCACTGTGATAATACAAGTGCTACAGCTATAACTCATAATCATATCATGCATTCTAGGACAAAGA
The DNA here is from genome assembly GCA_016801055.1 of Panax notoginseng. Taxonomy (NCBI): domain Eukaryota; kingdom Viridiplantae; phylum Streptophyta; class Magnoliopsida; order Apiales; family Araliaceae; genus Panax; species Panax notoginseng. Next base: position 136,632,303 of record CM029017.1, read on the forward strand.
ATATTGAGATAGGATATCATTTCATTAGGGATTATGTTTAAAATGGAAATATTTCTCTTCACTATATCCCAACTAAAAATTAACTTGCTGATGAGTTTACAAAACCTTTAGATGAATCCATATTTAATAAGTTAATAAGTGAGTTAGGAATGCTTAATTTACGACCATAGTACTATCTTCTAGAAAATATTAACTTTGCAAAAAAAAAAAAGTCATTGACCGATCGTGGAGTAATACTCATCAATCATGGACTTCAGAAGGAAACACAAACTCAGGGGGAGCTAAGGGAAAAATAATCTTATCCTCCTGACTAAAAGTTCGTGGCCCCAGTCAGCAAAAATTTTAAAAGGGAAGTTTCAAACACTCTTTAAATCACCGTTTCTTAATTTCAAACTCACATCTAAATTTCAAACGCTCTCTCTCTCTCTCCCTCGCTAAAACCCTAGATTTGAGTTACATAACACTCAGTTAACTTGGTTGTTTCAGGAAAATCAAAGAAATCAATGGCATCTTCAACCGTGATTCCTGGACACCAGCTATGATTCGAAGAATTCAAGGATGTCGAGCTAAAATATCACAGAATCCTCTCTCTTCTAAAGAAAGCAAGAATACAAAAAGCTTTGGGGCCCAGTACAAGGATCAAATTGGTGAAGGACTTCTGCACCAATAGAGTCTACAAAGACGATGTCTTTACTACAAAGGTTAAAGACGTGACGATTCAACTGGAAGCTGCTGACATAAATCAGGCCATAGGTTTTAAATCTAAGGGCCTTACTTGTTTAAGCTTCATCGACTTTAACGAGGGATTAAAGAGGATACATCACAAAAAGAATCAGAATCTGAAGGGGTATGAAAAGGAGTATCCCCAAAAGTACGAGTTCTTGGCTGGCATTATTGGGAAATGTATTTGTTGTAAGAATTCTGGTCACGATTCTGTCAACGAGGTGAAACTGAACCTCATGACAACATTCTTCTTCAAGTCTCAGCTAAACTATAGAGCTCTTCTTCTGGAGTGGATTGGGAAGTGGATTCTTAGCTCTAAGAAAGCAAAGAGCATGAGCAAAATGTTCTATGGAAGATTTATCAGCATTATTCTCCAAGCAGCTATGGGAGACAATATTGAAGATCATAAAGGTGAACCTTTGATTGCCAACAAGAGAATGACCCAATGGCACTTTGTAAATTGGAAAAGGAATCCAGTTGAGAATGTGAAGAATTATCAATCTGAGTCTAGTGAAAGGACTGGATAGGTTATGAAATCTTTTCTACAGGGAAACTTATTTGTTGTAAGGGAAGTTGAAGAAGAAGTAGACCAGTAGTCCTTTGCTCTGATCTGGAGAAGCAAGGGAAAGAGGAAGCTGTAAACTATTGTTCAGATGGCAGAAGAGCCTCAACGATTAACAACTGAAGTACCTCAAGGAACCTGTCATGTTATCCTGTCATAAAAATAACTGACATCTGTTTTGCAGGAAAACAATAAAAAACTCCTAAAACAGACACATTGCATAGCATGCAAACTATTAATATTTATCTAGAGTAAACTACATAATCTTTTTGTAAGGAAACAATTGGTCCCGATACCCGTTCAAAGTCCAAAAAGGCACTAAGCCCACCTTTAGACATGGCTGCAACTGTCCAACCTGAATCTACTCTTGTTTCCCGAGAGGAGTTTGAGGGACTAAGAAATCAGATAACAGAATTAGCTATCTTTTTGAAAGAACAAAACAAAAGGACTCAGGATCAACAAATACCCACTCAAACAGAATCCTCTGCACAGGGAGGAAGCCAGGGTACTGACAAGAAAGAAAAGGAAGTACAGATGCCTGAATCTCTAATCCATGAAAAATCCAACAAAACCCCTGAAATCACCAATCTTAAAGAAGATCAGGAAACTGGTGATATTCGAAAGAAAGTCCAATAAATGGATCCAATCAATCAAAGGGACTGGAGCATTTGGAAGCATGACTTATCCAGACCTTTGCATCTTTCCTGGGGTTCATTATCCAGAAAAGTTCAAGATTCCTAATTTTAAAAAATATGACGGATTAGGAGATCCTTACACTCATTTAAAAGTATTCATTGGAGAACTCGGATCCTATGCCAAGGATGAAAAACTGAGAATGCAGTTATTTCAAAATAGTTTAACTAGAAGGGCCAAAGCATGTTATACGAGATTGGACAATTCCAAAATCCATAACTGGGAGGAACTAGCCCATGCTTTTCTAAACCAATACAGTTTCCAATCACAAATGGCTCCAGATAGATATCAAATTACCAAAGTTAAAAAATAGAATACTGAGTTATTCAGAGAGTATGTCCAAAGATGGAGACGTCTGGCTGCTCAAGTAATCCCATCAATGACAGACGTTGAGATGGTAATGACCTTCATTGACATGCAAGAAGCTCTGTTCTATGAGAGGATCTTGGAAGGCATGGGAAAACCATTATCAGAAATGATTAAACATGGAGAAATGGTTGAGATGGGGTTAAAGTCTGGAAAGATTAAATACCTCACTGCTTTAGAAACCGTGGCTGAGCACATTCAAGCTAGAAGTTATGGGAATAACCCTCGGAGGGTTCATAAAAAGAAAGAAGATGTATCCTTGGTGCTGCAAGGATAAACTCAGAGAGGCAATCAAAACTTGTCCATCCAAAGGAAAAATTATTCCCCTTTTCAAGCATTTACACAAACCTCAACTCCTCCATTGCAAAATGTTAGAGAGGTCAAACGTCAAAGATTTTTCACACCCTTAGAGGACTCATTGGAAAATATTTTCAAGCTTCGACAGCACAGAAAAAAAATTATCCAGCTTCTTCCTCCAGCCAATCTAAGTGGAAAGAATTTTGATACAAGCACGAAATGTGCTTATCATTCTGGAGCTCCAGGGCATGACACCAAAGATTGCTGGTCTCTCAAACATAAAATCTAGGATCTGATAGACAGTGGTGATATCGTGGTAACAAAACCAGAACAACCACATGTGCAAGATAACCCTCTACCTTAACACAAGGAAGAGAATGTCAACATGATCAGTAGAGGGAGTGGAGAAGGTTATAATTACCTCAAATATGTAGGTGATCCTCCCCAAACAAGCAAAGATAATTTTGATAAATGGAATTATTCAGAATTTCGGTTTATGATAGAGTGAGAAATAACGTCTATTAAAGAACGGGCTGATCAACTGGCAAAACTGGTGATACATCAGCACCAAATAACTCGGTAACTGATCATTCAAGGGCATGTAAATCTCCTCTCCCTTATCACATGGAATCAACAACAAGTCCAAGAGAATGAAACTTTGGAAGAAAAACTTGCAAGGAAAGTAAGATCTCAGGCTTGTTGGAACTATGCCGGCCAAAGAAAGTTCACTCCTTTGGGTCAACCAATGGAAGAGATTTTGCATATGTTGATCAATGAAGGGGAAGATAACAACACTGCTACCCCCAATTAATACATGTTCCAAGGGATTTGATGCTCTCGAGGTCTGTTAATACCACTTCAATAATCTGGGTCATAGCACTGAAAGCTGCTGGGCACTTCATTATCTAATCTAGAATATGATTAACAGTGGTGACCCGCAAATGGTAAATAATGATATTGTATTGCCTGAAGAAGAGAAGATATTCCCTCCAAGAACACAGATATGGAGGGGACTTTTCTGCAACACCTCTTGCAATCTAAGGAATGAAGGTCAAAGGAGTAAAGAACCCATTGAAGGTGGTCGCACCAAAACTATTGGTGTTGTCATTCAGGCTGCAGTATCCCATTATCAACCTGAAAAGAGTCCCATGGAACTATGGGGAGGATGAGGGATCAACTTCAAATCAAACTGTTGATATCTTAAAGGAAAACTTGTTGTATCTACCTCAGCGAGTAATGAACCCAGTCATCAAATTCAAGGGGAAGGTTCCCGAGAAGAAAGTGGAAGAATTCCTCAGCAAAATGGGGCATAATGAAGCCAAAGTGGTGCAAAGATTGAAAGAAGCACCCCGACAGATATCCATTATGGGCTTGGTATTATCTTTTGAAGATCATCGCAAGCTCTTAGTGAAAGTACTAGAAGAAGCTCACTTGTTAAAGATAGTGGACACCAAAAAGTTTCATCATTTAGTAGATCACATTTTCAACAGTAATGTGATATCTTTCACTGATGATGACATACCATCCGGAAGGACAGGTCAATCAAGCCGCCGAACTCTATGAATCTCGGTTTCTATGGCCTGTTAAATAGAGTCTAACAATAGAGCCTCTGTGTAAACCTTTTCAAATTAGGTTGAGTTGGTACAACCATTTCAAAATTTTCATTTGGCGACTCTGAATTTTCAAATCGTCGACATTTTGTGTCGGACTTTTTTCAAACTCGCCCTTTCAAATAAAATTCAACACATAGAAAACATAAAGGGTAAAAAGATGAATTCCAAAAAAAAAGGAAATTTTTCCTGACGTCAATAGGTTGGATTGATAAAACCTGGGGGTTGTTCCACATAAACTTCTTCTTGAAGTTCTCCATTTAGAAATACACTTTTGACATCCATTTGAAAGACTTTGAACTTCATATATGCAGCATAGGCAAGAAATATTCTGATTGCTTTTAGTCTGGCGATAGGAGCAAAGGTCTCGTCATAGTCGATACCTTCTTCTTAAGAGTAACCTTTTGCGACAAGTCTTGCCTTATTCCTTGTGATCACCCCATCTTCATCTCTCTTATTTCTGAATACCCATTTGGTGTCGATGACTGGTTTGTGATTTGGTCTTAGAACTAATCTCCACACTTTGCTTCTTTCAAATTAATTTCGTTACTCTTGTATAGCTTCAATCCAGCTTGAATCTTCCAAGGCTTCCTCTATCTTCTTAGGTTCCATCTGAGATAGAAAGCTCAGATAGAAACACTCATTTTGAATAGCTGACCTAGTCTTGATTATTGCATTTGGATCTCTAATAATCAAGTCTTGTGTATGATCTCTTGCCCATCTACTTCCTGTTGGAACGTCAGTTCTTGCGCCTTCTTATCTGAATTCTTCTAGATTGACTTCAACTTCTTGTTGTAGATGATTATTGTCTAGAGTAGTGTCTTCTACGATTGCTTCTTTGTGCTCCACGATTCCTTCTTTTAAGCCTACGATCGTGCTGACTGGCTTAACCACTTCGATCATGGTGTCTGGTTCATCGGTCGTGGAGTTGAGTGGTACAGACTTGCCTGATGAGTTTGTTTCATCAAAGATGACATGAATAGAGACTTCAACACTCAGAGTTTTCTTATTGAACACCATATAGGCTTTGCTATGCAAGAAAGATTCCCTCATTTGACTTCAGTTGAAACTTAGTCAGATATTATTTTCCATTATTGAGAATGTAGCAAGTACAACCAAAAACATAGAAATAGCTGACATTTGGCTTTCTTTCTTTCCATAGCTCATAAGGGGTCTTTTTGAGCATAGGATGAATAAGAGATTTGTTCTGGGTGTAGCAAACCATGTTGATAGTTTCTGCCCAGAAGTATTCTCGTAGGAGGGTTGCTACTAGTAGTGTTCTTCCTACCTCAATCAAGGTTCTGTTCTTTCTCTTAGCTACTCCGTTTTACTGTGGAGTTCTTGGAGTTGAGAAGTTGTGGTTGATGTTATTATCTTCACATAACTTGTCCATCTCTTAGAAGTTGAATTATCTTCCATGATCACTTCTGATTGCCTTTATCTTTTCTCCTGTCTCATTCATAACTAGCTTGAACAGCTTGATAAGTTGAAAACAAGTTTCGTCTGTAGAATTCAAAAAGAATACCCATGTGTATTTGGTGTAGTCGTCTAATACTACCAGTGAGCATCTCATCCCTCTAAGACTTACAGTAGGGATAGGCCCAAAGAGGTCCATGTGAAGTAACTCTGAGGGCTTATTAATAGAGTTGACTTATTTGCCTTTGAATGAGCTCCTTGTTTGCTTTCCTAGCTGATAAGCTTTGCAAGGTCTTTCTTTGATGAAGTTTAATTTTGATAATCCTTCTACAAGGTTTTTGGAGGACAATTTTGACATGCCTTTAAAGTTTAGATGAGATAGTCTTCTATGCCATAACTAACTAATTTCTTCAGTCTTTGGCAAGGAAACATATTATCTCATTAGGATTTAACTTAGCAAGGTTGACAACATAGACATTTCCTTCTCTGCTTCCAATGAGCTTTAGGGAAGAGGTCTTCAAATCTCTGACTTGACATTGATTGTTGAGGAAGGTGACTTGATGTCCTTTGTCACAAAGTTGGCTAATGCTCAATAGATTATGCTTCAGACCTTCAACATAAGCTACTTTGGTGAAAGACACAACACTATTTCCAGTTGAGCCATATCCTTTGGTTTTTCCAGAGCCGTTGTCACCAAAAATGACTGTTGGACCTTCCTTTTCTTTGAAGTTAGAAACAAGAGCTTTGTTTTCAGTCATATGCCTTGAGCATCCACTATCAAGGTACCAGGTTGTCATAGTGGAGCTTTGTACCTGTAGTAAAATTTAGCTTTCACTTTGGTACCCAGACTTGCTTGGGTCCTTCCCCTATTAGTTCCCTTGAGGACCCAAATCTTCTTGATTTTAGGTCTATTATTTATAGGATTATAATAGCATGTTGCATACTTATGACCATATCTATTACATATAAAACATCTAGTATGATGCATGCTTGTGTGTGTATGTGTGGATTCTTTCTTATCTTGGACATATGTGGGTGATAAACAGCCTCATCCTTATGTTGATTCTCCTATACTATTATATGATTCAAAGATTTTGTTGAGTACATCTCAAGTCTACGATTCCTTCCTTGTTATTTCGTGGAGCCGGTTTTATTTGACCACACGATCCTTCGAGGTTGGAGAGTAGCAGTTGATTTAATTTACTCTTGATTTTTCTGAAACCTAGACCAGCATGGGATCTGTTATGTCTTGGGACATAACTTGGATTAGAAGAGCAAGGATTCATTAGCTCTGCACTTTGCGTGGATTTCACAAAAGTAATACTTCTATTGAGATTAGAAGCACTACTAGTGTTAGTTTCCAAAGACTTTTTCACATTTGATTTTGAGGGAGAGTCCTCAAAAACGAGACCTGATCGGTCGGAAGAATTCATCTTATTAGAGATCAGAGAGTCCATAGATGAAGAAGACTTATTCCACATCTGGATCGTCTTTTCTAACTCCTCAATTTTAGAAGCTAGGTTCAACTCTCTTTGTGCAGTTAGCTCATTTTCCTGTTTCAAATTCTTATTCTTAGCTTCAAGATTAGAGAGAGAATAAGTACTTAGCAGAACTGTCTCCAGTTCTACTTGAACTTTTTCTTTCTCTTGTTGAAGAAGAGAATAGTCTTTAGATAAGACTCTAAACCATTTCATGTATTGATGTAGATCAGAGGTTATATCATGTAATGTAGTTATCACTATTCACATCTGGAGAGTTGAAATCAAATACCTTATCAATACTGATATTAAAATAAATTGTTTATAAGTTTAAGAAATGATTAAGATATTGTGGTAATATTAATAATATTAGATTATGAGATTATTAAGTGATTTATAACATTTGGATTAAGGTGTTATGAAATCATTGATTTATGAAACTTATTCTAGAAATTAAATGCAGTTGTTGATCATATTGTTTTTAGTATCATATATAACATTTTTATAATTCCGGTGATGATATTTCTCTTTGACTTAAGTGTAAAGATGGGTAGATTATTGGTATAATCGTGACTATGGATTCTCTTTGGCCAGTAGTGCAAAGATAAATTGTTGACTGGTATGATCATGACCATTGGATTTATAAACGATTATCTTTAGCTTAAGTGCAAAGATGAATTGATCAACATGGTTATAATTATTGTTTATATAAATTCTGAAATGATTATATATTTCTTTGAGATATGAATATCTTTGGCCCGTAGTTCAAAGATGACTTGTTGAATATCTTTGGCCTGTAGTGCAAAGATGAATTATTAGGGAATATCTTTGGCCCGTAGTGCAAAGATGACCTGATGTTGAATATCTTTGGCCCGTAGTGCAAAGATGGATTTATTAGTATGATTATGAACATGAACTGTGATTTGGTATAACCATGATCTTTGATATTTCAGGTAAAGACAGGTGATAAAAATTATATTCGTTCTGGATGAGAAAAGGAATTTGGAACCACAAATATGATTATGAATTATTCATATGATTGTGGACAGGAACTGTTGATTGATGTTACAGGGATAAAATATTGTTGGTGGACTTTTAACATAGAGAAGATAATAGACATTATGGTCTATTTGACTCTTCTAATGGATTGCTCATTCCGCTGTAACTATGATTGAAAAATTTTTATCATCTACCATATGTTCTAAATCTCTGATTTATTTCTGACGAAGACTATTGATAATTTAATTATCTTTAGTCATGATATTCTTTACTGGGCTAGCGTGCTCACCCTTTTGTTTCACAATTCCTTTCAGGTAATAAGAGTGTTACCGGGTCAAGCGGGGGTAACAGGGAAATAGAACGGTGGTCTCTAGCTGTGAAGGTTCTCCCTAAACAGTATGGAAATAATTTTACTGAGAACTTTAGAATAGTGTGTTGTATTTTATACATCATTTAGTAGTTATATTTGGTGAATCAAATAGGATGAGGCGAACCCAACGTTGGAAGGGTGTTTTGCCACTATCATACAAGATGTCTAATGACATACAACCTCGTGTTATCATAAGACAGGGTTGTGCACATCCACTTGCTGAGTATATCTACGAGCACTACCTATATGATCTTGGAGTTTATTTAAAATATAATTTTCAACTAGAGACAGTGGAGATAGTTATATGTCAAGAGAAGACTTGTAGACACTTGAAATTTTCTGTATTACTGTCACTAACATTGCAGGAGAGCAGATTCGTACCGGATACTCCCAGAAGTTCAGCATCAACCCCAGATCGCAATCTGGGAGTAACAATTCCAATCTCAGAGATAACTCCGTGGCATGCAGATCAATACCGGCACACATACCGGAGAAGACCAATTAATCTCGGAGATAACCCCGAGGTATCCAGTCTCAGTCCCAACCATGGGAATAGCCACCAACCTTGGTGATAACCCCAAGGAATTCAATTTCGGCAAAAACCCCAGAAATGCTTGTTACAAGTGCGACCAGCTTCAATCTCGGCGCTCACAACGAGATCCACTGTACCAGCCCAGCGATAACATCGAGAAGACAGACACACCTCAAGGATGACAATGAGGACCTTTAACCAATTACAGCAGTCCAATCCCAGCGAAGCTGAGCAACGTCTACTTTATCAGCCTAATCCGGCGATAACACCGGTGAGGGCCAACATCGTCATCTGACAAACACGATGCCACGCCACGTTGCCTCAACAAATCTACGCAACAATGTCCTACAAGACTAATTAATCCCGAGTGACTATTGTACGGGGTAACAGATAAAAGTTGAAGCTTGAAGACCGAAGGGCACCATCCAATCTTCAATGACTTCGAACAAACTCTAATCCTATGCCATCGTACAACTCTCGACAACGGCGGTTCGAAATAGGTCCTGTATACCTCAAACGGATGCCCAGATTGCACTTCTGAAAATCAGAGTGGACATTACAGTGCCCGAGTGCACGTACTTTGAGACGACCCGACCTGAAAAACTCGGGTCAACCTGGGTTGCCTCTGGTACACCTGCGGCTAACGTGCCTATAAATAGAGGGCTTGGGGTGCTAATTTTTCAAGAGAAAATGGCGAGGAAGCCCTGCCCAATTTGCTCTGCACTCATCCCATGCAGTGTACTTTTCCCTTTTAAACACCTGTGAGCTCATATATAACCTCTTTTGTACCCACAAAAGCCAGTGTTTACCCACTCTAAAGATATAGAAGCCTTTTTTAGCAGTTAGCTGTAAGCCTTCTCACACACTTTAGAGTATTTCTCTTCATCTTTGCACACACCCTTCTACACGTTGAGAGTCGTGTTGCTTGCTTTTGCCCGGGCTTCGGTCCGTGGTTTCATTCCAGTCTGTATATATATATATATATATATATATATATATATATATATATATATATATATATATATATATTGTGACACCCCCAAATCCTGGTACTTCATTTCCTCAAGATTTGGTGTTCACGTAATCAAAACATTCATTACTAACTACCCAATTGATAAAATTGAATAAATAAAACCTGCCCATACAGGATTAAACTTAAATAAAAATCTCCCAGGTTATCTAACCTTTACAAACATTCATTCATGCGGAAATTAAATTAATAAATTAATTAAACATTAATCTATTAAATTACTTTAACACATAAACAATTATAATTCTTTTTACAATTATAATTTCATTTAATCAACTAATATTTCAAACTACAATTTCTCATTTAAATATTATTATTTATTTAAAATCATTATAAGCTCTCTAGCTTATTAAATTAAACTCTATTATTATAAAATCTCATAATAATTAATTTATTTAGCTCCTTAATTATTTATTCAACAAATAATTAATTAAATCACATCAACTCAAATTGCCATATAATTCAATAAATATTTAATATTGTCAATAAATATTTAATATTTAATATTTAATTATTTATTCAACAAATAATTAAATAAACCACATCACTCAAATTGAACAATTATTTATTCAACAATAACATATCCAATAAATATTTATATAAACCAATAAATATTTAAAACTTACATTAAAAAAAATATGGAATGTTACATCATTCCCCTCTTAAAAGGATTCTGTCCTCAGAATCACAACTCAAACAACACATTCGCTACATTCTTCCCTACTTACAAAGATTCTGTCCTCAGAATCGAAGACACAGATTAAACAAATAACTCAGGGTATTCTTTCAACATTTTCTCTTCGAGTTCCCACGTTGCTTCTTCAGCGTTGTGGTTTCTCCATATCACCTTCACAGAAGGTATCACTTTATTCCTGAGCACTTGCTCTTTCCTGTCGACAATCTGGATAGGAACCTCTTTATAAGACAAATCTTTCTCGAACTGCAACGTTTCGTACTCGATTACGTGCTTGTAATCGGGTTTATATGGTCGTAACACCGAAATGTGAAAAACATTATGAATATTTTCCAACACTGGAGGTAGAGCTACCTCATAAGCTACCTCTCCAACTTTTCGCAGTACTTCAAAGGGTCCAATAAACCTCGGGCTTAGTTTTCCCTTCTTACCGAAACGAATTTTCCCCTTCCAAGGAGAAACTTTTAGGAATACATAGCTTCCTACGTCAAATGCACGATCTTGCCTGTGTTGGTCAGCATACTTCTTCTGTCGGTCTTGAGCTGCTACCAATCTTATCCTGATGAGTTTGATAACCTCAGCAGTTTGTTGCACTAATTCTGGTCCTAACAATTGACGTTCACCAACTTCATCCCAGTATAGTGGAGTTCTGCACTATCTGCCGTATAACGCTTCGTAAGGCGGCATGCCGATGCTTGCGTGATAACTATTATTGTAGGCAAATTCCACCAACGGTAATTGCTCTTCCCAGCTTCCTTTGAAATCCATGACGCATGCTCTCAACATATCTTCTAATGTCTGGATCGTTCGTTCACTTTGGCCATCTGTTTGCGGATGATATGCCGTACTCATTCGCAACTGTGTTCCCATACATTCTTGTAGTCTCTTCCAGAAGTTTGATGTGAACCTCGAATCTCTGTCTGACACAATTGACACTGGAACTCCATGTCTTGCAACGATCTCTTTAATATATAGTTTTGCCAGCTGATCAAGATTGAATCTAATCTTTATTGGCAAAAAGTGTGCTGATTTAGTCAGTCTGTCTACTATTACCCAAATCGCATCGTATCCTTTCTGAGTAGTTGGAAGACCCACCACAAAATCCATCGTGATATGCTCCCATTTCCATTTCGGTATTTCCAACGGTTGAAGCAATCCGCTGGGTCTTTGATGTTCGGCTTTTACTCTCTGACATGTTAAGCACTTCGCTACACATTCTGCGACGTCCCTTTTCATATTTGGCCACCAAAAATGTCGGCGCAAATCTTGATACATTTTCGTGCTCCCTGGATGAATTGAATATTTTGAGCTATGAGCTTCGATCAAAATTTCTTCTTTCAGTTCTGGTGTTGCTGGAACCCAGATCCTTCCTTCAAACCATAGTAACCCTTCGGTGTCGATCTTGTATTTTACATCACCGCCTTCAATCAAATTCTCTTTGATTTTCGCACACTCTTCGTCTTGTAGTTGGGCACTCTTCACTTTGTCCATTAAAGTTGGACCAGCTTCTATCTGAAATAATTGTTCGTCAGATTCCTTTGGAAATTTGATCTCCCACTCCAGTTTTGTCATTACTGAAATGAGCTCCCCCTGAGTTGTAATCAGCATCAACTTCTCCCTACCTTTCCTGCTTAAAGCATCAGCTATCACATTCGCTTTGCCCGGATGATAAAAGATCTCACAATCGTAATCTTTTATCAGTTCCATCCACCTTCTCTGACGTAGGTTCAAATCTTTCTAAGTGAAAATATACTTCAGACTTTTGTGGTCTGTGTAGATCTCACATTTCTCTCCATAAAGATAGTGTCTCCATATCTTCAGAGCAAACACAACTGCAGCCAATTCCAAATCATGAGTCGGATACCCTTTCTCATAATCTTTCAATTGTCTTGATGCATACGCAATAACTTTGCCATTCTGCATAAGAACACAACCCAATCCTTTGTGTGAGGCATCACTATACACCACAAAATTTCTTGTATTATCTGGCAGGGTTAACACAGGTGCCATACTTAGCTTCTTCTTCAAATCTTGGAAGCTCTCTTCACATTTCTCCGTCCACACGAATTTCACAGCTTTTCGTGTCAAATTTGTTAACGGAGTGGCTATCTTAGAAAAATCTTGTATAATAACCGGCCAGCCCCAAGAAACTCCTCACCTCTGAAGGTGTTCTTGGTTGTTCCCAATTGATTACAGCTTCCACTTTCGATGGATCTACTGAAATCCCGTCTTTGTCAATCACATGACCCAAAAATTGTACACGATCGAGCCAAAATTCACACTTAGAGAACTTCGCGTACAACTTTTCCTTTCTTAGTGTCTCCAATGTCAGACGTAAATGTTCCACGTGTTCTTCTTGAGTTTTGGAATACACCAGAATGTCGTCGATAAACACCACTACGAACTTGTCTAAAAATGGTTTAAATACCCTGTTCATCAAATCCATGAACGCGGCAGGGGCATTTGTTAAACCAAAAGACATCACCAGAAACTCGTAATGTCCGTACCGAGTTCTGAATGCCGTTCTAGGTATATCCTCCTTTCTTACCTTCAATTGGTGATACCCACTTCTCAAATCTATTTTTGAGAAGTATTTAGCACCCTTCAACTGATCAAACAAGTCATCTATTCTTGGCAACGGGTATTTGTTTTTAATAGTGACTTTGTTTAACTCCCTGTAATCAATGCAAAGACGCATTGACCCGTCCTTCTTCTTCATGAATAAAACTGGCGCTCCCCACGGCGATACACTTGGTTGAATATACTTCTTGTCTAGCAGTTCTTGTAACTGTACCATCAGTTCCTTCATTTCTACCGGAGCCATTCTGTACGGAGCCTTTGATATCGGTGCTGTTCCCGGCACTAAGTCGATCACGAATTCAATTTCTCTGTCCGGCGGAAGTCCTGGTAAATCTTCTGGAAACACGTCTTCAAATTCTCTCACTACCGGTATTTCTTCTAATTTCACACCTTTCTTCTGAGTATCGACTATGTAAGCTAAATAGCCCACACAACCTTGACTCAACAACTTCTTGGCCTGCATAGTCGTCAGACATTTCATTTGTCTTGGCGACTTGCTACCATAAAATACTACCTTTGACGGAGTCATAAGGTTTACACACTTCTTTTGGCAGTCAATTACTGCTCCATAATTGAACAACCAATCCATTTCCAAAATTACATCAAATTCCCCGAGTCTAATCGGAATCAAATCTACTAACAAGATATTCCCCTTAATGTTCACCCTACAGTTCTTGTAAACGAACCTAACAGGGATTATTTCCTTATTCGCAATTTCTATGTTCAAAGGAAAATTCAGTTCTTCTCTAGGCAATTCTAACCTCTTGGAAAATTCATCAGATATAAACGAGCAAGTAGCACCCGAATCAAATAATACATATGCATTAATATCATTGATTGGGATAATACCTGACACCGCATCTTTTGATTGCACAGCATCTTGCACAGTCATGTTGAAGGTTTTGGCTGTGGGTTTGTTTGGTGCTGCAGGTCCTGTAATGGCCCATGTACTTCCATTGTTACCTCCATTGCTTCTGGTTGTCCCTCCCTCCTTCTTCTTAGGGCATTCACGAGCAAAATGATCCTTGGATCCGCACGTGAAGCACGCCTTCTTCTTTGGTTGAGTGTAATTTGGGGCGATGTGACCCTTCTGGCCACAATTGTAGCAAACTCGTTTCCCCATCAAGCACACACCCTTGTGAAATTTCCCGCATGTCGCACATGCTTCAAACTTTTTATTTTGCTGGTTACCCTGATGGTTTCCAGCTCCCCCGTTCCCATTCCACTTCCTCTTCAAGCTGTTGTTGTTGTTGTTGTTATTTCCACTGCTGCCACCTCCATTCTTCATTTCATTCTCATTCTTCTTCTTCTTTTGTTCCTAGTTGAATTTGGTCACCGCCTCTCCTCCACCTTCAGCGAGTATTGCTTTCTCCATTACTGCTGCAAATGTCTTCAACTGGAACAGGGAAACCCTACTGTACAGCCAGGGCTTCAGTCCCTGTTCAAACCTCTTCGCTTTGCGTTCGTCTGTGCTAACCTGATATGGCGCAAACCTCGCCAACTCGTTGAATTTTGCGGCATACTCGGATACCGTCATCGTCCCTTGCTTCAGCTCCAGAAACTGTACTTCTAGCTGACTCTTTGAACTCTCCGGGAAATAGGTCTCGAAGAACAGTTCCTTGAACCTATCCCAGGTCATCACTCCTGGCCCTTCACGAGTTTTATTGGCCTGCCACCAATAACTAGCTTCTGCTTTCAACATGAAAGTTGCGAAAGCAGTCTTCTGCTCATCCCCTACCCTAGCGACATCGAACACCTTCTCTATTTCCATAATCCAGGTTTGTGCTTCGACTGGATTCATGGACCCACGGAATTCAGGTGGTCCAACCGCCTTGAAATCCTTAAACGTTGAGCCTTGGTTTTGAGGTTGATTCTGCAACGCTCCTGTCAATAGTGCCACTAGTTGTTGAACGGGATTCGCATCAACATTGTCGTTAGCTTCTTCGGTGGTTCTCTGTCGTGTTGGTTGACGTCTGGGAGGCATTTTCTGTTTAAAATAAAACATCTATTAGACCATTACTCAACTCCTTTAAGTATTTCTAATTAACTTGCATCTACAAAAGAAATAACCACATAGCACATAACACTTTGAGTAAAATAATAACTTTTATGTATTCATAAACTTTTTTGAAAACATAACACAATAACATCTCTGCTATCTACATTACTTTCCTGAACTACAAAAGTTTCAGGACAACGCCATTATTATCATATCCCATGGTTACTCAACACTAGGGATTTACACATTATTTAATACATATTACGTGCATTACAGGCACACTTTCTACGATGATCTATTAAGATACTTCTTAGCCCTATCACGTTCTTCCTCCATGACTCGAAACATCGTTCTTCGATCTAACACAAATGATGGCAGCGTCTCGAACTGAATCGGATATCCCATAACTCGATCTTGAGCTCGATTAATTGCGGTGTCGAATACTTTGTCCATTTCTTCCATCTTCATCCTTTTTGCCTGTGAACTCCTTACTGCTCTTCCAGTTCGTTGATAAGCTTCTTCGTATGCATCTTCAGCTCTTGTCCTCTTAGCCGCTTCTTCTCTCAGCCTGCTCTTCAGTTCAGCAACCACCTCGATCAATTGTTCCTTCTCTCCTTTAGTCTGTGTTAGTTCCTCCTCGGCGTTTGTCAGTCGTTCATCACGATCCTGGATCTCGCCATCTTTTTGTGTAATTGTAGTATGTTGTTCAGCTACTATCTCCTGCAACTCCTCCACTGTATCTTGTAGTTCCACGTTAAGGTCGTGCACTTCATCATATACACGGCCAGCTATCGAGTTAAGCGGAATCCTTTCCTCCTCATCCTCGTCATCCTCATCCTCCTGGGGTAACTCAATGGGATCCTCCTCGTCTGTCTTCACATCATCATCCTCATCCTCAACTACTGTGACCAACGGGGTTGACTCCCGTGACAATAGTTGTTCCCAAACTACCTGAACATCGCGAGGTTCCTCCTCTATAGGCATTTGAGGTCCCTCATCCCTAGCCTGACTGGATTCTCCGACATTAGTCATCCTGACAACAAAATTTTAAAGTTTTAGTTATTAATCATTCTACTTGACACTCGCGAGCACATAAGTTATAAACACATAAGCACATAAGTGTTTTATTACTTCTTTCTTAAAACACGATAAGAGTTAACTCCACTATCTTTTCAAAAGGTTACTTCCTAAGGCTTTTTCCCCCACCTAAGGTGAATTGATGTGAACAGAATGTTATATATTAATTTTAATATATATAAATATTTAATTGAATTATTTATTGAGTTAAATAAATAAATTTTGTTTTGATTATAGAGTAATGTAATTAAGTGTAGCAGATTAATTAAATGAATATTTAGTATTTAATTTAATTAATATAATAATTTTATGTTATAGTTTTAATTTAATTGAGATAATTAAATTAGATGAGTTATGTGATGATTGTTACACAAAATTATAATTAACAAGTAAATATAATTATGTGACAATTTGATGAGATTGATTGATGTTAAGCTATTGATTAATTAAAATAATGAGTATTTGTCAAACATAGTCTTAGGCTTTTCAAGTTCAAATTGGTGTAACCTATGTATTAACTAGTAATTAGTATATCTAATAATTACTAGGAGTTACATATATTATATATTACTAGTATTGTATATTATATGTATATACTACAAGTTAGTATGTTAGTTTTAGAAAACAAACTAAAGAAAGAAGAAGAGAGTTAGAGAGAGTTGTAGGAGAAGAAGAAGAGGAAGAAAAAGAAGAAGAAGGGAAAGTTTTGAGAAGACAAAACAAGCCCCATTATCATCATCTTCATCTCTCTCTTAAATTCATACTAATAAGACTATAATCTAAATTCCTTGTTTTAATTATATTTTATGTTCTTCAAAATATAGGATAATGGTTATATAGAAGTTGTATTGAGAAATCTAGAGATATAGAGGAATTGAGATGAGCTAGAAGAAGAAGAAGAAAAAGTTAGAAGAAGGTAACTTCTAAACTCTTATTTAATCCTTGATTTTTTTGGGTAGATTTATGTTCTAGGATAGTAGATCATACTTAATTTGTTTGTATTGGTTTAATCTTGGACTATCAAGAATCAAACAAGAGGATTCAAGAAAGAAAATGAAATGGAAAGAAAATTTGAAGAACAAAATTCGTAGGTTTTGAGTAATTGTGGACATATCTTGTGAAATTCATATCTCTTTGGGTATAATGAGTTAGAAAATGAGCCTTATATCAAATCGAAGATATGGAAGTAAGCTATATTCTGAAAGTGAAATCACATGAAAACTCCTCGTAGATTTCTCGCAATCTCTGTTTTAGTAAGGCTGGTCCGAAGGGAAAATAATCTGTCTAGAAAATCAAAACTGTTACGGTTTCTGACTTTGAAAAATTCATATAAATTCGTGTGTTTTGAATCTGAAGAAACTTAAAACTGCAAAGTCCAAATCCTGGTACTTCATTTCCTCAAGATTTGGTGTTCACGTAATCAAAACATTCATTACTAACTACCCAATTGATAAAATTGAATAAATAAAACCTGCCCATACAGATTAAACTTAAATAAAAATCTCCCAGGTTATCTAACCTTTACAAACATTCATTCATGCGGAAATTAAATTAATAAATCAATTAAACATTAATCTATTAAATTACTTTAACACATAAACAATTATAATTCTTTTTACAATTATAATTTCATTTAATCAACTAATATTTCAAACTACAATTTCTCATTTAAATATTATTATTTATTTAAAATCATTATAAGCTCTCTAGCTTATTAAATTAAACTCCATTATTATAAAATCTCATAATAATTAATTTATTTAGCTCCTTAATTATTTACTCAACAAATAATTAATTAAATCACATCAACTCAAATTGCCATATAATTCAATAAATATTTAATATTGCCAATAAATATTTAATATTTAATATTTAATTATTTATTCAACAAATAATTAAATAAACCACATCACTCAAATTGAACAATTATTTATTCAACAATAAAATATCCAATAAATATTTATATAAACCAATAAATATTTATAACTTACATTAAAAAAAATATAGAATGTTACATATATATATATATATATATATATATATATATATATATATATATATATATATATATATATATATGACTAACATTATCGAGTTATGCTTCGATTGAGCCTAGACTTCGGTCTGGAGCGTTTAATTGCTTTTGTATATATAAACATTTATATATATGAACTGCTTGTCGAACTCTATTCGATGAGCCTAGACTTATGTCTGGTGTGTTTCATGACTTTCTTATATATATATAATTTATATATATGAACTGCTATCGAACTCTGTTCGGTGAGCCTGAATTTCACATCCGATGCGTTTACTGCTTTAATATATATATACTTATATATATTAACTGTTGTTGGACTCCGTCCAATGAGCCTTGATTTCACATTCAGTGCGTTTACTGCTTTAATATATATATACTTATATATATTAACTGTTGTTGGACTCCGTCCGATGAGCCTGGATTTTATATCCGGTGCGTTTATATGCTTATATATATATATATATATATATATATATATATATATATACACACACACACACACACACACATTTCGTCCCATCTGGAGTTTACTTCATGGTGGTTGACCAGTTTTACAGCTTTCTATATATTTCGTCCCGCCTGGAGTTTCCTCCGTGGCGGTTGATAGCTTTTACAGCTTTATTTATATTTCTGATCCCCCATGGATGTGCTTCGTGGTTGGTGATCATGTATGTATATATATATTTACAACTTTTATATATATACCTGCTTACTACGTTTATATCAATTGCGGCATCATGTAAGCCTAGGAATCGTGTGATCACAGATTCAGTCCCCTGAATCTAGATTCGGTTCCCGTGATGGATCTTTTCAGCTGTAAGCAGCTTGTAAATTTATCTGTGATGTTTGGATTTCCTTAGATGGTTTTCATACCCACGAGGAATTCAGCACCTTTTATACATTTATTTTTGTACGGATGCCTCGCATCTGTCAAATAAAATCAATCAAGCCGAGCACTTAATAAAATGCGAGTGTAAAAGGTCTCAATTACTATTGAGCATCAGTGTTTGAAAAAACCTCTTTTATAAAACATCACTGCCATATCTTGCTTAAAATTGAATTTTTATATAAAATTCAAACCCTGTGTATATAGATGCGAACAAGGCCTCGCACCACTTCCAAATAACAGCACATTGACCCACACACACACACACATTCAGATAATAGTTTCATGAAAAGAGGCGGTCACCGTGGTAACACGGATGTCGGGGGGTGCCTAACACCTTCCCTCTGCATAACCAAGTTACCGGACCCTAATGAATCTCGGTTTCACCGACCCGTTTAGCAGTGTTACATCACTGGGTCAATGTGCAAACCTTTTCTCGGTTGTGTTGGTACAACCATTTAAAAAACTAACTGGCGACTCTTAACAGTCCATCATCGACATTATACATGTCGAACCTTTTTCACTTGTTTTTTCAAACAAATTTCACCTAAAATGAGAACACCAAAGAACAAGTAATGGAAAGGGACAATTAAAAATCCCGACGTCGACATGTGGCGACTCAGCTGGGGACTCCAGTAAGAGGACTTAAGCCGCTATTACAATTTTTTCAAAATTGTTGTCTACTTGTGTTTGGATGTTGCATTTACATTTTATGATAAATGTGTACGAATGCATTTCCTTACTTAGTGCTTCGCACTATAAACTGCTTGTGATATTAGTGCTTCTTACCATATCTACTTGTGATATTAGTGTTTCGTACATGTCATCATTTTCATACGGTAAGACGCGATGTATGTGAATGTATGTTGTGTGGTCCATCCACCAGGAGGCTATCCCGTCGGTGTTTGATTACTGGACTCATGAGAAGACTAATTCTCCGAGGCTCAGGAAAGGCACCACACAAATTCGCTCCAGTTGAAAGACCGGATTAACTTCCCGTCAAGTAGATTGCGATGATTTGGGAACCTCTATGCTAAAAAGCCGCGAGAGTAACCTAAGATAGGTCAGCCTATGATAAACCCAAAACAGAGGAAAGTCTCTTCATGCTCTCATTTCAAATTAATTGTAAAGCACAATTACTTGTAATTATCTTCCATATCTATCTCCATGTAATGAGAAATATGAAGAAATGTGTACACATACATGCTACAAATAGCTGACATCCATTTTGCAGGATAAAATTCCTAAACTGGACACATCACATAGCATGTTATTATCCACCTTCCCTGTAGACTAAACTATGCAAGTCTTTTGTAGGGAATCAATCGGGCCTACCACCCGTTCAAAGTCCAAAAAGGCAACAAGCCTACAGTCAATCATGTCGTCATCCGACCAGACCGAACTTAATCCAGTTTCTCGCAAAGAATTCAACGGATTAAGCAAACAGATTATAGATTTGGTTGTTCTACTAAAAGAATTACACCAGTCTACACAGGGTCAGAAAATACCCGTACATGCTGAATCCTCCACACAAGGAGGAACCCAAGTCATTACAATACCTGAACTGTAGTTGGATCCGACTAACAAAACTCATGATGCTGCCCATCCCACTGGAGACCCAGACACTAGCGACATCAAAAAGAAAGTCCTCCAAATAGAAGAGACTCTTCGCACTATTAAAGGAATTGGAACACACGGGAGTGTTTTATATGTTGATTTATGTATTTTCCCTGGTATTCATTATCCAGAAAAGTTGACTCCTGACTTTGAAAAATATGACGGGTTAGGAGATCCTTACACAAATCTAAAGGTGTTTATTAGAGAACTGGGATCTTATGCAGAGGATGAAAAACTCAGAATGCAACTGTTCCAAAAAAGTCTAACTAGAGAAGCCCGTTCGTGGTACACAAGATTAGACAATTCAAAGATCCATAGTTGGGAAGAGCTAGCACACGCTTTCCTCACCCAATACAACTTTCAATCTCAAATGACTCCTGATCGGTATCAAATTACCAAGATCAAGAAACAGTCTAATGAGTCTTTCAGAGAGCATGCTCAGAGGTGGAGACGCTTTGCTGTTCAAGTTAGTCCTTCCATGACAGAATTAGAGATGGTCATGACTTTCATAGACATACAAGAAGCACCTTTCTAGGAAAGAGTTTTAGCCGCCATCGGCAAGCCATTTTCTGAAATGGTCAAACATGGGGAGATGGCTGAAATGGGATTGAAATCCAGAAAGATTCAAGACCTAGCTGCACTCAAAGTTGTTGCTGATCACATCCAATCTGGAAATTATGGGAACAACCCCCGGAGGGTCCATAAAAAGAAAGAGGAGGATGTTTCCCTGATACTTCAGGGTCAAAAAGACAATCAGAACATGCCTATCTAGAGGAGAAATTACACTCCCTTTCAAACACAGTCTTCAAATCCTCCAGTACCAAAAGGTGGAGAAGCCAAACGCCCTCGAGTATTCACACCCTTAGGGGACACCCTCGAGAACATTCTCAATCTTCTAACAACACAGAAGAAAATCATGCATTTGCTTCCACCAGCCAGCCCTAATGAACGGGGTTTTAATGCTGCTCGAAAATGTGCTTATCATGTCGGGGCACCTGGACATGATACTCAGGATTGTTGGGCCTTAAAACACAAAATCCAAGACCTGATAGACAACGGTGAAATCGTGGTCGCCAAACCCGATCAGCCTCACGTTCAAGACAACCCTCTTCCTCAACACAAGGAGGAAGAGGTTAACATGATCAATTGGAGCAGCGGACAGAGTTCCAATTTCAGCTGTGAATCCTCCCAGACCCCCAAAGATGGTGATGACAGATGGGATTATGCCAAGTTCTAATTCACAATGGAACGAAAGATAAAAGCTCTCTGTAAACAAATTGAGCAATTGGCGGAACTGGTGACTTATCAACATCATGTGACTCGTCAGCTAATCAGCCAGGAGCATGCCAGTCTCCTACCTATTATCATGAATATTCCCCCTTCACTTTCAAAAAATGAAATGCTGGAAGACAAAGTGACGAAGAGAGCGAATGCTAAGGCCTGTCGGGATTTTACGAACAAAAGGGAATTCACAAATTTGGGCCAACCTATGGAGGAGATCCTTCATATGTTAATCAATGAAGGAAGGATTAGTTCCCTTCTACCTCCAATCAACCCCCGTTCAGGAAGATACAACTCTGAGGGAGTATGTCAATATCATTCTCAATCTCGCGGTCACAGCATAGAAGAATGCTGGGCACTCCGCCACCTTATTCAAAATTTAATCGACAGTGGCGTACTGCGCCTAGCAGATAACGACAATGTGTTACGGGCAAGTGAGGATTCGGGTCCGACTAAGTGGAAGAGTGTAGTAGCAGTCATATCCGCTGAAAATGATGGGGTTAACAAATCACTTGTCATGCCAACAATTTAACTCAAGGGAATCAACAATCCTTTGAAAGTGGCCTCTCCCGAGCCAATCAACTTATCGTGCAGAGCACAATATCCTATTGTTAGCTTGCGCACAGTTCTGTGGAATTATGGAGAAGGTGAAGGATCCACCTCGCATACAACTGCTGCAGTGTCGAAGGAGAATCCACTGTATCTTCCACAACGGGTAATGAAGCATGTCATCAAGTCTAAGGGGAAAGTACCCATTGAGAAGATTGAAAATTTCCTCCACACTATGGGTCATAACGAAGCCAAGGTGGTTTTAAGCTTGAAAGAAGCTCCACAATAGATATCAATCTTGGACTTGGTCCTGACTTCTGAGAATCACCGGAAGGTCTTGTTAAAGGTTTTAGAAGAAGCCTATCTACCGACATCAGTTGATACGAAAAAGTTTCAACATCTGGTTGATCACATTTTCAACAAAAATGCGATATCCTTCACTATGATGACGTACCACCCGATGGGACCAGTCATTGCAAACCGTTGCACATTGCGGTGTTATCCTCTGGATATATGGTGGCTGGAGTTTTAATAGATGGAGGTTCCTTTCTGAATAGCTGCCCATCGCTACCTTGGTGAAGATGAATATCAATCCCAATCGAATTCGGAGTAGCCATACCATTATCAAAGCTTTTGATGGAGCCCGCCGTAACTCGGTCAGAGTAGTTGAGCTGCCAATTGAGATTGGTCCTCATATATTCTGCGTATCCTTCCATGTGCTCAAGATAGATTTGGGATACAACCTGCTCTTAGGACGACCATGGATTCATATGGCAGGGGCAGTCCCCTCCACTCTTCACCAACAGTTGAAATACATCATCAACAATAGCCTGGTCATAGTCAACGCTGAACTGGAGATTCCTCAGCACGGGGACATGCCGTTCATCAATGCCAATAAGGATGTTGAGCCAATTAGTTTTCATGCTTTGGAAATAAGCAATACCCAATACCATGCTATTGGAATGCCAGTGCCCGAACCCCAGATTTCTGCCGAGGTAATATCGGCCACTCAAGAAATGATGTCGTTGGGTCATAAACCAGGACAAGGGTTGGGTAAAGATTGTCAGGGTATAAAGTACCCTATTCGCTTAACCCAATAAATTGGGACAGCTGGACTAGGCTATTCTGCCAGCTCTAGTCACAGGAATCTTCATAAGCATTAGTAGATTCCTTCAACTTCAACCATGCGGTGTTTAGCTTCGCCTGCAAGCTCCGAGTCCGCACAACCTCCTGTAAAGGTGCCATCCAATATAATGGCGATGTTATTTCCCAAGAGTACTGGTGAAGGAGAAAGAAATCTTTGTTCCAGATCCCGCAGTGGAGGAAGAGGAATGAAGAATCAAGCAAGACATCATGTGGATGATGTCTGGCATATGAATCATCATTCATGATGAGCATACCAACAGATACACCCCAGACGATGATTGCCCAGACGTAATGGCTATCATTCGGGACAGGGAAGATGATGATAATCCCTCTATCACTGCAGTTCACCTGAAATTTGCTCTTGCCAATTGGAACAACATTCCTTGCATTGGTCGTCAAGGGTAAAGCGGGCGAAAACTCTTTCTGCCCTGTAGATATAATAACTGCTTACTTTTCTGTACAGTATTAACGGTTTATTTTTCCAGTATATGCTAACACTGTGTATGATCAACACATTTCATATATACTAAGTGAAAGCATATTTTGTTTCAGGACTCTGAATTTAGATGTGCCTGTACTTGCTGATACGGTGCCTCTTCTCCATAAGGATTGGACCTTTGATGTAGAGATGAATTCAGCCTTGATGGATATAAAGGATGACATTGAGGTGCCTCCAGAAATTCAAGAATGGGTCAAAGACAAACCCAAACCCATCCTTGATCAAACCACTCCTTTCAATCTCGGAACCTTAGAAAACCCTAAGTTAATCCAGATTGGTTCAGACCTTACCCCAAACCGACGGAATGACATGGTTACGCTACTAACCCAGTTCCAGGATGTGTTTGCATGGTCTCATGGGATATGGTGTGTTTGTCCACTGACATTGTCCTTCATCGCCTTCCCATTAAAGAGGGATTTAAGCCAGTCAAGCAAAAGCTCCAGCGATTGAAACCTGAATAGAGTTTAAAGGTGAAAGAAGAAATTGTGAAACAGTTTCAAGCTGGCATCATAATGGTGTCTACATATCCTGAGTGGTTATCCAACATCGTGCCCGTACCTAAACCTGGAGGGAAGGTGCGAGTTTGGGTGGATTACCGGGACTTGAACAAGGCTTGCTAAAAAGATAGCTTTCCCATGCCATTTATCCACATTCTTATTGACAATACTGCACAATACGACATGTATTCCTTTGCAGATTGCTTTGCGGGGTATAATCAGATCATGGTTGTTGAGGAAGATCATGAGAAGACTACTTTCATCACTCCTTGGGGAACTTTTTGCTATAGACGGTTGTCATTCGGTCTCATCAATGCTGGAGCTACCTATCAATGAGCTATGATGGCTCTTTTCCATGACTTAATGCATAAGGAGATTGAGATCTACGTGGATGACATTATTGTCAAATCCCAGAAGGAGGATGACCATATAAACCATCTCAGGAAGTTGTTCAACAGCTTTCGTATCTACAACTTGAAGTTGAATCCAGCTAAGTGTGCCTTTGGCATTAAATCAGGCAAGTTGTTATGATTTCTAGTCAGCCACAAAGGGATAGAGCTGGATCCTGCCAAAATCTAAGCCATCATAGAAATGCCCATTCCTCAGACAGAAAAGGAAATATGGGGATTTTTAGGAAGAATCAACTTCATTAGCATATTTATCTCTCAACTCACAGCAACCTGTGAGCCAATCTTCAAGCTATTAAGGAAGAACTCCTCCATGAAATGGAATGAGGAGTGCCAGAATGCCTTCCTTACAATCAAGAAATAGCTAATCAAAGCTCCCATCTTGGTACCACCCAGGGATGATGTTCCCCTATTTATGTATCTGTCCGTAAGTGACAATGCCATGGGCTGCATGCTGGGACAGAAGGACGATAGAGGCCTAGAACGAGCTATCTATTACCTCAGCAAAAGATTCAACAGCAGTGAACACAAGTACACTCTGATCGAAAAGACGTGTTGTGCTTTAGCATGGGCTTCCATGAGGTTACATCATTATCTCCATGGTCACACAACCCATCTCATATCCCGCGTGGATCCTCTCAAGTACGTGTTCAATAAACTAATGTTAAATTGCTTGTTGTCCATATGGCAGTTGATCCTACAACAATTTGACATCGTATATGTGACTCAAAAGTCCATCAAAGGTCAAGGAATTGCGGATCAACTGGACGCCGCACCATCAGGGAATTTCAAACCCTTGGAGACATATTTCCCCGGTGAAGGAGTAATGACAGTTCAACAACACCATCAGTACGATACACGCCAAACATGGAAGATGTATTTCGATGGAGCTATTAATATAAAAGGTTCTAGAGCTGGAGCAGTTCTAGTATCTGATACGGGGGAGTAGTATCCCGTCGCCGTCAAATTATAGTTTGTCAGCACCAATAATACGGCTGAGTATGAAGGCTGTCTTATGGGGCTAAAACTTGCCCATTCAATGGGCATCAGGCGGTTAACTGTCCTTGGAGATTCGGAGTTGGTAATCAGAAAATCCACCAGAATCTATCAAACCAAGGAACTACATTCGCTGCCTTACCATCGGCAGGTTTTAAAGATGGCTTTGGGGTTCAAAGAAATATCCTTTCTACACATTCCTCATAATAGGAATGATTTCGCGGACGCGTTAGCAACTTTGGCCTCCTTGATCTGCATATCAGACAAGGTACACTTGCCAAGCGTCACAATTTCCTTGCACAAGGCCCCAGCCTATGGGAATTACGTTGGAGAAGTATCGGATGAGCTACCTCCCATCCAACATCCTTGGTATCAGCATATCAAGGAATATCTGCGAGCTGGATCTACACCCTCTGAGGCGAGCCCAACTGAGAAAAGGCGGATCCATCGATTTGCTATGAAATTCTACCTGAGTGGAGATGCGCTCTACAAAAGAGATGCAGGATTAGGTCTCCTCTGATGTTTAGACAAAGATCAAGCCCAAAGGCTTATGGATGAAATCCATGGCGGAGGCTATAGCCCCCACATGAGTGGCCTCCTCCTTGTCAAGAAAGTTCTCAGGATAGGACATTATTGGTTATCTCTCAAAGCTGATTGCAAAGACCATGTCAGGAGATGCTATCAGTGCCAGATTCATGGGAATGCTATACACGCCCCTGCACGGGAACTTCACAATATGAGTTTACCTTGGCCCTTCTCAATGTGGGGAATGGACGTTATTGGGCCCATTGAGCCTAAAGCTAGTAATGGTCATCGATTTATTTTCATCATGATCGACTACTTCACCAAGTGGGTAGAAGCAGCCTCCTTCCCCAGAGTTACTAAAGAAGTCATCAGTGCTTTCATCAGAAACAATGTCATTCGTCGATAAGGACAACCAGAGGTGATTGTGTCCGACAATGCCAAGAACCTCAACAACAAAATGATGGAAGAATTATGCAGTAAATTCCACATCAAAATCTCAACTCAGTCATCTATCGTCCGAAGATGAATGGTGCTGTTGAAGCGGCTAACAAGAACATCAAGAAGATTATGCAAAAGATGTCCACCAATCACAAAAATTGGCCTAACCTATTGCCTCTGACTCTGTTAGCCTACAAAACCTCAATGCGCACTTCCATTGGGGAAACCCCTTACGCATTAACCTATGGGATGGAAGCGGTACTCACCATAGAAGTTGAGATGGAATCCCTCAGAGTATTGATAGATGCTCAGTTGGTACTAGATAGGTATCACCAATTGGCTTTAATAGACGAAAGGTGAACCGCGGCTATCTTCCATAGTCAGTTAAATCAACAAAGGATCGCCAGATCCTACAACAAAAAAGTTTGGCTACGGCAATTCAGACAACATGACTTGGTTTTGAAGAAAATCTTTGACAACTAAGATCAGTCTAAGGGAAAATTTGCTCCTAATTGGGAAGGCCCGTTTAGTGTCAAGGAAGTATTTACAGGAGGCGCTCTCAGATTGCAAGAAATGGACGGTGATGAATTTCCACAACTCATCAACTCGGACACCGTGAAACGATACTATGTCTGAAGTTGCCATTAAGTAAACATCCTGGTGGTAGACCATCAGGTCACCAGTCATTCCGGTTCTTTAAACCTTTACCACAAACAACTTTTCTACACTTCGCCCCTCAGGGAAACATACCTTTCAAGCCAGCAGCCTGGCTCTCCTTTGCGCTCATGCAACTTAGGTCATCCCACCACAGATTAAACCTCTTGCGTATACAGTTTGGCTACCCATACCTGGGATCAAACTTTTCACCTGCAGTTTATCCTCAACCTAGGATTAGACTTTCTCTTCCCTGCACTCTGACCTACACACGGGATTACGCTTTTCATCTCACCCTGAGGGGTGAACTACGTCGACTTGATCTCCTCTTCAATAGGAATACGTAGGCAACCATTTTATATGGCCCGGTCACAATAAAACAAAAACAACAAAAATATTTCCACCCTTTTCCTTACAAAAACAAAAATAAAACAAACATTCCCACACCATTCCTGCCACATACAGCGTTGAGATTTGCTTCCTTACAAGGACGACATCGAAAGAATGTTTCAAAGGTTGAGTAAGTGGATTAAGGAAAGTAGAGAGAATTTTGATAAGCAAGAAAGTAAAGTTGCAGAGGATCAGAAAGCACTTAGGGACTATGCTACTCCCAAAGTTACTGAAATTCAGTCAAGCATTACTAGGTCTGCAATAGCTGCTAACCATTTTGAGATCAAGCATGGGACATTCAGATGATACATAATTTTGTACAATTTGGGGGATTGGCTAATGATGATCCAAATGAGCACCTGGTTAGCTTTCTAGAGATTTATGATACCTTCAAGTAGAATGGGGTATCTGATGACACAGTTAAGCTAAGTTTGTTTCCGTTCACACTACTAGACAAGGCTAAAAGCTGGTTACATTCAATGCCGTCAGGGTCAATCACTACTTGGGTTGACCTAGCTCGGAAGATTTTAGCTAAATGTTTCCCACCGGCAAAGACTGCGAAGATGAGGAATGAGATTACAACATTTGAATAGCTGCATGGGGAGTCTTTGTATGAAGCTTGGGAAAGGTATAAGGAATTGTTAAGGAAGTGTCCGCATCACGGATTACCCAAGTGGTTGCAGATGAACACCTTCTACAACGAGCTGAATAGTAATCT
Organism: Panax notoginseng; assembly: GCA_016801055.1. Classification (NCBI taxonomy): domain Eukaryota; kingdom Viridiplantae; phylum Streptophyta; class Magnoliopsida; order Apiales; family Araliaceae; genus Panax; species Panax notoginseng. The sequence goes on from CM029017.1 coordinate 136,661,370, forward strand.
CCGGACTAGTATAGATGCAGCTTCAGGGGGAGCATTTATGGCTAAAAGATTTGAGGAAGTGTATGACTTAATTGAGACAATGGTAGCTAACAACTACCAGTGTCCCACTACAAGAATGACACAACCAAAGGCAGCAGGAGTACTAGAAGTAGATGGAGTGATGGCTTTAACGACTCAGGTTTCAGCGCTATCAAAGAAAATGGATGCCCTCACGAGTGCACAGGTTCAGCAGGTGGCTTATGTGTCTGACTTATGTGTGGGGGGTACATCCGACAGAGCAGTGTGCTATCAATCCAGTCGCAGTTCAATTTGTAGGTAGTTATAACAGAATACCTCCGAATCCATATCAAAATACCTACAATCTGGGGGTAAGGAACCATCCAAACTTTTCGTGGAGTAACAATCAAAATCAGCAAGCTCCACGACCATCTTACCCCCCCCCCCCGGTTTTCAAAATCAGTATTTACAGTCAGCTCCATATCAAGAGAAAAAGTCAGATTTGGAAGAGTTATTGTTAAAATACATATCCAGTAATGAGGCAACTATGAAAACACAAGCGGTGGCGATTAAGAACTTGGAAAATCAGATGGGACAGCTTGTGTTCGCATTGAATAACAGACCTCAAGGGACTTTACCGAGTGATACTGAGAATAATCTAAGGGGAAATCATGAACAGTGTCAAGAAATCACATTACGGAGTGGAAAACATCTTGAGGGGCAAAGTGCAAAAAATTTACCAAAGATAGATGTGAAGGAAAGTGAAGAAAAGTTGGTTGAAGGGAAACAGGGTGAAGATAGGCAAGTGGATAAGAATCAGGCAGATGTTAAACCAGTTGTCTATCCTCTACCACCATTTCAGCAGAGAGTTCAAAAGCAGAAGTTGGATAAACAGTTCTCAAAGTTTTTGGAAATCTATAAGAAGTTACAGATTAATATTCCATTCGTAGAAGCCCTAAAACAAATGCCGAGCTATGCAAAGTTTATGAAGGGTATTTTGTCGAGGAAGAAGAAGTTAGAAGATTATAAGACTGTTGCATTGACGGAGGAATGCAGTGCTGTATTGCAAAGGAAGTTGCCTCCGAAGTTGAAGGATCCGGGGACTTTTACCATTCCTTGTATAATTGGGAACATGGCCGTCAATAAATGTTTGTGTGATTTGGGTGTGAGTGTGAATCTCGTGCCATTATCTGTGTATACTCAATTGGGTTTGCCGACACCGAAACCTACAAACATCTCATTACAGTTGGCAGATAGATCGGTTACTTATCCGAGAGGAATTGTTGAGGATATACTAGTAACGGTGGATAAGTTTATATTTCCAGCAGATTTCATCATTTTGGATTATGAAGAAGACAAGAACATTCCTATTATCTTAGGGAGGCCATTCTTGGGAACTGGGAGGACTATCATTGATGTTCAGAAAGGGGAGTTAATGATGAGAGTACATGACTAAGAGTTTATGTTTAATGTGTTCAAAGCTATGAGATTCCCTACAGCTGATGAAGAGTGTTTTAGAATGGATGTGATCGAAAAGATGGTTAATGAAGACTAGATTAGATGTTTGGACAGGGATCCGTTGGAAAACACTTTGATGGGAGATGTCGACTCAGATGATCCTAAATTTGTTAACTATTTGCATATGTTGGATGCATTTCTTAGAGTGAGTAGATTTAAGGTGCCATTCAAGCCATTACATACGGAAGAGAAAGCATCGGCACGGATGAACCCTCACTCCAGGAACCACAGACTCTTAAGTTAAATCCTCTTCCTAAACACCTCAGGTATGCATTTTTGGGCAATTCTGATACTTTACATGTTATTATTGCATTTGCGCTTAACGATTTGTAGGAAAGTAAATTGTTGAGGGTACTTCGAGAGTACAAGTCTGCAATAGGATGGACAATTCCTGACATTAAGGGAATAAGCCCTTCATTTTATATGCACAAGATACTTTTGGAAGAGGATGCAAAACCGATAGTGGAACAACAAAGAAGGCTCAATCCAATCAAGAAAGAGGTTGTGAAGAAAGAGATTCAGAAATGGTTGGTTGCTGGGATAATCTACCCTATCTCAGAAAATTCATGGGTGAGCCCAGTTCAATGTGTCCCAAAGAAAGGTGGAATAACGGTTGTGACTAATGATGATAATGAATTGATATCGACGAGGACAGTGACCGGCTGGAGGGTATGCATGGATTACAAGAAGCTCAATAAGGTAACTTAGAAGGATCACTTTCCTTTACCTTTTATCGATCAGATGTTGGACCGTTTGGCCGGACATAAGTATTATTGCTTGTTGGATGGGTATTCGGGGTATAATCAGATAGTGATTGCATCGAAAGATCAAGAGAAGACTACATTCACGTGCCCTTATGGCACCTTTGCTTTCAGGAGGATGTCATCCAGGTTGTATAATCCACCGGTAACCTTTCAAAGTTATATGATAGCTATATTTTCAGACATAGTAGAGTGCAATGTTGAAGTTTTTATGGACGACTTTTCAGTATATGAGAATACCTTTGATAGTTATCTTGAGAATCTAGTTATGGTATTGAAACGTTGTGTGGAAACCAATCTTGTGCCGAACTGGGAAAAATGCCATTTCATGGTCGAAGAGGAAATTATTCTTGGGCACAAAGTCTTTGTGAAAGGGTTGGAAGTTGGTCGAGCAAAGTTGGAAACTATTGAGAATCTTCCATCTCCGACCTCAGTTAAAGGAATTCACAGTTTTCTGGGGCATGCTGGATCCTACCGCTGATTTATCAAAGATTTCTCAAAGATTGCAACACTATTATGTAGTCTTTTAGAGAAAGAGGCAATTTTCATATTTGATGAAGAATGTTTAACAGCTTTTGAGTAGTTGAAGAAGAAGTTGACAACAGCTCCCATTATCATAGCACCGAATTGGGCAATGTCGTTTGAATTGATGTTCTATGCTAGCAATTACGCGGTAGGGGCTATTTTGGGATAACGCCGAGATAAGATCTTTCATGTTATATACTACGTATGTAAAATCCGCACGGATGCACAATTGAACTACATAACTGCCAAGAAGGAGTTACTTGCGGTCGTGTATGCCTTTGATAAATTTCGCTCATACCTGATAGGAATAAATATACACGGACCACTCGGCGATTCGGTATCTAATTTCCAAGAAAGATGCAAAGTCTAGGCTTATTCGATGGTTTCTACTCCTTCAAGAGTTTGATTTGGAAATCAAGGATCGAAAGAGGACAAAAAATTAAGTATCTGATCATCTTTCGAGGTTGGAAAATCCAGACAAGGACAAGGCAGATAAGTGTTTGATCAACGAGTCATTTTTGGATGAATAGTTATTTGGGGTAAATTTAGAATTTCCATGGTATGCGGATTTTGCTAACTACTTGGTGAACAAGATCCTTCCTCCGGAATTGACACGTCAACAGAAAAAGAAATTCCTACATGATGTCAAGTGGTACATGTCGGATGAGCCTTATCTTTTCAGACAGTGTGCGGACAAGATAATTCGTAGATGCCTGCCCCCACAGTGAAGTTAAAAACATCTTGCACACATACCACGCATCTGCAAATGGGGGACACTATGAAAGTGAGCGAACATCGACAAAGGTTCTTCAGGCAGGATTCTACTGGCCAACTATATTTAAAGATGCCCACCAGTTTGTAAAAAGCTATGACAGATGTCAAAGGGTGGGCAATATTTCAAAACGGAATGAGATGCCACTTAACACAATCTTAGAAGTTGAAATTTTCGATGTATGAGGGTGTGGCGCCCCCAAATTCGGGTATCTTCCAACCCGACAGATGGTGCTACACAGTGCTACAGTTCACACAAATATTCAATTTAAATGCCTCAAAAGAACGAATATGTCTTATATATATTCTAAAATTATGTTACCATTCCCCATATTCTTTATAACTGTTACATTTGTTCTTGTCATAATATCAAATATTATCATTACAAACCTATACTATTACATAGGTAATCTAGGAGTTCGACTTAGCCTTCCCTTTATCCTTGTCTGATCCTTCGGTCCGTTCGGTCTTAGCTGCATTCATATGGTTCAAGCAAGAGTAAGCATAACAAGCTCAGCAAGTACAACAATTTCAATTAAACGGCATGCTTGAAACATAGGAACCGTATGTCTTCAATAACTGAACAATAATTACAAAGTACTATCGATAATTCAAAATAGCACTTCTTTTCCTTCAAAACGTTTTACAATGACAATATTCAGTAAAATATCAATTCCGGTCTAAGACCATGAGCATTTCATAATTTCTTTGAAAAGGACATTCCAGCACTAAGTCTGTAAGTCCGGCATAGCTTACGAGTACATCTAGGTAATCATCCTATAGTACTCTATGTTGATCAACACTACATTTATTAAACGTATGTACGTTTATGTTGTGGCAACCTCACGTGCCTGTCGTTTGACGACAAAACATTTTAGCATACTCAGTCTTCATTTGAAAACCACACCAATATAGTTTGGTAAAACATTGACAATACTTTGATAGATTGTAAGAAATTCAACATATCATAAGTCTAGCCAAAAGAATTGGCTTTGACTTCATTAGACATTAGTTCATGCGTAAGAATACATGAATCACAAAGCTTGTCTAGATTGAACTAAAACAAGGGTTAGAACACCTGCCTTTAGCGTCTGCAACTGTTATAACACGTTCACTTTAAGTCCTTAAGGTTTCTACAGTAGATGATAATATCACATAACGTATTAGGTTATGAATAAACATACATGGTTCCTAACGAATCTTACCCTTCTTCTCAATCTAATTATGGCTTAGATTTGTTATTATTGGTTCCGGCGTTCCGTTACGTCGTTCTTATATTCACATGCAATTGACTTACTTCAACCATAAGTGATCATACTTAAGGTTTAACAATGTCGTAAACAATGTTACTTTAAGCTTTAGTTCATTACTAATTGATTTACTTTCTTTCTTGACTTACAAACTCCCCTTACTAAGCAATCCCTAAGGCTGGCGCTGCAGCGCCAGCTTTCCTTCTTTGACTCGCGCTGCTGTGAGGGTTAGCAGTGCTCAAGTCCCTGTCTTGGCGCTGCGGCGCCAAACATCCCTCAATGTGCCGCATTGCGGCCCCAACTAACAGTGCACCAAGGTTCTGACCTCACGCTGTTGCGCGGGCCTTTGCTCTTTGAGTCGCGCTGCGGCGCGGACTCTGTGCTTTAGAAAAATTTGACAGATTTTTAAATTTGTGAACTTCCCGGACTCCAAATTTGATCATTTTAAGTCCAAATTGGCTCGTTCGAAAGCCATTAGCTCACAAATCACATACTCTATGTGTTCATATAAGAATTTTACATTTTTGACATCGTTAACTCAAAATTTACCTATTAGTCCATTTTTAACGAAAATGATAAACGTTCGTAAATGTTCAACGCTCGTTTCTTCGTTCTAAGTCAGAATTCGGCCATTTTTGAGTCCACACCTCTATAATGCCAAATAAGACTTGTCTCCATCGAAAACCAATGTTTCCAAACTCAGTAACAAAATTTGACTTCCATTCTGAGAATTTTACGAATTCGACGATTATCGTCTAATCGTGTGAATTCCGGCAAAACTTAGTTACTTATTATGTGTTCATCGTTCCAAATGGATTCACTCCATCATATTAACATCTCACTCTACTCTTTTCATTAACTTATTTTCAGGATAAGTCATTACTTGTTCTTCGTGAGCTTATAACTTATTATTAGTATAAAATACATATAGTTTCAATTCTCATGACTTATGATAGTTTAAGTCCTTTAACCAACATTCTTACATCCTATTAACATACTAACTTCATTCATGTAAACATGTTACAAATCTTACAAGTTCTTCCTTAGTTCATAGCTTATTTATGAACAAAGTGCCTAATCCCGGCTTATTAAGACTTAAGATCATAGATTATCCCTTCTTATGATTTCTTAGCATACATGTTCATTAATCCACACTTCTCTTATCAAGCTACCATGGAAGAGTTGGAAGATTATGACATAAGAGGCTTACCTTTGATGATCTCTTGATTCTTTCTTGTTCTTACTTCTTGCTTCAAAGTCTAACTTTTGCTAACATATTATCTCTAACCAATAAGCACTTTGTAAATGAAAGGTGTTGGATGAGAATGAACAAGCAAATAATGAAATCCAAAGCTTAGTATTTATAGGATTTCCTAAGTTAGGGCATCATGGAAAAAAGACAAATTCCACCATCTTTGTAACCTCCTTACTATTCATTACTTCAGCCTTAAGTTAACTTGCTCTTCACCTTAATTACTTGGCCATCACAACAAATCCTTGGTCATCACTTAATTATCTTGGTCACCAAGACTAACCACATGATCATTGGTTGCCCCATGGATCACCTTAACCCATTAGATTATTACTTTGGACTTAGGTTTAATTAGCTTATCCTATTCTTTGGGCTTGCATTAAATTACTTTGGGCTTCTCATTAACAAACACAGGGGCTTGCACATTAAATTCTATTAGACTTTCCAATTGCTAAATAATCCCACAAGTCCATTTCATTTAACTAAAAGCCTTATAACACATACTATACATCTAATTCCTGTATTCTAACTCGTATACTAATTCATAATATACAGTATTCCATTATTCATACATACTCGTATAATACTTCGTATCATACTCGTATACCATACCTCATATCATACGATCATTACATTAGCTTCTAACGCTTTAATTTTTCCTAACGTTCTCAAATTAAGCCCGCAGGCAAAAAATTATGTTTTCCATACTTGAATTATTATTACATAATCCATCTCACCTCGATATTCTATCGTTACGTATTTCTCAGAAGTTCAAAAATAATTCCCGAGCGAAAATCGATGAATAGTATTTTTCAGAAAATATCTTAAAAAGCTTTTATTTTCGTCTTGGAAATTCAAACACTTTAATTCCTTCACGTAGTTAAAATACTACAACGTTCTGACATTTCTAGGTTATAGAACGACATCCATCTTACTAACACATAATAATAACAAATAATATAATTTTATTCATTATTTATCAAATAAAATTATTTTACAATTTGTTCTATTTTCTGGGGCATTACACTCTCTCCCCCTTATAAGGATTCTGTCCCCAGGATCTTGCTAAAAAAAATTACACAAACAAATGAGGGTAATTCTTCTTCATCTTTTCTTCAAGTTCCCACGTTGCTTCTTCGGCATCGTGGTTCTTCCATAACACCTTCACGAAAGGTATAACTTTGTACCGCAGAACTTGCTCTTTTCTATCGATGATTTGAATCAGCAACTCTTCGTACGTTAAATCCTCAATAAGAATAGGCTCATACTCTATTACATGCTTATAATTCGGCTTATAAGGACGTAACACGGATACGTGAAACACGTTATGTATTCGTTCTAGGTCTAGAGGTAATGCTAACATGGATGCTACCCCTCTCACCTTTTCTAATATTTCAAAAGGTCCTATAAACCTGTGACTTAACTGTAGCGGGTCGAAAGTTTTTGAGTCGTGATTCTAGGGACAGAATCCTTTTAAGGGGGGAAAGATGTGACAAACGAGATTTTTGTAATTAATTTCTAATATTTATTGAATTAAATAAATATTTTTTCGATGATTTAATTATTAGATTAAATAATTAATTGATGCAATTATGTTAGATTAATTTAATTATATGTGTTACATTTATTAAATTAATGTAGAGAAATGTTATTATCAAAGTATGTAATTATGTGAGCTTATTGAATTAAATAAAATATTTAATTAAGCATGATGTTATTAGATTAATTTAATTATTAATTAGAGAATTAATAATTTGACATTTATTAATTAATGAGAAAATTAATTATATGATTATGTGAATTTATGATAGCTTATTATATTTATTTTATATTAAATTAAATAAGATATAAGTTTATTTTATAAAGGAGTGTGACATTAATTAAACTATATGATAAAGGTTTATTTAATTAAATGAGATTAAGTCTTTTGAAGCTAGCCAATCAAGGCCCTAAGAGGAGTTGGTGCAGTTAACCCATGATTGGGCCAACTGACCACTCTGCGCTCAGTTACCTGATCTTTATACGACGTCTTTTTTTTTTTTTCATTTTTGCCTAAGTCTAAGAAATATTTAGAGAGGAAGCCAGAGAGAAATTAGAGAAAATTTCATAGAATTGTGAATACTGTGATTGAAGTAGAGAGATATTGTCATCCTTAATCATCTACGCTTTGGGTAATTTTATCCAACCCAATTTTTATTCTACGTCTTTTAAAGTTTTCCATAACTATGGCTTAAGTCTTCTGTGAAACACTGTAATTGGTTTAGGAGTAATGTTTATGGGTTATATGTGTGTTATATTATATAAAATTGCATTTAATTATGTGTATGTTGTAAACCATAACATCAAATTCATGAAAACATGTCGTATATGATTTCTACAAAATTACAGAGTTTGGGTTTTGGCCTTATAGCCTTATACGTGAAATTTTATGTAGTGATCGTATATTATCCCTAAATTTTACACTCCTATAGTATTATGCATGTTGATACAAAGAGACCAAGCCTTAAACGAACGGATTCGGTGTTATAAGGAATTCGTAGTGTTAAATTTATGATTTTGTTCATTAACTTCAAGAACATTAAGAACAGTCCAATTTTACATGATTTAATTCTGTGATTATGTGTTTTAATGGGTTAAGATTACTTTACAGATGTTGGGTAATGATTATAGGTGAATATTAACATGTGGGTATGTTAAATTAGTGAAATTAATGATTATTTAGTATTCTTTTCGCTGAACTCTGTGTTCTTCGCGAACTGGGAAACAGAATCTGGAGTCTCGCGCCGCGGCGCCAACTCTAGAACTAAGATCCCGCGCCGCAGCGCCAAGACTCGAACCACGGCGCCACAGCGCCACAGCGTCAAGTGTTCGCGCGACGATCACGTGTATCAGTGGCGCCGCAGCGCCACTCTCCAGAAAATTCAGAAATAAGATTTTTAAATTATTAAAGTCTAACAAGTGTTAGTGAATTAATGTAATGAACATGCAAATATGATAGAAGAATAATGTGATGATAAAAATAGTTGTTTAAACATGTAAATAACATAATTACATGTGATTTAAATTATTGAATTCCTAACTAGATTATTATTCATGAAGTACAAATTATGTGATAATGAGATAAATTGACTAAGTATAGTCGATAATTAAAGTAGACAACGAGAATGAGTTTACGTTAATTAATTAATTTATAATTAACTGGTATTGTGTATATGTATGGTATGTAGGATTTAATTCAAAGAACGTGCTTAGTTAAAGTATAATCTATGCGCGAGGCAAGTTTCCTAAACTTAAACTCTTAAATTTGAGCAAGTTTCCTAACCCTACTTGTCATTATTGTTCAAGTTTATTATTTACCTCGAGTAAATTATCAATTCTATTATTCAAGTTCAAATGTTATATTAAAGATTGATTATCTTTTCAAAGCATGATTCAGTTATACAATAATTGTCCTATTGTATACGTTTTGAGATTATTATTATTCAAATTGAATATCATTATTGTTGAACCTTATTAGACTAGTGAACCCTTAATGATTCAACAAGTCCATAGTTGATGGGCGTTCTAAATTTCAGAATGCTTGAAGAATTATCCAAACCAAACTTTCTTTGGTGCGGACTCGAATGTCAAACTAGGATGAACAACCCTGTATAGGAGATTATTTACGCTTTAGCGTTAAGATATTGTGCACAGTATGGTACTAAGAGTTGATCCCCCTAAGTACGAGAAGAAGGTCCATAGTCTTATGACTGTTAAAGGTTTCAAGTATAACCCTTGTTAACCTAGGACATAGTTCAAGGTCTTATGACTCTCAGAATTCTTTTGATTCTTGTTATTCACTCTTGATTCAAAAGTTGAGCTTTTATTCAGATGTCTTTGATTTATTCACATGTTATTATACTGTTATTTCATTTTTTATACTTGTGGGCATTTGTGCTCACTCTTGCTTAATAATAACATTGCGGTTAAGAATGAAAGAAGTGATGAACCTTCCACTAGTAAAGGCAAGGGCAAAGTTAGCAAGTGATGAAGACTTGTTATTTTTACTAGATGATGTATTTATGTTTAAGACTTGAGTATGATGTTATTAAGACTTATTTATTTATGATTCCACACAGATGTTTTAAGGTTAGTTAACCTAGGATTGTATTATTATTATTCAGATGTTGTAACCCTTAAGGGAAAGATTTTATTTCTATTTAATGCATGGTTGCATTTATTATGGGTAGATAGATGATATTTGTATCGTGACCACCATATCCTGTGGAAATGGAAGTACCAGATTTGGGGGTGTCATAGGTTGGTATCAAAGCTGTAGGTTATGAACCTTAGGTGGGGGAACAACCTTAGGTAGTAACCTTATAGAAAGAAGATAGTAAAGGAAAACTCTTATCGAGTTTTAAGAAATGAATTTTTGGTAATTCATTGAAGATAATAAAATACATTATGTGTCTATGTGTTAATTTATGTGCTCGTTAGTACGACTTAGTAACTAAAACTTAAAAATTTTGTTGTCAGGATGTCGAATGTTGGAGAAGCTAGTCAAGCTGGAGAGGAAGGAACTCGTGTACCTATAGTACCGACATAGGAGGAGCCCCGAGACATTTATGTCGTTAGGGAGCAGCTGGTTTAGAGGGAGTCATCTCCATTGATCACTATTGTTGGTCAGGAGCATGAGCCTGAGACTGATCCTGAGGAGGATCCTGAGGAGGAGTTTGATGAGGAAGAGGAAGAAGAGGAGTTACCACGGTACACCGTTGATGCGGAGATGTATGACATGTTATACGACCGTAACGTTGAGTTACAGGACGAGGTTCAGCAATTGACTGAGTGTGTGACTGTTCAACAGTCTACTTTAGAGGAGAAAGAGAGAGAGATTTTGACTCTTCACTCACGATTGGGAAATGTAGAATTGGATTTGGTCCATGAGAGGGGTCAAACCGAAGTTAAGACCGAGGAGATAGAGAAGCTGAAGAAGGAACTGAAAGAAACCTCCGAAAGACTGAAAATAGCAGAGGAAGGATGGGTAAGAGAATCACGTCGAGCTGATCGTGCAAAAGATGATAGTCGTGCAAAGAAGGCAAAGCATGAAGAGATATACTCCACACTTAATCATGCAATGGATGAGGCTCAGGAACGAGTTTTGAGATACCCCATCCAGTTCGAAGGACTTCCGTCGTATATGCTGGATCGCAGGACGATGTCTCGTATCATGGATAAGGAGCGTGTCAAGACTATTCAGCACCTTGATAGACATGATTAGAATCCGTTTAATCATGTGAAAGACTTAATTAGTTTTTATATGTAAATTCCGATGTGTTTATGAGCGAAGGAATATGTTAATATTTTAAATCCTGTGGATTCTTTATTCCAGGATAGTTGATGTAAATAGCAGTTATGCTATAGTTTGATTGTAAAACTTTGAGTTGAATTAAATATATTAAGTTATTTGAGATGATGTGATAAATTAGTATGTCAAATTGTTGAGTAATGCCTTAACTATTTAGAAAAATAAATAAAGTCCTAATAAGTGTTTATTTTAACAGAAAATGCCGCCAAGGAGAAGACAACAACGTCAACCGGCTCAGGAAGAGTCAACCAATAATAACAATAACGCCAACGTTAATCCTGTTCAGCAGTTGGTGAACTTACTGACGGGAGCAATGAACAATCAACCTCAAGCTCCACCAAACACAATGTTTAAAGACTTCAAGGCGGTTGGACCGCCAGAGTTCAAAGGTTCCAGGAACCCAATCGAGGCTCAAACGTGGGTCATGGAAATGGAGAAAGTATTCGACGTTGCTAGGGTTAGAGAAGACCGCTTTCGCAACGTTTATGCTGAAGTCTGAGGCTAGCTACTAGTGGCAAGCAAGCAAAGTGCGAGGAGGTGAATGTGTAATTACGTGGGAGAGATTTAAAGAAATGTTTTTCAAAATGTACTTCCCAACTAGTTCGCAGAATCAAATGGAAATTCAATTTCTGGAACTGAAGCAAGGAAACATGAGCGTACCTGAATACGCGGCTAAATTCGATGAGTTGGCAAGGTTTTCCCCGTACCAAGTACATACTGACGAAAGAAAGGCCAGAAGATTCGAACAAGGACTAAAGCCTTGGGTTTACAGTAAGGTGTCAATGTTTCAGATAAACACATTTGCCGGGGTACTGGAAAAGGCCATCCTCGCTGAAGGTGGGAGCGATGCGGTGACCAAGTACAATCAAGAGCAGAAGAAGAAGAAGAGTGAAGGTGAAGGAAATAACAAGACTGGTGGGAGTAACACTGGGCGTAGTCATAATCAGAAGAGGAAGTGGACAGATAACTCGTCAGCGGAAAGTCAACAAGGAAGGCAGAAGAAAAAAATTGAAGCGTGCTCAAACTGTGGAAAAGCTCATCTGGGAGTTTGCATGAAAGGGAAGCGAGTGTGCTACAATTGTGGTCAGGAAGGCCACATAGCACCAAAATGTCCAAACCCAAAGAAGGGTGCTTATTTTAATTGTGGTTCTAAGGATCATCTAGCAAGAGACTGCCCTAAGAAGGGATCAGGAGGAGCAGTACCAGGAGGTAACCGTGGAAATAATAGTGGAAATTCCTTAACCATCACCGGACCACCTACAACAAGCCGACCAACCGCCAGAACTTTCAATATGACAGTGCAGGACGCAATCCAGTCTCATGAGGTGGTGTCAGGTATCATTCCGATCAATGAAATTAATGCTTATGTTTTATTTGATTCGGGTGCTACTTGTTCCTTTATATCCGAAGACTTTGCTAATAGTTTAGATTTGCTTATGGATGAGTTGGAATATCCCATGAATATAGAAATTGCGAATAGAGAGAAAATTCCTGTTAAGTACGTGTTTAAGAACTGTAGGGTGGATATTAAGGGTAATATCATGAACGTAGATCTCATCCCTATTCGGCTTGGGGAATTTGATGTTATTTTGGGTATGGATTGGTTATCCAATTATGGGGCGGTAATTGACTGCCAGAAGAAGCGTATTAACCTTATGACTCCGTCAAAGGTTGTGTTTTATGGTAGCAAGTCGCCTAGACAAGCGAGTTGTCTGACGATGATGCAGGCCAAGAGGTTATTAAGACAAGACTGTGTAGGATACTTAGCTTACATAGTTGACAGTCGAAAAGAGAATCCAAAGGTAGAAGAAATACCGATTGTAAGGGATTTCGTCGACGTATTTCCATACGATTTTCCAAGACTTCCACCAGATAGAGAGGTAGATTTCGTGATCGATTTGACACCCAAAACTGCTCCAATATCGAAAGCACCATACAGAATGGCACCAGTAGAGATGAAAGAACTGATGGTTCAACTACAAGAATTGCTAGACAAAATGTACATTCAACCGAGCGTATCGCCGTGGGGAGCACCGGTGTTGTTTGTGAAAAAGAAGGACGGATCGATGCGGCTCTACATTGACTACAGAGAACTGAACAAGGTCACGATTAAGAATAGATATCCATTACCAAGAATCGACGATATGTTTGATCAATTAAAGGGAGCAAGATACTTTTCCAAGATAAACCTGAGGAGTGGTTATCACCAACTGAAGCTGAGACCAGAGGATGTACCGAAGACAGCGTTCAGAACGCGATACGGTCACTACGAATTTTTAGTAATGTCGTTTGGTCTAACGAATGATCCTGCAGCATTTATGGGACTAATTAATGGTGTGTTCAAGCCATTTTTGGACAAATTCGTGGTGGTATTTATTGACAACATTCTGGTATATTCCAAAACTAAAGAAGAACACGAAGAACATTTGAGGTTAACGTTGGAAGTATTGAGAAGAGAGAAGTTGTACGCTAAATTTTTGAAATTCGAATTCTGGATCGAGCGAGTACAATTTCTTGGTCACGTAATCGATAAAAATGGAATTTCGGTAGATCCATCCAAAGTATAAGCCGTGATTAACTGGGATCAGCCGAGAACGCCGTCAGAAGTAAGACGTTTTCTTGGATTGGCGGGATATTATAGAAGATTCATTCAAGATTTTTCCAAGATCGCAACTTCGTTAACGAATTTAACTCGAAAAGCTGTGAAATTTGTTTGGACGGAGAAGTGTGAGGAGAGCTTTCAAGAATTAAAGAAGAGGTTGAGTACGGCACCAGTGTTATCTCTTCCGGATGATACAAGCAATTTTGTTGTTTTTAGTGATGCGTCGCATAAAGGACTTGGCTGTGTGCTAATGCAAAATGGTAAAGTCATCGCGTATGCATCACGACAGTTGAAGGATTACGAGAAGGGATACCCGACTCATGATTTGGAGTTAGCCGCAGTGGTTTTTGCTTTAAAAATTTGGAGGCACTATCTCTACGGAGAGAAATGTGAGATATATGCGGACCACAAGAGTCTGAAATATATTTTCACACAGAAGGATTTGAATATGCGTCAAAGAAGATGGTTAGAATTAATTAAGGATTACGACTGTGAGATTTTATACCATCCGGGTAAAGCGAATGTAGTTGCCGACGCCTTAAGTAGGAAGGGTCATGAGAAATTGATGATGTTGACTGCTCAGGAGGAGCTAATCACAGAAATAGAGAAACTGGAATTGGAAGTGAAGTATCCAATGGAGATTGATGAGAAGCTATTTTAGATGCAATCTGGTACAACTCTACTAGATAAAGTGAAGGAGGCTTAGCTTCAGGATGATGAATGCAAAAAGGTGGCAAAGAAGATATTCGAAGGGACCGAACCGAGATTTAAGATGGATAAGGAAGGAATACTGAGATTTAAGAGTAGAATTTGGGTACCGCCAGTACAAGAGATTAAGGAGGATATTTTAAGCGAGGCTCATAGTTCACGATATTCGATTCACCCTGGTAGTACCAAAATGTACCAAGATCTTCGACAACATTTCTGGTGGCTGAATTTGAAGCATGATGTTACAGAATGTGTTACCAAGTGTCTGACCTGTCAGAAAGTGAAAGCGGAACATCAGAGACCGAGTGGATTACTACAACCGTTAGAAATTCCAGAGTGGAAATGGGAACATATTACAATGGATTTCGTGGTTGGCCTTCCGACGACTCAGAAAGGCTACGACGCAGTATGGGTTATCGTTGACCGACTGACAAAATCTGCACACTTCCTTCCGATCAAAATAAGATTCAACTTAGATCAGTTGGTCAGGCTATACGTGAAAGAGATTGTTTCGAGGCACGGAGTTTCGGTATCAATTGTTTCAGATAGGGATCCGCGCTTCACATCAAATTTCTAGAAACGTCTTCAGGAATTCATGGGTACTCAATTGCGAATGAGTACAGCTTACCACCCTCAAACAGATGGACATAGTGAGAGAACGATTCAGACATTAGAAGATATGCTAAGAGCCTGCGTGATGGACTTTAAAGGAAATTGGGATGATCACCTACCATTAGTAGAGTTCGGCTACAACAACAGTTACCACGCTAGTATTGGCATACCGCCTTATAAAGCTTTATACGGCAGAAAGTGCAGAACTCCGCTTTACTGGGATAAAGTTGGTGAGAGACAATTGCTTGGGCCAGAATTGGTACAGCAGACAGCAGAAATAGTCAAAGTGATTCGAGCATGACTGGTAGCGGCTCAAGATCGACAGAAGAAATACGCTGACCCACATCGTAAAAATATCGAGTTTGAATCAGGTAGTTATGTTTTCTTGAAGGTCTCTCTCTGGAAAGGAAAGATCAGATTCGGAAAGAAAGGGAAATTGAGCCCAAGATTCATTGGACCTTTTGAAGTACTGAGAAGAATCGGAGAAGTTGCGTATGAGGTAGCCTTACCTCCAGCACTCGAGAATATCCATAACGTCTTCCATGTTTCTATATTACGACCCTACAAGCCTGATTACAAGCATGTAATCGAATACCAACCCTTACATTTTGAGAAAGACTTATCTTACGAAGAAATTCATGTCCAAATTGTCGACCGAAAAGAACAAGTTCTGAGAAATAAAGTTATACCTTCAGTTAAGGTAATTTGGAGAAACCACAACGCTGAAGAAGCTACGTGAGAACTGGAAGAGAATATGATGAAGATTTACCCTCATTTATTTGCTTAAATATGTATATGTGATTCTGGGGACAGAATCTCTATAAGGGGGGGAGAATGTAGCGGGTCGAAAGTTTTTAAGTCGTGATTCTGGGGACAGAATCCTTTTAAGGGGGGAAAGATGTGACAAACGAGATTTTTATAATTAATTTCTAATATTTATTGAATTAAATAAATATTTTTTCGATGATTTAATTATTGGATTAAATAATTAATTGATGCAATTATGTTAGATTAATTTAATTATATGTGTTACATTTATTAAATTAATATAGAAAAATGTTATTATCAAAGTATGTAATTATGTGAGCTTATTAAATTAAATAAAATATTTAATTAAGCATGATGTTATTAGATTAATTTAATTATTAATTAGAGAATTAATAATTTGACATTTATTAATTAATGAAAAAATTAATTATATGATTATGTGAATTTATGATAGATTATTATATTTATTTTATATTAAATTAAATAAGATATGAGTTTATTTTATAGAGGAGTGTGACATTAATTAAACTATATGATAAAGGTTTATTTAATTAAATGAGATTAAGTCTTTTGAAGCTAGCCAATCAAGGCCCTAAAAGGAGTTGGTGCAGTTAACCCATGATTGGGCCAACTGACCACTTTGCGCTCAGTTACCTGATCTTTATACGACGTCTTCTTTCTTTTTTTTTTCATTTTTGCCTAAGTCTAAGAAATATTCAGAGAGGAAGCCAGAGAGAAATTAGAGAAAATTTCATAGAATTGTGAATATTGTGATTGAAGTAGAGAGATATTGTCATCCTTAATCATCTATGCTTTGGGTAATTTTATCCAACCCAATTTTTATTCTACGTCTTTTAAAGTTTTCCATAACTATAGCTTAAGTCTTCTGTGAAACACTGTAATTGGTTTAGGAGTAATGTTTATGGGTTATATGTGTGTTATGTTATATAAAATTGCGTTTAATTATGTGTATGTTGTAAACCATAACATCAAATTCATGAAAACATGTCGTATATGATTTCTACAAAATTACAGAGTTTGGGTTTTGGCCTTATGGCCTTATACGTGAAATTTTATGTAGTGATCGTATATTATCCCTAAATTTTACACTCCTATATTATTATGCATGTTGATACGAAGAGACCAAGCCTTAAACGAACGGATTCGGTGTTATAACGAATTCGTAGTGTTAAATTTATGATTTTGTTCATTAACTTCAAGAACATCAAGAACAGTCCAATTTTACATGATTTAATTCTGTGATTATGTGTTTTAATGGGCTAAGATTACTTTACAGATGTTGGGTAATGATTATATGTGAATATTAACATGTGGGTATGTTAAATTAGTGAAATTAATGATTATTTAGTATTCTTTTCGCTGAACTCTGTGTTCTTCGCGAACTGGAAAACAGAATCTGGAGTCTCGCGCCGCGACGCTAACTCTAGAACTAAGATCCCGCGCCGCAGCGCCACCGCATCGCAGCGCCAAGACTCGAACCACGGTGCCATAGCGCCACAGCGTCAAGTGTTCGGCTGCAGCGCCACCGCGCCGCAGCGCGATCATCACGTGTATCAGTGGCGCCGCAGCGTCACTCTCCAGAAAATTCAAAAATTAGATTTTTAAAATATTAAAGTCTAACAAGTGTTAGTGAATTGATGTAATGAACATGCAAATATGATAGAAGAATAATGTGATGATAAAAATTGTTGTTTAAACATGTAAATAACATAATTACATGTGATTTAAATTATTGAATTCCTAACCAGATTATTATTCATGAAGTACAAATTATGTGATAATGAGATAAATTGACTAAGTATAGTCGATAATTAAAGTAGACAACGAGAATGAGTTTATGTTGATTAATTAATTTATAATTAGCTAGTATTGTGTATATGTATGGTATGTAGGATTTAATTCAAAGAACGTGCTTAGTTAAAGTATAATCTACGCGCGAGGCAAGTTTTCTAAACTTAAACTCTTAAATTTGAGCAATATTCCTAACCCTACTTCTCATTATTGTTCAAGTTTATTATTTACCTCGAGTAAATTATCAATTCTATTATTCAAGTTCAAATGTTATATTAAAGATTGATTATCTTTTCAAAGCATGATTCAGTTATACAATAATTGTCCTATTGTATATGTTTTGAGATTATTATTATTCAAATTGAATATCATTATTGTTGAACCTTATTAGACTAGTGAACCCTTAATGATTCAACTAGTCCATAGTTGAAGGGCGTTCTAAATTTTAGAACGCTTGAAGAATTATCCAAACCAAACTTCCTTTGGTGCGGACTCGAATGTCAAACTGAGATGAACAACCCTGTATAGGGGATTATTTACGCTTTAGCGTTAAGATATTGTGCACAGTATGGTACTAAGGGCTGATCCCCCTAAGTACGAGAAGTAGGTCCATAGTCTTATGACTGTTAAAGGTTTCAAGTATAACCCTTGTTAACCTAGGACATAGTTTTGGCAGCCGCGGATCATTTGATTGGAATGAAATTTGGAATGGGTACACTTGACGATATGAATCATTTGAAAAATAAACGTATTCGTTCTGTAGCAGATCTTTTACAAGATCAATTCGAAGGTCTTATGACTCTCAGAATTCTTTTGATTCTTGTTATTCACTCTGGATTCAAAAGTTGAGCTTTTATTCAGATGTCTTTGATTTATTCACATGTTATTATACTGTTATTTCATTTTTTTTATTGGGCATTTGTGCTCACTCTTGCTTAATAATAACATTGCGGTTAAGAATGAAAGAAGTGATGAACCTTGCACTAGTAAAGGCAAGGGCAAAGTTAGCAAGTGATGAAGACTTGTTATTTTTACTAGATGATGAATTTATGTTTAAGACTTGAGTATGATGTTATTAAGACTTATTTATTTATGATTCCGCACAGATGTTTTAAGGTTAGATAACCTGGGATTGTATTATTATTATTCAGATGTTGTAACCCTTAAGGGAAAGATTTTATTTCTATTTAATGCATGGTTGCATTTATTATGGGTAGATAGATGATATTTGTATCGTGAACACCAAATCCTGTGGAAATGGAAGTACCGGATTTGGGGGTGTCACATTAACTTTCCCTTCTTTTCAAAGCGTATCTTTCCTTTCCAAGGAGATACATTTAGAAATACATACGAGCCTACTTCAAACTCCCTATTTACTCAATGTAAATTTGTAAACTTCCTTTGTCTGTCTTGAGCTGCTACCAATCGCATTCGTATTAGCTTCACTACATCCGCTGTTTGCTGCACCAATTCTGGTCCTAGCATTCGGCGTTCTCCCACTTCATCCCAATACAATGGTGTTCTGCATTTCCTTCCGTATAAGGCTTCGTAAGGTGGCATACCTATGCTTGCATGATAACTGTTGTTATACACAAACTCTACTAATAGTAGATGATCATCCCAACTACCTTTGAAATCCAGGACGCAAGATCTCAACATATCTTCTAACGTCTGAATTGTCCTATCGCTCTGTCCATCGGTTTGTGGATGATATGCAGTACTCAACTTTAGCTGCGTCCCCAACTGTTCTTGCAAACTTCTCCAAAAGTTCGATGTGAATCGTGGATCACGATCTGACACAATCAAAACTGGTACTCCATGTCTGGAGATAACTTCCTTAACATAAAGTTTAGCTAACTTATCTAAGTTATACGTAACTCTAATTGGCAAAAAGTGAGTCGACTTCATCAACCGGTCCACTATTACCCAAAGTCCATCGTGATATGTTCCTACTTCCGCTTCAAAATCTCCAATGACTATAACAAGCCACTTGGTCGTTGATGTTCAGCTTTAACTTTCTGACAAGTCAAGCACCTACTCACATACTCAGCTATCTCCCTCTTCATGTTTGGCCACCAAAAACTTTGTCGAAGGTGTTGATATATCTTAGTTCTACCAAGATGAATCGAGTACCTTGAACTTTTAGCCTCTTGTAATACTTGCTCCTTTAATTCTGTCTCATTCGAAACCCAAATTCTTCCTTCAAATCTTAATAATCCCCCATTTATCAAGACTGTACTTAATATTTTTTTCATTGGTTAACCGTTTCTTCATCTAGTCACACTCATTAGTTTTGAGCTGCACCTCCTTAACTCTCTCTACGATGGTAGATTGAATCTCCATCGCAAATAGTCTCTGCCCCGATTCACTCGGCAACTTCACCTCTATCTCCATCCTAACCATCTCTGTTATTAACTCAGTTTGAGCCGTTAACATAGACAACTTCTCCTGACCCTTTCTACTCAAGGCATCGGCAACTACATTGGCTTTTTCAGGGTGATACAGGATTTCACAGTCGTAATCCTTTATCAATTCCAGCCATCTCCTCTGCCTCATATTCAACTCCTTTTATGTGAAGATATATTTTACACTCTTATGGTCCATGTATATCTCATATTTTTCCCCGTAAAGATAAAGTCACCATATCTTTAAGGTAAACACTACAGCGGCCAGTTCCAGATCATGAGTAGGGTAAACTTTCTCATAATCCTTCAACTGTCGTGATGCATATGCAATGACTTTGCCATGCTGCATGAGCATGCAACCAAGTCCTCTATGTTAAGCATCATTATAAACTACAAAATTTCATGTGTCATCGGGTAATGACAAAATAGGCACTTCACTTAACCTCTTATTCAGTTCTTGAAAACTGTCCTCACATTTCTCAATCCATGCGTATTTCACCGTCTTCCTTGTCAAGTTAGTCAACGGAGTAGCTATCTTCAAAAAACCCTGAATGAATCTCCAATAGTAACCCGCTAACCCTAGGAAACTCTGCACCTCAGTCGGCGTTTTCGGTTATTCCCAATTCATTATGGCTTCCACCTTCGCTGGATCTACTAAAATCACTTCATAGTCAATGACATGACCTAAGAACTGTACCCTTTCTAGCCAAAAGTTATACTTAGTGAACTTCGTATATAATTTCTCCTTCCTTAGTGTCTCCAACACTATTCTTAGGCGTTCAACATGATCTTCTGGCATCTTAGAATAGACTAGAATATCATCAATAAACACTACGACAAACTTGTCCAAATATTGTTTGAACACTCTGTTCATCATGTCCATAAATGCAACTGGTGCATTAGTCAACCCAAATGACATTACCAAAAACTCGTAATGACCGTAACGAGTCTTGAATGTCATCTTTGGTACGTCCTCCTTTCTAACCTTTAGCTGGTGATACACCGTCCTCAAATCTATTTTAGAAATATACTTTACCTCTTTCAACTGATTAAAAAGATCATCGATCCTGGGCAATGGGTATTTATTCTTTATCGTCAACTTATTCAACTCTCGGTAGTCGATACAAAGTCTTAACGATCCGTCCTTCTTCTTGACAAATAGTACCGGTGCTCCCCACGGTGACACACTCGGTTGAATGTACTTTCTATCCAACAGTTCTTGTAATTGTACCATTAACTATTTCATCTCCACTAGCGCCATACGGTACGGTGCCCTAAAAACTGGTGACTCTTCTGGCACAATGTCAATTACGAACTCGGTCTCCCTATCCGGTGGAAGACCTGGAAATTCACTTGGAAATACATCTGTGAATTCGTTAACTATAGGTATTTGTTCCATGGTCGCTCCCACTCTCTGGGTATCAACAACATAGCACATATAACCTACACACCCATTCCTCAATAATTTCCTAGTTTGTGTCATCGTAAGACAACACGAACTTCCCGGCGATCTATTACCGTAAACTACTACCTGAGGTTGTCTTAACGTTTTAATATTCACACATTTCTTTTGACAATCTATAATTGCCCCATGGTTAACCAACCAATCCATTCCGAGAATTACATCGAATTCTCCTAACTTTATCGGTATCAAATCTACCGATAATTTACAACCCCGTATGTTTACACAACAACTCCTATGAATAACTTCAACAGGAATTATCTCTTCGTTTGGTACCTTAATATTTAAAGGTATTGGTAACTTTTAGGAAAGTAATCCTAATTGTCTAGCAAAATCACATGCTATAAACGAACAAGTAGCACCCGAGTCAAACAGCACGTAAGCATTTAGGTCGTTGATCGGAATAATACCTGCAACTACGTCCCTTGATGCAACTGCATCTTGAACTGTGTAACAATCCAAGATTTTATTATTTGTAATTTAAAATATTTATTAAATAAAATAAATATTTTATTGATGCGATTGTTGTTAGTAAATATTTATGAACTAAATTTATTAGACAATATTCTAAATTAATTTAATTTATAATTTAGAGAGTTGTAAGATAACACGAGATGTTATATTATTGTTTTAATTTAATAATTAAAATGGTATGTGAATTTATTAAGTAAAATTGTAATTTCTATTATAATTTTATGATAATTGTTTAAGTGGAAAATTAATTTATAATATAGTATGTGTAATTAAATTATTTGATTAATGTTGGATATGGGATCCAAATAAATAATATGAGATTATAAAGTATAGTGTAATGATTTATTAAAATAAATTAAATGAATTTACACAAATAATGCTTAAAATATTAAGTCTTTATTTTAAAGAGGTTTGCCAAACAAAGCCTTATGATTTTTAAATTTTGAATTTTAATTATAATAAATAAAATAAATATAATAAATCATAATATTATATATATAATATTTTATAATTAATATGTAATTATAATAATAATAATAATAATAATAATAATAATAATAATTACAAACGTTTTGGGAGCGCCTGTTTTATTTTTTTATTTTACGTATAATGTAGTTAGTCTGTATTATTACTAAGAAGAGAATTACAGAGAGAAGTTGAGAGAGATTAGAGAGAGATTGAGAGAAAGTCTGAGAGTTCCGAGATAATTTCTGGGTTTTTGGCAAAGATTGTTCAAGCAATTGAAGGAATTATTCATAACATTAATGTTATATATATATATATATATATATATATATATATATATATATATATATATATATATGAGTTTTACGGCAAAAACCTTCAAGTTCTGTGAATTCATCTTTTTGAATTATTGATATACAACTGATAATTTGTGAATATACGTGTTAATGATGCTAGAGTTTATGTTTAGATAAAGAATAGTATGCTAATTACGTTCAAAAAGAAAGAAAACTGTTTATAGTATATGTTTTTACATGTGGCATATGAAAGTACCAAATTTGGTGGTTAATTGGTATGTTAATCGGTGAATTGAGTCTTGAATATGTTAATTCGGTAAGAAACGAAGAGAATGTAGTTTGAATGAAGTAATTTGGTGTAGAATTGTGATCACAGTGTGAATTTCTATGAAGGATGTCAAAAATGGAGTTTTTGTATGAGAACATGAAATTTAAGGATTTAAATTATTTAAAGTTGTTGTTTAATTGTTCTAAGTGGCTGAATATGTGATGAATCATGTATGTGTTAGTTCTGTACCAATTACATATGTTAAATTTGCTGTGTTGTGGATGAAATTCGTGTTATTTGGCTTAGGACAGAGTCGAAACTCGCGTTCTGCAAAACTGATACTGGTGTCGAGCGCGGGTGCGCTGCTTCTAGGCGCGGGTGCGCCAGACTCTAAGTTAATTATGGCGTGGCCGCGCCAACAGTCAAACCAAGTTAAGTCTGCTACTTTTGCAGACCTTGAACACTTACCGTAGCCTAGTCTAATGATGTGCTAAGGTATCAAACGTGTAATGAGGAGGTTAAAACAGAACCATGTCATGTCATTAATAATTTCAACGTTGTAAAAGGATTAGTAAGTTACGAGCGCGATATGTTATGACTTAGTGTACACAATGAATGGTAGATAAGTGTTGGGAAGTTAACACTTATGAATTCTAAAATGTATATGGAAAAGTAAGACCTGTACTAAAATAACAAGTTTAGCTAGAAGTGAGTGTTATTTTTGAAGTGGATGTTATTATATCTAATAGATATTATAATTCTAATACTATGTGTGTAGACACTCAAAATTTTCTGCACACTTGTTACTGACATTGCAGGAGGGCAGATTCATCTTTCAGAGATAATCCTGGAAGACAGCTCATATCCGGTCCGGATACTACCGGAAGTTCAGTCTCAACCCCGGAACACATACCTGGATTATCAGTTCCAACCTCGGAGATAACCCTGAGGCATGCAGTTCCAATACCGAAAATTCCACCGAAGAAGGTTAATTCATCTTGGAGATAACCCCGAGCTATTCAGTCTCAGTCCTGACACCGGGAATAGCAGCGCCAACCTTGGAGACAACCCCAAGGAATACAGTTGTAGTTCCGGAGATAACCCCGGAAATGCTTGTTTCAAAGCCATAAAAATAGCTTCAGAACACTCTGCACTCACACCAAGGCACTCAGTACAAGACTCGAAGATAATACTGAGAAGACAGGCACACCTCAGAGATGACACTGAGGACCTTCAACACTTGCAGCAGTCCAATCTCAGAGATAACCCTGAACAACGTCTGCTTTATTTGCCCAAGCTGGAGATAACCCCAGTGAGGGGCAACGTCGTCATCTTGCCACCTTAACGCCACATCGCACCGTCTCAACACTTCATACATACATTTCTACACAACAATGTCCCACAACAACTAAGGAAGTCCAATCTAGAGTGACTATTGTGCAGCGTAACAGATAGAACTTGAAGCTTGAAAACCGGAAGGCATAGTCCCATCTTCCTGACTTCGTATAACATCTAATCCCATGTCATTGTGTAACTCTCGATAACGGCGGTCTAAAATAGGTCTTATACACCTCAGTCAGATGCCCGGATTGAAGTTCTGAAAGTTCAAGCGGACATCACATTGCATGCGTGTGCGTACTTCGAGATGACAGGACCCGCAGAGCCCGGGGCACCCCAGGCAGCCGCAGGTACATTTGCAGACCTGCGGCTCCCCCTATATAAATATAGGGCTTGGGGTGGCCATTTTATAAGAGAAAAACGCGAGAAAGCCCTGCCCAATTTGCTCTGTACCCACCCTAAATTGAGTGCTTTCTCAATTTAAACACTTGTAAGCTCATATATAGCTACTTTTTACTGGCGGGAGCCGAGTGTTCATCCACTTAAAGCTATAGAAGTGTTCTTTGACAGCCCATTGTAAGCCTTCTTACACACTTTAAAACCTTTTTCTTCATCTTTGCACACACTATTCTTCACGTTGAGAGTCGTTGCGTGTGTATGCCCGAACTTCGGTCCGTGATTTCATTTCAGTTTGTATATATATATATATATATATATATATATGGACTAACATTATCGAGTTATGCCTCGATTGAGCCTAGACTTATGTCTGGAGCGTTTAATTGCTTTCGTATATATATATATATATATATATATATATATATATATATATATATATATATATACATTTCGTCTCGCCTGGAATTTACTTCGTGGCGGTTGATTGCGTTTACTGCTTTCTTTACATTTCGTCCCGCCTGGAGTTTACTTCGTGGTAGTTAACCATTTTTTATAGCTTTATTTACATTTCTGATCCCCCATGGAGGTGCTTCGTGGTGGTTGATCATGTCAATATATATATATATATATATATATATATATATATATATATATATATATACCGCTTTTATATATTTACATTTCCGATCCTCCATGGAGATGCTCCGTGGTGGTTGATCATGTCTTTATATATATATTTACAGTTTTTATATATATAAATGCTTACTGCTTTCGTACAAACTGCGTTATCATGTGAGCCTAGGAATCATGTGATCACAGATTCAGTCTACTGAATCTAGATTCGGATCCCGTGATAGACATTTTCAGCTGTAAGCAGCTTATAAATTTATTCACGGTGTTTGGATTTCCTCAGATGGTTTTCATACCCACGAGGAGTTCGGCACTACTTTGTACATTATTTTCTCGAAGATGCTTCGCATCTCAAAAATAAAAGCAATCAAGTCGAACATTTTAATAAAATAGAAGTGTAAAAGGTCTCAATTACTATTGAGCATCAGGGTTTGAAAAACCTCTTTTATAAAACTTCACTACTATATCTTGTTTAAAATTGAATTTTTACACAAATTCAAACCATGTGTATATAGGTGCAAACGAGGCCTTACACTACTTCCAAATAACAGCACATTGACCCACACACACACATTCATATAACAGTTTCCTAAAAAGTGGTGGTCACTGTGGCAACACGGATGTCGGGGGGTGCCTAACACCTTCCCTCCGCATAAGCAAGTCTCCGGACCCTAATGAATCTCGTTTTCATAGACTCGTTTAGCAGTGTCACATCACTGGGTCAATGTGCAAACCTTTTCTCAGGTTTGTTGGTATAACCAGTTAAAAAACCAACTGGCGACTCTTACAGTCAAATCGTCGACATATACATGTCGGACATTTTTCGCTTGTTTTTTCAAACAAATCTCACCTAAAATGAGAATAGGAAATGGACAAATAAAAATCCTGACGTCGATAGGTGGTGACTCCGCTATTACAATCTTTTCAAAATTGTTATATGCTTGTGTGTGGATGTTGCATTTATATTTATGATGAATGTGTACGAATGAATATATTTACTTCACTTTATGCTTTACACTATATCTGCTTGTGATATTAGTGCTTCGCACATGTCATCATTTTCATAAACGGTGAGACACGTTGTATATGAATGTATGTTGTGTGGTTCCTCCACAAGGAGGCTATTCTGTCGGTGTTTGATTACTGGACTCATAGGAAGACTAATTCCAACGAGGCTCAGGAAAGGCACCACCCAAATTCGCTCCAGTTGAAAGACCGGATTAACTTCCCGTCGAGTAAATTGCGATGATTTGGGAACCTTCATGCCAAAAAGTCGTGAGAGTAACCTAAGATAGGTCAACCTCTGATAAACCAAATGCGGAGGAAAGTCTCTTCATGCTTTCTCATTTCAAATTACTCGTAAAGTTAATTACTTGTAATTTCATTCCGTATTCATCTCCTTGTAACGAGAAATATGAAGAAAAATGTGCATATTTAAATTAACATGTTATCCTGTATTACAAACAGCTAACATCCGTTTTGCAGGATAATAATCCTAAAACGGATACATCACATAGCATGTAAATAATTATACATTCCCTAAGACTAAACTATGTAAGTCTTTTGTGGGGAAGCAATCGGACCTATTACCCGGTCAAAGTCCAAAAAGGCCACGAGCCTACAGTCAATCATGTCTTCATCTAACCAGTTTAATCCAGTTTCTCGCAAAGAATTTGACAGATTAAGTAAACAAATTACAGATTTTGTTATTCTAATTAAAGAACTACATCAATCTACTCAGGGTACGAAGATACCCGTACATGTTGAATCCTCTGCACGAGGAGGAACCCAAGGTTCTGATAAAGCCATTACAATACCTGAGCTCTAGTTGGATACAACCAACAAAATTCATGATACCACTCATCTCAAAGGAGATCTAGATACCGGTGACATCAGGAAAAAGATCCTTTAAATGGAAGAAACCCTTCGTTCTATCAAAGGAATTGGAGCACACTAGAGTGTCTCATATGCTTACCTTTGTATATTCCTTGGTGTTCATTATCCAGAGAAGTTTAGATCTCCTGATTTCGAAAAATATGACGGGTTAGGAGATCTTTACACACATTTGAAGGTTTTCATTGGAGAACTTGGATCTAATGCAAAAGACGAGAAGCTCAGAATGCAGCTATTCCAAAAGAGTCTGACTGGAGAAGCCCGTTCGTGGTATACCAGATTGGACAATTCAAAGATCCATAGTTGGGAAGAACTAGCTCGTGCCTTCCTCACACAATATAGCTTCCAGTCTCAGATGGCTCCTGGCCGGTACCAGATTACCAAGGTCAAGAAACAATCTAATGAGTCTTTCAGAGAGTACGCTTAAAGGTGGAGGCGCCTTGCTGCTCAAGTTATTCCTTCTATGACAGAGTCAGAAATGGTCATGACCTTTATCGACATACAAGAAGCTCCTTTCTATGAGAGAGTTTTAGCTGGCATTGGTAAACCATTTTTTGAAATGATCAAACATAGAGAGATGGCTGAGATGGGGTTGAAGTCAGGAAAGATTCAGGACCTAGCTGCTCTTAAAGCTGTTGCTGAACACATCCAGTCCAGAACTTATGGAAACAACCCCCGGAGGGTCCATAAAAAGAAAGAGGAGGATGTTTCCTTAATACTACAAGGTCAAAAGGGCAATCAAAATATGCCTATCCAAAGAAGAAATTACACTCCCTTTCAAGCACAGTCTTCAAACCCTCCATTGCCTAAAGGTGGAGAAGCCAAACGCCCTAGAGTGTTCACACCCCTAGAGGACTTACTCGAGAACATTCTCAATCTTCTGACCACTCAGAAGAAAATTATGCATCTTCTTCCACCAGCCAACCCTAATTAGAGAGGTTTCAATGCTGCTCAGAAATGTGCTTATCATGCTGAGGCACCTGGACATAATAGTCAAGATTGTTGGGCCTTGAAACACAAGATCCAAGATTTGATAGACAATGGTGAGATCATGGTCACCAAGCCAGATCAACCTCACGTACAAGATAACCCTCTTCCTCAACACA
This sequence comes from Panax notoginseng, assembly GCA_016801055.1. Lineage (NCBI taxonomy): Eukaryota > Viridiplantae > Streptophyta > Magnoliopsida > Apiales > Araliaceae > Panax > Panax notoginseng. Next base: position 136,690,032 of record CM029017.1, read on the forward strand.
AAGAGGAAGAGGTCAACATGATTAATTGGAGCAGTGGACAGAGTTCCGATTTTAATTGTGAATCATCCCAGACCATCAAAGACGGTGTTGACAAATGGGATTATGCAAAGTTCCAGTTTACGATGGAATTAAAGATGAAAGCTCTATGTAATTAGATTGAGCAATTGGCAGAACTGGTGACCTATCAGCATCAAGTCACATGCCAATTAGTCAGCCAGGAGCATGCTAGTCTCCTTTCCTTGGTTATGAATACTCCCTCGTCACCTTCAAAATATGAAACATTGGAGTAAAAAGTGACAAAGAGAGCAACTTTGGAAGCCCGTCGGGATTTTGCCAATAGGAGGGAATTTACATACCTGGGCCAACCTATGGAGGAGATACTTCAGATGCTAATCAATGAAGGAAGGATCACTTCCGTTCTACCTCCAATTAATCCCCATTCAGGACAGTTTAATTCTAATGGAGTATGTCAGTATCACTCCCATTCTCGCGGTCACAGCACAGAAGAATGTTGGGCACTCCGCCACCTTATTCAGAATCTAATTGATAGCAGTGTCCTGCAACTGGCAGATAACGATACTGTGCTATTTGAGAGTAAAAATACTTGTCCTACTAAATTGAAGGGACTGGTAGTAGTTATATCCGTTGAGGCTGATGGGATTGTCAAACCATCCACAATACAAACAATTCAACTCAAATGAGTTGACAATCCTTTGAAAGTGGCTGCGCCAGAGCCAATTACCTTGTCGTTCAGACCGCAATATCATGTTATCAGCTTTCAAAAAGTCCCCTGAAATTATGGAGAAGCTGAAGGATCCACCTCTCATATAACTGCTGCAGTGTCGAAGGAAAATCCACTGTGTCCTTCCCAACAGGTGATGAAGCCTACCATCAAATCAAAGTGAAAAATTCCCATGGAGAAGATTGAAAAATTCCTCCGTACTATGGGTCATAGTGAAGTCAAGGTGGTTTTAAACTTAAGAGAAGATCCACATCAAATTTCAATACTGGACTTGGTTTTAACTTCCGAGGATCACAGGAAGATTCTACTGAAGGTTTTAGAAGAAGCATACTTGCCGAAATCAGTGGATGTAGAAAAATTTCAACATCTGGTTGATCACATTTTCAACAACAATGTGATATCTTTCACTTATGATGACATACCGCCTGAAGGGACCGGTCATTGCAAGCCATTACATATTGCGGTTTTGTCCTCCGGATACATGCTAGCTGGAGTATTGGTAGATGGAGGTTCATCTTTGAATATCTATCCTTACGCTACATTGGTGAAGATGAACGTCAATCTCAAACGGATCCGGAGCAGCCATACGATTATTAAAGCTTTTGATGGATCCCACCAAAATTCAGTCGGAGAGATTGAGCTGCCAATTGAGATTGGTCCCCATACATTCTGCGTATCTTTTTACGTGCTCAAAATAGATACAAGATACAACCTGCTTCTGGGGAGACCGTGGATTCATATGGCCAGGGTAGTCCCTTCCACTCTTCATCAGCAACTTAAATGCATTATCAACAATAACCTAGTCACAGTCAACGCTGAACCAGAATGTCCTCAACATGGTGACATGCCATTCATCAATGTCAATTTCGATGTTGGACCGGTCAGTTTTCATGCCTTAGAAGTGAGCAACACTCAATACCATTCCATTGGGACGCCATTTCCCGTACCCAAGATTTTTGTCGAAGTGATGGCAGCTACTCAAGAAATGATATCATTGGGACACCAGCTGAGACAAGGGCTGGGTAAAAATCATCAGGGTATTAAGCACCGGATTCAAGTGGCCAGTCAAATTGGGATAGCCGAACTAGGCTATTCTACCAGTTCTAGTTACAGGAATCCACATAAGCACAATCAGATTCCTTCAGTTTCAGCCACATGGCGATTATCTCCAACTGTAAATCCAGAGTCTGCACAACCTCCGGCAAAGGTGCCAGCCAATGTAATAGCTATGTTATTTCCCAAACTGATACAGGTAAAGGAGAAGGAAGTTTTTGTTCCAGATCCCAAGGTGGAAGAAGAGGAACGAAGAATTAAACAAGACGTCGTTTAAATGATGTCAGGCATACGCATCATTGTCCATGATGAACATACAAACAGATACACCCCAGACGATGATTACCCCGACGTAATGGTCATCATTCGGGAGAATGAGGATGATGACAGCCCCTCCATCACTGCAGTCCTCAAGGACTTTGCCCTTGCCAATTGGAGCAGCACTCCTTACATTGGTCGACAAGGGTAAAACGCGTAGGACTTCTTTCTGTCCTATAGATATCATAACTGCTTACTTTTCTGTACAGTATTAGCAGTTGTTTTGTCCGTACATGCTAACACTTTGTATGATTAAACAGTTTCATATATATTAAGTGAAAGCATATTTTGTTTCAGGACTCTGAACTTAGATGTGCCTGTACTTGCTGATAAGATGCCTCTTCTCCACAAGGATTGTAACTTTGATGCAAAGTTGGACTCTAACTTGATGGAAATACAAGAGGACATTAAGGTGCCTCAGGAGATCAAAGAATGGGTCGAAACAAACCTAAACCCAACCTTGATCAAACCATCTCCTTCAATCTCAGAACCTTAGAAAGCCCTAAGTTAATCCAAATTGGTTCAGACCTTACCCCAAACCAGAGGAATGACATAGTTACACTACTAACCCAATTCCAGGATGTGTTTGCATGGTCTCATGAAGACATGGTGGATTTGTCCATTGACATTGTCCTTCATCGCCTTCCCATTAAAGAGGGATTCAAACCAGTCAAGCAGAAGCTCAGGCGATCGAAACCTGAGTGGAGTTTAAAGGTGAAAGAAGAAATTGTGAAACAATTTCAGGCTGGTATTATCATGGTGTCCACATATCCTAAATGAATATCCAACATCGTTCTCGTGCCTAAGCCTGGAGGAAAGGTGCGAGTTTACGTGGATTATCGGGATCTGAATAAAGCTTGCCTTAAGGATAGCTTTCCCATGCCATTTATCCACATTCTCATTGACAATACTGCTCAATACGGCATGTACTCCTTTGCTGATTGCTTTGCGGGGTACCATCAGATCATGGTTGCTGAGGAGGATCATGAGAAAACTACTTTCATCACGCCTTGGGGAACGTTTTGCTACAGACAGTTGTCATTCGGCCTCATCAATATCGGAGCTACCTATCAGCGAGCCATGATGGCTCTTTTCCATGACTTAATGCACAAAGAGATAGAGATCTACATGGATGACATCATTGTTAAATCCCAAAGGGAGGAAGACCACCTAGACCATCTCAGAAAGTTATTCAACAGGTTGCGTAAGTACAACTTGAAGTTGAATCCAGCCAAATGCGCCTTTGGCGTTAAATCAGGCAAGTTGCTAGGATTCCTAGTCAGCCATAAGGGAATTGATCTGGATCCCACCAAAATCTAGGCCATCACGAAAATGCCCATTCCTCAGATAGAGAAGGAAATACGGGGATTTTTGGGAAGAGTCAACTTCATTAGTAGGTTCATTTCTCAACTCACAGCAACCTGTGAGCCCATCTTTAAGATGTTAAGGAAAAACTCCTCCATGAAATGGAATGATGAGTGCCAGAAGGCCTTCCTTACAATCAAAGAGCAGATAGTCAAAGCTCCTGTCTTGGTACCACCCAGGGATGATGTTCCCCTGTTTATGTACATGTCCATAAGTGACAATGCCATGGGCTGCATGCTGGGTCAAAAAGACGATAGATGCCAAGAACAAGCTATCTATTACCTCAGCAAAAGATTCAGCAGCAGTGAACACAAGTACACTCTGATTGAGAAGACTTGTTATGCTTTAACATGGGCTGCCATGAGGTTACAGCATTACCTCCATGGGCACACAATCCATCTGATATCCCGCGTAGATCATTTCAAGTATATGTTTAGCAAGCCCGTACTAAATTGCCTACTGTCCAGATGGCAGTTGATCCTGCAATAATTTGACATCGTTTACGTGACACATAAGTCCATTAAAGGTCAAGGAATCGCAGATCGACTGACCGCCGCACCTTCAGGGGACCCGATGAAGGGGTAATGGCAATTCAGGAACACCATCAGTACGATACACGCCAAACATGGAACATATATTTCGATGGAGCTGTCAATTCTAGTATCCGATACGGGGGAGCAGTATCCTGTCGCTATTAAATTACAGTTTGTCAGCACCAACAACACAGTTGAGTATGAAGGCTGTATCATGGGGCTAAAACTTTCCCGTTCAATGGGCATCAGGCGGTTAACTATCTTTGGGGATTCAGAGTTGGTAGTCAAACAATCCACGAGAATCTATCAAACTAAAGAGCTACATTTGCTGCCTTACCATCGACAAATTTTACAGATGGCTTCGGAGTTAGAAGAGATCTCCTTTCTGCATATTCCTCGTAATAGGAATGACTTCGTAGATGCGCTAGCAACTTTGACCTCCTTGATTCACATACCTGACAAGGAACACATGTCAAGCGTCACATTGGCCCTGCAAAAGGGACCAACCTATGGGAACTATGTTAGAGAAGTATTGGATGAGCTACCTCCCATCCAGCACCCTTGGTATCAGCATATCAAAGAGTACTTGCGAGATGGATCTACACCCGCTGAGACGAGCCCGAGTGAGAAAAGGCAGATCCATCGACTTGCTATAAAATTCTACCTGAGCAGAGATGCACTCTACAAAAGAGATGCGGGACTAGGTCTCCTCAGATGCCTGGACAAGGACCAAGCTCAGAGACTTATGGATGAGGTCAATGGTGGAGTCTATGGCCTGCACATGAGCGGCCCTATACTTGTAAAGAAGATACTCAGAACAGGACATTAATTGTTCTCTCTCAAGGCTGACTGCAATGACCATGTCAGGAGATGTTATCAATGCCAAATTCATGGGAATGCTATCCACGCCCCTCCACGAGAGCTCACTTTGGCCTTTCTCAATGCGGGGAACGGACGTGATCGGGCCCATCGAGCCCAAAGCCAGTAATGGACATCACTTTATCTTCACAATGATCGACTACTTCACCAAGTAGGTAGAAGCAGCCTCCTTCCCCAGGGTTACCAAAGAAGTTATCATTTCTTTCATCAGAAATAATGTCATTTGTCGATATAGACAACCAGAGGTAATTGTATCAGACAATGTTAAGAACCTTAACAACAAAATGATGAAAGAGTTGTACAGTAAATTCCACATCAAACATCTTAACTCCGTCATCTACCGTCCAAATATGAATGGTGCTATTGAAGTGGCTAACAAAAACATCAAGAAGTTCATGCAAAAGATGTCCGCCAATCACAAAGGCTGGCCTGACTTATTGCCTCTTACTCTGTTAGCCTACAGAACATCAATGCGCACTTCAACTGGGGCAACCCCCTAAGCATTAACCTATGGGATGGAAGCAGTGCTCCCCATAGAAGTAGAAATGGAATCCCTCAGAGTGTTGATAAACGCTCAGCTGGATGAAGACCAATGGGTACAAGACATGTAGCACCAATTGTCTCTAATAGACGAAAGGCGAACTGCGTCTATCTTCCATGGTCAGTTATATCAACAAAGGATCACCCGATCCTACAACAGAAAAGTCTGGCTACGGCAGTTTTTACAACATGACTTGGTTTTGAAGAAGATCATCGACAACCAAGATCAGTCTAAGGGAAAATTCACTCCTAACTGGGAAGGCCCATTTGTTGTCAAGGAGATATTGACAGGAGGTGCTCTCAGATTGTAGGAAATAGACGGCGATGAATTTTTGTAACTCATCAACTCGGACACCATGAAACGGTACTATATCTGAAGTTACCATCAAGCAAACATCCTTGTGTTGGATCATCAGATCACCAGTCATTCCGGTTCTTTAACCCTTCACTACATACAACTCTTTTCCACACTGCGCCCCTCAGAGAAACACACTTTCAAGCCAGCAACCTGGTTTTCAGATCATCAAATCCTTTCCTCTCCACTTGGCTTTTTAACCCTTACTCAACTTCGATTATCCCACCAGGGATTGAACCTTTCGCACTTGTAGTTTGTCCCCAAACATGGGATCAAACTTTTTACACCTGCAGTTTATCCTGAACTTAGGATTAAACTTTCTTCCCCCGCAGTTTGTCCTCCACATAGGATCAAACTTTTTGTTGGCTACAAATCGTCCTGAGGGGCAAACTACGTCGACCTGATCTCCTTACTACACAGGAGTACGTAGGCAACCATATTTTATATGGCCCGATCGCAATAAAAAAAACAAAAATACTTCTACACCCTTCTCCCAATAAAACAAAAATAACAAAAACATTTCTACACCCTTCTCATTACAAAAACAAAAACAACAAAAACATTACTACACCCTTGCTGCCACAAACAGTGTTGAACCTCTTACACCATGTTTAAACTACGCAGACCTGATCTCCTCTTCAATAGGAGTACGTAGGCAGCCATTTATGGTTCAGTCTAACCCCCTACCAAAACATAAATATTTGTTAACGACACTGGGATCAAACTTCAATCCACCACATTTCCTTGGCTTTAAACCAAAGGGATGGAATTACCTGACCTCCCCATGTAAACAAGGAGACTCAGCGACCATCTAAGCTATGGTTGTACCTTGAAGAGCAATACCAATCCATAAGAAATAGAATTAACTAGGCTCCTCCTAAATAGGAGTACTGGCGACCATCTGTGGTGCGGTCAATCTCAGAGAGGAAAGCCACAGTCATCTCCATATTTCCATACAGAAACCAGTCCCAAGACACCAAAGATGGTAGGGATACACACAGATCAATGATATGTTCTGAACTATCCAGAGATAACTCAATGTCTATACAGCAAAGCGGAATTCAGAATACATCAAGATCACAAGCCCTGAAGAAGCAGCCAAATATTAAGCAAGTATTCAGGCATATCTAAAGGGAATTGATCAAAAATATATTTCCCTGCTATATATAATACTGTTTGATATATACAATGTAATCTGTACATGACAAAATGGCTAAGCTAGTCTGTGCAGGAAAATACAAGGCTATCTACAGATCGGTATGCATGCGGGCTAGCAAATATAATATAGCATCTCTATCCGTAGAAGGAGGTAATGCTGTGGTTTCCTGTACAAGGATATCCACATGAGTCAGCAAGTCCGAGGCCATCTGCATGGTGACGCGATGCTCATCTATATATGCACTTATCTCGGTAAGTATACCAGTGGTCGGGGATCTCACTGAAGTACTATCTGCAACAGCTACATCCCTATCAGATACGGAAGCGTCCTGCTCCATGATTACTGCATCTCTGGCTGATATGGCCTCATTCTGCTCAACAACAGCGGTATCTCTACGAGCTAATGCCTCGTCTCTCCCAAACAAAGTTGTGTCTCTCCCATCAAGAGTTGTCAACATTAGGGCTCTAGCCTGATCTCACTCAAAGGTCATCAAATGAAGACTCTGCTCAAAGTACAGTGCTGAATGTTGGATCACCACTATACTAGTACTGGAAGAATCTAAGAGAACTGCTGGCAACCCAGTAAATGGCTCCTCCTAAGTGTGAGAATCAATGTCCTCCATGGGCTCTCCACCATCTGAATCCATACTCAGCACTATGGATATTGCCGCAGCCGATGAAGTCTCTGTCTCCATCCACGCAGAATACTCTGGCGAATAATCCAATGGCTAACAGAAAAAGTAGCTATCTCACGATGATCCCAACAAGCATACACCCGGGATCGGTCCTCTGCTGACAAGTGGCGAGAAGCTAAGTGCTGACCTAACGCCCCATAAAAAGGATGGAAATCCTAGAACTGGTCAAACTGCGACATCACGGCCAGTGGGTGGTAGGTAGTCATGCTCCTCAAACCAGCCAGAGGGAGATAATCCATGCCTGGAGCATAAGTAATGAAACTGTAGGGCGAACTGAGCCCTGTACACGATAAGATAGCAAACGGATCTCCGATCCTAGCTAGGAAAATGGACCAAGATGCAGGATCTGTACACTCCGTAGGCTAGAAGGAATACGACATAGCTATCTCATGGGTGAAACAATACCCATATCGTCTGAATGTGCCAATCAGTCTCAAGTGTGATATAAACCACACGTACAGCAAGACCGAACTGCCTGTGAATACCCCTGCAGGGTAAATACTGCAAAATGTGGCTGACCTCAACGTCTCTGCATAATCATCGGAATAATGGTACGACCCTCCCTAAGAGCTCTTACTGCCATGATGGCGCCGATGTCCAACTCATCCATGTATTATGGCATGTACACATATGATAATACACATAGTAGTAATACATCTACTATGGCCAAACGCCAATGATCCTTTAGTATGGTAAAATCCCCAGAATGCCGAGCATAGTTGTCCTCATAGCCAAATCTGTCAATCAGAAAATGCTAGGATATCACATGGTCGGATGTGATCTCATCCCGCACAACTCTCTGCCTCAGCTCGGTGAGAGTCATAAACTGTCGGTTCATGTCACCAATGGCCATATGCACACAAGGTCTGTCAAGTTACAGCATCATCAAGCGTGTATACTCCTCCAAAGTCAGAGTCAACTCCTGGGCCCCAAGCAGAAAAATCTGCCTCTCCGATACCCAGTGCTCCAGCATGCCCTCCACAAATCTTTCGAGAACCTGAAACATCAAAAGGGTTATGGTATGCTGCAACAGCTGATCTACGGTCACCCTATCTGAGGGTGACATACTATCATACCTAGATCTCATCCGGAATGCCGCCAATAATGGCGGGGTGTGATCTATGCGGCTGACTGTCGAAGAAGACATCAGTGTGGGCCATATTATAATACCATCCAGGGGTTAATGCTGAATATCTTTGGACATACATAAATATGCATAATATGATACATGCATAACAGATAATAGATGACAATATGATGCAAGGAATAGAAGATAGTACATACATTCCTAAATACATCATCTTCTATATACATCATCTCTGTACAGCTAAAAATACAGGGAAATGGGGCACAGACGCCCTACTACTAACAGAGGCCTATCAAAAGATATAGCAAGAATGGGGCACAACCACCCAATATCTAACAAGAGGCCTATCAAAAGAGATAATGAGAATACACATCAGAAGAAGACAATTGTGTTAATATCTACATCATCAATCCTATCCACCTGATGTAACTCCTCCTAAGTCACTGGATCTCTATCAATAGGGATGTCAGGCCTATACAAGGGAGGATCTGCGCTGGCAAAGCCAAATGGGTCATCTGAGGGGCCAACTCCTGTGCTGGAAGGATAAAACGAATCTGCCTCTGCCGTATGTCTGCCCAAATGCCGGATAAAGAAATGTGCCCGGTCCAGTCGCTGGGTCAAGCTGTCAATATGTGTCACATAAGTCGGATCTCGGACATAGGCTAGCCAATCCGTCATCATCATGGATCCTAGAACCATATCCCCCATAAACTGAGTGGTGTGGGTCTGGGCTCTAATGGTACGAGGGATCCACTAATGCTGGAATACATCTTGAGTGCAGGGACCCTCTGATAATGTAAAACCGTCAACACCCAACAATGGGATATCAGTGATGGGTAACTACGACACAGGCCAATAACGCCTGGCAGGAGGCAAGATCGGCGCACGAATATTTCCTGTGGTGCTCCTAATAGCACGCTCTCTTAAATAGAGCTCCCATCCTCCATCAGTAAAGAGAGGAATCCTGCGGGTGGAAATCACGTACTCGACACTAGTCGGGTACCCATCCTCAAATCCAATGGCCAAGTGCTCCCCAGAATAGGGAATCCATGTGATGACATCAGATGTCAATAACTCCAGCTGTAGGCGATAATGAGTGAAACCCTCAGCTACAGGGACCTCTGCCAGTATGGAATGATTCTATCGTCGTCCTCGTGGATAGGTATCCAACCCTAATACACTCACAGGACGTAAGTATGGGAGCCTCTCATAGGCCCAAAACTGCCAACATAAAGGGAAACATCTACTGTCAGTTAACATTCTTAACCTGTACATGGTGAATTACAAGTGAAATACTCACCAGCAGAAATGGGTAGAATCCTAACCAAGACTCGGTCAAGCCCTGCGAGTGCATACGCATGCCCCTGAGGAAATAGGAAATGTGTAGGAACCCCAATCATACTCTCCAATACGGTCCACATGTCGCGAGACGCTGATAAAAGTGAAACGTCACCGTAAAAGAGTTATCTGCTATAAAGCAACCCCTAATGATCATCAGGAACAATCGCCGACGAATGCGATCCCTGACTCTAACATCGGCTGGTATGGGCTCACTCAACAGCCCACTCATAGAATCTACGCTCAAAGGACCCGTACGAATAGTCCTGCCCTTGAGCGCCTCTGCTGGAACTCCTAGCAAGGATCTGACTGTAGTCGGGGTAATATCCGTCGTGCAAGGCACTGGTGCCCCTCCAAACTCCATACCTGTGATAAATCGCCAATCCATTGGCATCATCATCACCTCATAGTCCAACAAATGGAGTGATTGAGTCTGGTGAAACCAGTGCTTAGACAATCCCCTGAGGTAACCCCAGGGACAGCAACGGGGAAGGATGGAAAAGAACATCCCAAATCCCCAGTCATGCATAATCGCTCTATAGTCAGGATGTAGAGCCTGGTACATGGAGTGAATGCTGAACCAGTTCCTTCGAGGCTGTGTAAAGCCGGGAACCTACATAAAATGCAGATCGACATTAGAATCCTTTAATCCTAATCAATAGGAAAGAAGGAAGATTATCATTGGCATGCAAGTACATCGAGGGATGTCGACTCAAATCACCCAGAAGCTCTGGGTTTGCCACCTGAATACTCGAGAGGTCCATATGGGGAACATGTGCAGCAGGAGCGGGGTTCGCAATCGGAACATCCTCCTCCTCGTCCTCGACATTCGACACATCAACCTGGACTGGATGTCTCACCGCCTCAACCAGACGACGAGGTTGTCTAACAGAACGGGGTCGAGGCACTTCAAAAGCCCTCTTTCGTACACCAGAAGTGGTCCTGCGGGAACTACTCGGCTGATCCGGATCCATAATATCTGGACAACAAGTCTCCAAATAAGCTCAGAAAGGGTGTGGTAATTCTGAAACCTGGAGCTTTCTTTTCAAAATGTATTTTATAACTACATGCATGCATGCATTACTTTAACATACATCTATAGTAGAGTTAAAAATACATAACTACTCAATGCCTACATTTTAGAAAATTTTGCCATAGTTTCCTCTATAAATAGGACTATCCACATGCACATAGGCGTGACTAGGTGGCCATTCAGTAGCACACCTGACCATACTCATATACATACTACATGCATTTAAGAAGTCAAAGTCATCAATCCATAAGGGTAGCCTAATTACCAGGATTACTTTGCTTTACCACCTTTGCTTATTTGTCCTCAAATAGGATAAGAAATAGCAGAAAAAGGTGCCAATTTAACTATTTCAAAAGTCAAATTTTTTCACATCATTATGTTCAGTATGATTTAATACTAACATTTACAATGTTGACTATTTTTTATCAAGTTATTTGTGCATGCATATTCACTACTATGTGTTTAGATACATTTCATGTGATAAGTCATTTTCTAACCAATAAAAACTGGAAAAGAAGACATGCATACGTTACCAGGACAGTGTAGGACACTTGTACGGTGACGGGATTTGCAAAAAGTTGCCCGAACTTAGCAGATCTAAAGAAGAGCTCTCGGATTTCCTTTACGGCGCAACTTGAAAATGACTTGAAACGGCAAACATGCAGCCTTAATAGCCTCACAGCTGGCCACAGGTCCACCTACGGCTGCTGCAAGTGTACATGTGGCACCCTTATGTGGGTCCCACCCCTCCGGCTCGATCCAGTTTGAGTTGCAAAGGAGTTCTCACAAGCTGAAAAGGCCAAATAAGAAATAAAAATGCTACGCAATTGAGCAGAATGGCATAAAATCCTGGTTTTCCTGGGCCCGACTGTGGCTTTCATATCATTCATTGGTATTCGGCCGAACATAGGGTATACTATACCGATGATCTCAGCAGTTATAGATCCCACTCGGCAACACCTTACGCAGGTCCAATGCCGCTAATTCACGGTCATCGCCCTAACTTTCAATTAAATCCCTGGCGGGGGCATCACACATACTACAGTACATATCCCTGGCGGGGGCATCATGCGTTCTCATATGTCGAAGTGCATATCCCGGGTGGGGGTATCACGCATTTTCATATGTCGAAGTGTATATCCCTCAGTGGGGTTACAACATAATTTCTGTTAATGCACATGTCAACGAAGGTCAAGCAACCTTTACGTCAGTTCAGCCGTTAGCAGGTAAACCCAACGACGCGTCAAAAGCAATTCGATGATTGCATCAGTTGATACACATTAACAAAGGTCAAGTAGCCTTGGCATTTATCCCTAGCAGGGAGTTCATTCATTGATGTACACAACATCGAAGATCAAGTATATCCCCGGCGGGGGTTACAAGGCGTGGTCATCTGTTGATTCACACGTCAGCGAAGGTCAAGCAGCCTTGATAGTCTGCTCAACAAAGGTTTTATCCGGTGACGTACATGTCAAAGAAGGTTGGGCAGCCCTAACAACACATACTGTTAGCAGTAAATCTAACAAAATATATGCATCATACATATGCATCATGCACTTGCATCATGTTGCTTCACATAGCATCATGTTTGTCTTGTTTTATTTCGAGTGTTTAGGATTCTTTATCATATCCATGGCATTACATTGCATAAATATGATAAAGAGGGGCATCTGTAGACACTCAAAATTTTCTACACACCTGTTACTGACACTGCAGGAGGGCAGATTCGTCTTTCAGAGATAACCCTAGAAGACAGCTCATATCTAGTTCGGATACTACCGAAAGTTCAGTCTCAACCCCAGAACACACACCGGGATTATCAGTTCCAACCTCAGAGATAACCCCGAGGCATGTAGTTCCAATACCGAAAATTCCACCAGAGGAGGCTGATTCATCTCGGAGATAACCCTGAGGTATTCAGTCTCAGTCCTGACACGGGGAACAGCAGCGCGAACCTTGGAGATAACCCCAAGGAATGCAGTTGCAGTTCTGGAGATAACCCCAAAAATGCTTGTTTCAAAGCCATGCAAATAGCTTCAGAACACTCAGCAATCACACCGAGGCACTCAGTACAAGACCCGGAGATAACACTAAGAAGACAGACACACCTCAGAGATGACACTGAGGACCTTCAACACTTGCAGCAGTCCAATCTCAGAGATAACCCTAAGCAATATCTGCTTTATCAGCCCAATCTAGAAATAACCCCAGTGGGGGGCAAAGTCATCATCTTGCCACCTTGACGCCATATCGTACTGTCTCAACACTTCATTCATATATTTCTACACAACAATATTCCACAAGAACCAAGGAAGTCCAATCCCGAGTGACTATTGCATAGGGTAACGGATAGAATTTGAAGCTTGAAAATCGAAGGGCATGGTCCCATCTTCCTGACTTCGTACAACCTCTAATCACATGTTATTGCATAACTCTCAATAATAGCAGTCTGAAATAGGTCTTATACACCTCAATCGGATTCCCGGATTGAAGTTCTAAAAGTTCGAGTGGACATCACGTTGCATGCGTGTACGTACTTCGAGACGACCAGACCCGCAGAGCCCGGGGCACCCCGGACAGTCGTAGGTACACTTACGGCCCCCCCCTCTATAAATAGAGGGCTTGGGGTGGCCATTTTGTAAGAGAAAAAGGCGAGGAAGTCCTATCCAATTTGCTCTGCACCCACCCTAAACTTAGTGCTTTCTCATTTTAAACACTTATAAGCTCATATATAGCTACTTTTTACTGGCGGGAACCGAGTGTTCATCCACTTAAAGCTATAGAAGACTTCTTTGGCAGCCCACTGTAAGCCTTCTTACACACTTTAAAGCCTTTCTCTTCATCTTTGCACACACTATTCTTCACGTTGAGAGTCGTTGCGTGTGTATGCCCGGACTTCGGTCCGTGGTTTCATTTCAATTTGTGTGTGTGTGTGTGTGTATATATATATATATATATATATATATATATATATTTTATATATGGACTAACATTATCAAGTTATGCCTCGATTGAGCCTAGACTTATCTTTACCTAATAAAGATAATGAACTTACCAAAACTATTGATGAATTATTTAAAAAACTTAAAACTGAAACCAGTACAAGTGGCACTATAGCTATTATTGATCAGATAGACTCTGATAATGAAAGCAATAGTTCCTCTAATTCCTCCGAAACTATTCCAGATCTTAATGAACAACTTAACAAATTAACTGTTAATAACACAAGTATAACCAAAAATTAGTACTCTAGACTAACTCCTCCGGATCTACAGTTCGAATAGAGAAATCTAGACAAACAATTTTCTGTTTCATCTAATAATGTATATGAATAGAATATTGATGGATTCAGTGAACAAGAAATTCTTAATAAACTAAATCATATGTCAATGGTGGCCAATAGCTATATTAATAAATTCAGCCATCTGTCTCAAACAGACATAGTTGAATTAATAGCTAGTGGATTTACTGGTATTCTTAGATCTTGGTGGGAAAAACATCTCACAGAAGACTCTAGAATATCAATTATTCATGTTATCCAGCGTGATGATGACGGCAATCCAATCTTTGATGAGGATGCTGGGATTGGTCCGCCTGATGGAGTTAATACCTTAATTTTCACTATAATTAAACATTTTATTGGCACTCCCAGTAATATCACTGAAAGAATTCATGATCAACTTAGTAATCTCACTAGTCCCGCTCTAAGTGATTTTAGGTGGTAAAAAGATGTATTTACTTCACGAGTTATGATGCACATTGATAGTAATAAACCATTTTGGAAAGAAAAATTTGTTAATGGTTTACCTTCTTTGTTCGCTCATAAAGTTAGAGAAGAATTAAGTAAAGATTTAGGATATATAGATTATGATAATTTAACCTACGGAGATATTATAAGTTATATTCAAAAAATTGTATTAAAAATGTGTATGGACTATAAATTAGCTAAGCAAGCTATAAAAGATAAAAATAAAGCTAAATACGAGTTAGGCACTTTCTGTGAATAATATGGTTTACCCCCTGTTGCTCCCTCTAGAAGGAAGCACAAACATAAACATATTGAGTCTCAGCATAAGAGTCATAAAGCCGTAAACGAAGATATAATCAAGACAAAAATGTTAAAAATAATAATCAAGATTCTTATTATAAGAAACCCAAGTCAACACATAAGAAATCAACCAATAAATCAAAGAAATTTGATAAAAGTAAAATTGTCTGTCACAATTGCGGGCAGAAAGGGCGCTTTAAAAGTGAGTGCAGAGTTAAGCAAAAATTAGCTCAATTGAACATCTCAACTAAAGATACTGAACAATTGTTAGAATTAATAAGAATAGAAAACAATGTCAGTAACGAAGAAGCTTCTGATATTCCTGAATCTTCGAGCAGTAGCACTTGTAACGATGAATCAAATAGTGATAACGAAGTTACAGTTTGTGCTGAAGATTGCAGTAACAACTATTGCAAAAGATTAAATGTAATTACCAAAGAAGATGAAGAAAGTTCTTTGTTAATTGACTTAATTAGAAAAATTATTGATCCAGAGTTAAAAATTCAGTACACAAAGCAGTTAAAAGATGTATTAACAAAATATAAGAAAATTAATGATAGAGTCCTTAAAGCCAAAGAGAAACCTATTTTTAGTCTTAATAAAACACTTGAAAGATTTAAATCTCTAGTTAGGGAAGTCACACTCCCGGAATTAAATCAAGAAGTTAATAAGCTTAAAAAGGAAATTTCTAGTCTAAAATTAGATGTTGCCAATTTAAGAAAAGAAATTGAAGATAAAAAATCTGATCTTCAGTTTCATGATTCCTCCTCTAGTGAAGAAGATCATGACATACCTGAATCCTCAGGTACAAAAAATGAAGAAGATCTTTTTGTTCAAGGTCTTTCTCTTAAAAGAATTAAAGATATTACCATTCAAAAATGGTATATCTCTATTAATTTAGTTATTGATAAAACTTTCTCTATACAGCTCCCTGCCTTAGTTGATACTGGTGCAAATTTGAACTGTATTCAAGAAGGTCTTATCCCTACTAGGTATTATAAAAAGACTAGTGAAAAGCTTAATTTAGCTAATGGTAGTCAAATGGAAATAAAATATAAGTTGCCTAAGGTTCATATCTGTCAAGATAATATGTTTTTTAAAACTTCATTTGTTTTAATCCGCAATCTTACAGATAAGATCATCCTTGGTCTTCCTTTTATTTATCTATTATACCCATTTACTACTTGTAATATAGGATTATCATGTAACCATTTAGGCAAAGAAATAACATTTAAATTTCTTATTAAACCTAAAGAAAGAGATTTAAAATTCATTCAAGAAGAGTCAATCTCTAAGTCTTTAAACCTATTAAACTGTAAAGTTACTCATTTAGGATTTCTTAAAGAAGAAATTAAATATAAACAAGTCGAAGAACAAATTAAAACTAAAAGAGTTCAAGAACAAATTGACAATTTAAAAAAGTATTTACAAGATAATCTATGTTCTGAGTCTCTCAACGCCTTTTGGCATGTAGTAAGATTACCTTATGCTAAGGAATTTAAAGAACACTTAATTCCCACTAAAGCTAGGCCTATTCAAATGAGTCATGAACAAATGGAGTTATGCAAAAAGGAAATCAATGATCTTCTAAATAAGGGTTTAATTAGATATAGTAAATCACCATGGTCTTGTCCTGCTTTCTATGTTAACAAAGAAGCAGAAAAAGAGAGAGGTGTTCCCCGTCTAGTTATCAACTACAAACCATTAAACAAAGTTTTAGAATGGATTAGGTACCCTTTACCCAATAAGGAAGATCTCCTTTGTAGGTTAAGCTCATCCACTATTTTCAGTAAATTTGATCTTAAATACGGGTTTTGGAAAATTGCTATTTATCCCCATGACAGATATAAAACAGCGTTTACCACTCCGTTCGGTCATTACGAATGGAATGTTCAGTCATTCGAACTAAGAAATGCACCCAGTGAATTTCAGAATATTCTTAATAATATTTTGAATCCTTTCAGTCATTTTATTATTATTTATATTGAGGATATCCTTGTATTCTCCAAGACTATTGAAGAGCATATTAAACATTTGAATTCGTTCTTCAAAACGGTTAAAACCAATGGTCTTGTTCTTTCACCTTCCAAGTGCAGTCTGTTTCTGACTGAAGTCAGATTCCTCGGTCTAATCGTCTATCATGGACTCACGTGGCCAATTGACAGAGCTATTCAATTTGCCGATCGGTTCCTAGATAAGATTACCGATAAAACACAGCTACATATATTTTTGGGTTCGCTTAATTATATTGGCAAGTTCTACCAAGATCTCAGGAAGATTTGTAAGCCTCTTTTTCAGCGCTTACAAAGTAATCCACCTCCATGGACGGACGTTCATACTTCCATAGTCCAACAAGTCAAAAAATATGTTAAGGTTTTGCCTTGCCTTGGCATCTCAAATGATTCAGCATTTAAAACAGTTGAAACTGAAGCCTCTGACATTGGATTTGGTGGCATTCTCAAACAAAAATTAACTCCTACTTCCTTTGAACAAATTGTTCGATTCCATTCTGGTGCATGGAATCCTACACAGTTAAATTACAATACTATTAAAAAAGAGATTTTGTCACTTGTATTATGTATTAGTAAATTTCAGCGTGATTTACTTAACCAAAAATTCTTAGTTAGGATAGATTGCAAATCAGCAAAATTTATTCTTGAAAAAGACGTTGAGAACATCGCCTCTAAGCATTCTTTCGCTAGATGGCAAGCTCTCCTCAGTATTTTTTTTAAATATATTAAAGGTAGTAACAATTCAATTCCAGATTTTCTAACCAAATAATTTATCAACACAGGTACAGTTAAGACAAAATAAGTGTAAGGGGAAATCCTCATTCCCGTGGAAAGGGCCAATCTCCCAGCCCAAGTAACCAGTTAAAGGGAACCTTGGTTCCACACCCAGTCAATCCAGTAACCAAGCCCGAGGTAGTTAATAGGTTTCAAGTTCTTGGGACAATCCCCAAGCCTTATTCATCTGCTCTTGCTAGTCAACTCCCCAAGCCTTATTCATCTGCTCTTGCTAGTCAACCACAACCGATAGACCCATATGCTAATCAAACGAGGGCAACTTCCTCCAAACCTAGTTATCCGGCCTCTGAGTATCATGCCGTATATGATCATCATCACCTTGAGTCACACATGAAACCCAAATATGACCCAATTAAACTTGCAACCCAGTATTTTCCTACTAGCTTGCATTTCTTTCCATGGGCTCCTTATAAATCTCTTTCGTATTATAAGGACATTCTTATTGAAACCGAGTCAGTTTTCATTAAACCCATTTATGCTAATGATAATAAGTCTAAACTTCTTTATCATTCGCTTTATATTAAAAACAACCTCAGTTTTTCTGATTGGGGAAATCTTCCCTCAAGTCTCAGGTCTCTATCTAATCAAACTAGTTCTTACTGCTATTTTGATTATATTGAAGCCTGGAATAAAATCATTCTTCACCAAAATGAAGATCATAGACATTCGTGGTTTTTACAGTTCGACCACAAGTTTAAAAGTAAAATTCACATGTGGTTCACCCTTTGGTGGTCCAGACTTAGTCTGTATTATGAGATTCTTCCTGATCTTCTCAAAACACAAGTTAATCATTTTATCAATCATGCAAAGTATAATCAAGTTTAAGAAGGAGTTCCAGTTTTCCTTCTATTATGTAGTAAATATAAAATCCCGTGGATCCTTAAATGGCAATATGAGATTTTGTCTCCTCAAGAAGTTACCATATTCGAACCACCTTCATCCATTGGTATAAGGACGGTTCAGACCTCTTTATCACCCATTGCTCATGTATCTCGCCGTTTTTACATCAAATTGTGGGATAAATTCGGTGTCGATAGGATAGTTGGCCAAGTTCAAAAGGAATTTCCTCCTACTCCTATCCCTTCAGTTATCCCTACTCCCGCAGTCGACCCTTCAAGTAAATCATCCAAAAAGTCCTCGAGTAAATCGAAGGAAAAATCGATTACCCCTTCTGAGTCAAACGTTATTTTTGATATTAACAGTTATTCCACAGCTCAGCTCAAACTCTTTGCTGATGCTATTCATATGAGATTTAAACAATTAAGTGAAGAAGTTGAAGCTTCAGACGATGATTCTTCCCAATCCAGAGTTGATGCTTCTAGTCAAAATGAAGACGAAGAAGAAGACAGTTTTGACCCCTATGGCGCCACTAGTCTTCAGGATGCTCAAGATCCCTTCTCCTAATTAACAGACAACCGGTGATAGCCCCATTCATCAATCAATCAAAGTGGATGTGGTGATAGTCGCCAGTTCAAGCACCTGCTCCAGCAGCCAGCATTTGATCTAATAGCCATTTCCTGCCCGTGCAGCCTTAATTCCTTCCAGTGCAGCCTCAATCATTCCAGTCACATTCGTCAAGGCCCCATGGCCACTAAAGTCAAAAGAATACGCTAGCTTTTCCACCGAAAGCAAATTTCTGCACAATTTTAGGTCTAAATTCAGCTTTTACTTTTTACTTTACTTTAGTAAATATAACATGTTTCTTACTTTATACTTTAACTTTTGTTAATGTAATAGTAACCATGTAACAGTTCGGTTCCTTGATCTATAAAAGGAAACTGAATTCATTTGGTAAGGCAGACTTAAAAAGACGCTGAGTTCCTTCTCAGTCGAATCTTTAGCCTCTGCCGCTGTTAAGCCTTTCTTTACCCCTCTTCTTCTAATGTTCTTAATTTAGTAAGCTTGTAAGTCATTTATTTTTCTACACTTGTACATAGTTCTAGTTATCAATAAATAAAATTATTTTTATTTTAGTAATTCAATTGTGTTTGAATGCACCTCTGAACTACTCTGATTTATAATCTATCTCTATCTCTGCTTCCGCCCTTTTGGTATCAGAGCCAAGTTGAATGTTTGTTTCTAATTTATAAAGTAGGATCTATTTAATCAACTTTTCTTTTCTGATTTCAAAACTTCTTCTTCTCATTATTCCTAAGTCACCTGAACTGTCTGTAGTCCACCTAGTTCGCTGTAAACCTTTTGTAAGTCGCCAGGTGTGAGCAGTGTCTGGTTTAAGAACATAGGTATGAGTCTTAACGATAGCAAGGGTATGAATGGAAGAATAATGTTTAAGAATTATTTTAAAAAAATTAAAAGATGAGTAGATTATTCAGATCTAGCTCTTCAGTTAGTAATTGGTCAGCTTTGCCTCCTGTTCCTGATATAGTAAATCAAGAAGAACACAGTTTTGAAAACATTAGTCAAGTACTCCATAATTGGAACATACCCAAAGTTTCTCCTAGAGAAATTTATCAGTCAACCTTCTTAGATAATTTTAAAACTGATTATAATGTTAAGACAGTTGAAAGAGTTTATGCAATTAACAAAGAGTATGAAAATTGTAGCCTTTTATCACAAGATGTTATTAAAAACATAGAAAAAAGGGTTATAATTTTATTCATATAGGTCTTATTCAAGTTACAGTTAAACCACTTAACATTAAAAAAATTAATTCATCTATCTACCTTTGTCTTAGAGACGCTAGGTTTTTGAATTATTACCCCAGTATTATTGGAGCTATGGAGTCAAGTCTGCATAATGGTCCTATCCATTTCAATTGCTTTCCTGATTTCACACTTAGCCTCAGTGATCAAAATTTATTAAAAGCTTTAACTCTAAATATTAAAACTGCTGGTGAGATAACTCAAACGATTGAGGGGTCTCGGCCTATTGCTTTAATTTACCGAATTTATTATAAGACTATAAAATCAAATTTGAATGTTCATGCTCTTAATAAAAGTCCCAAAGATCAAACAGCTTTAATTCAAAGTTCAACTAGTGATGCTAATGTCCAGATTCTGAGAACAATTCTCTAGAAGGATATTACTCTACCTAGTCAATAGACTTTACCAAATGAATTACCACAATAGACTGTAGTTAACACTTCACTAAACATAAAAAATATTAGACAGTTTTCTGATGGAACTGTTAAAATTAGTTTTGAACGTACTAGAAATCCAGCCTTAATAAAAGATATCTCTAGTTCGTCAGCACCTCTGAACTACTTTGAATTATAATCTATCTCTATCTCTGCGTCCGCCCTTTTTGGTATCAGAGCCAAGTTGAATGTTTGTTTCTAATTGATAAAGTAAGATCTATTTAATCAACTTTTCTTTTCTGATTTCAAAACTTCTTCTTCTCATTATTCCTAAGTCACCTGAATTATCTGTAGTCCACCTAGTTCGATGCAAACCTTTTGTAAGTCTCCAGGTGTGAGCAGTGTCTGGTTTAAGAACATAGGTATGAGTCTTAACGATAGCAAGTGTAAGACCCCAACTTTTATAAATAAAGATGAATTTTCTATAAATATCATTTTTGAATATTATGAAGTTAATTTGATATAATGTTATAGTTGTGGGTAATATTTATAAAATTTTGCAAAGTAAGCAAGTTGTTATAAAATATTCGTTTGGTCAGAAAATATTCTTTTTGTCGGGGAATATTCGTACGACGGCACAATCATTGGTGGACCCCACAACGGAATTATTGTCGGATTGAGAAAACGACAAAAATATTTTATTAAAAAATAACGGCGGAAGTTTTACCATTGTTACTGTTGAACTACTCGGTAGTAAAAGTACAGTAATACGTGTGGTTGCATAGTAGCACACGGTATTGATTATTAATGCTTATGTGAGAAGACACTCAGTTTGATTCCATTATTGTCAGTTAATAATATGAATTATTTAGCGATAATGACGTTTTGTTTTATTCGTATTATTAACGTAATAAAACAGAAACATCTTTTTATATAAAATAAAATACTTTATTAAAGTTATTCTATAAATAGAATATATTATATTTTATTTAAAAGATTTTTCTTTAAATATGGACCGTCAGATTAAAGTAATCAATCTGGACCGTTCATGGATTAGTTACTATGCATTCTATTTTTCTATAAATAGCAGCTCATTCCTTCATTATTTCTTACGAATTCACTGAACTCTAGAGAGATAAACTATAGAGAGAAACTATAGAGAAAGAGAAGAAGAGTATTCTGCTATTTAACTACTTCCTTATTTCAGCTCGTCTTTAAAACGGTAAGGGGTGTTATTCTTTCTTATTCATGAAGAGAACTGTTGTTACTCCATTTATTATTATTCTGTTGGAATAACCTGTATACGCGGTCTACCCTATACTTGGTGACATTCTTCTATTATTCTGTTTGAACATCCTGTCTGCGTGTTTTACACCGGACCTGGTTCCGTTTTTATTATTATTCTGTTGGAACATCCTGTCTGCGTGTTTTACACCGGACCTGGTTCTGTTTTTATTATTATTATGTTGGAACATCCTGTCTGTGTGTTTTACACCGGACCTGGTTCCGTTTTTATTATTATTCTGTCGGAATATCCTGTCTGTGCGTTTACGCCGGACCTGGTTCCATTATTTATTATTCTGTCGGAATATCCTGTCTGTGCGTTTACGCCGGACCTGGTTCCATTATTTATTATTCTGTTGGAATAACCTGCCTGTGCGGTCTATCGCATGAATGGTGATTTCTTTTGTTATTCCATTCTTTATTATACTCAGTTGGTTAAGTTTTGACTTCTATACTCCATGAAATTTGTGGAATATCCTTGACATTTGCGCTTCATCTAGTATCTATTCATGAAAATATTCTCCCGATCATTCTTGAATTTTACTCCACAAAGTAGTATCAGGTTGACAGTTTGGACGTTATTAATTCTTGGATAAATTAATTCTTGAACTTGTTTTATTGAATTCTTATATCATTGTCATCATCCTCATGTTTATAAAATGTTGAAAGTCATCTGTGGCACGTAGTGCATAGATGGACTTGGTATGATTATGACCAGGGATTATTCGGTATAATCATGACCGTAATGTTACAAACGATGTGGTAAAAGTCATCATTGGCCCGTAGTGCATTGATGGACAGTTGTTGGCATGATCATGACCATTAATGAATATACGAATATCCTTGGCCGTAGTGCAGGGGTGATTCGATGATGTGGATTATTTTATTAAGCTGAGTCTCAGCGATCACAGTGTTGGAAAATCTTTTAAATCATAAAAGATAGTAGAGTTTATTTTCTACTTGACTCTTTTAATGGATTGCTTGTTCCGCTACAGTTAAACTTGATGTCTATTATATTTTATCAGTTTAACATTGTTGAAGGCTAATGATAATTTATTCTGCATTATCTTAGTCATAATATTTCTTACTGGGCTAGTTGAGCTCACCCTTTCTTTCACTGTTCTCTTCAGGAAATGAGAACGTAGCTGGGGCAAGTCGGGAAACGGAGTGATGGTTCGAATGATAGTATTAGTTAGTAGTCCTCACTATTCTATGTAATAGTGTGTTAATAAATGTAATGAGGACTCCTTTTGAGTATGAATACTCTCTAGAATATAATATTTGTATTCAAACTCGCAGTTTATGTTTTGTTGTATTGTATACGACAGTTGTATTAGTAAGTTGTAATTGTATTCAGTACTTTGTATCTGACGACCCAAGATGGGTAATGTATACCTAATTTTGGGGGCGTCACAGCAAGGGTATGAATGGAAGAATAATGTTTAAGAATTATTTTTGAAAAATTAAAAGATGAGTCGATTATTCAGATCTAACTCATCAGTTAGTAAAATAGTGGAGGAGCTTAACCTACTAAGGAGATCTTCCTTATTGGGTAAAGGGTACCTAATCCATTCTAAAACTTTGTTTAATGGTTTGTAGTTGATAACTAGACGGGGAACACCTCTCTTTTTTTCTGCTTCGTTGTTAACATAGAAAGCAGGACAAGACCATGGTGATTTACTATATCTAATTAAACCCTTATTTAGAAGATCATTGATTTCCTTTTTGCATAACTCCATTTATTCATGACTCATTTGAATAGGCCTAGCTTTAGTGGGAATTAAGTGTTCTTTAAATTCCTTAGCATAAGGTAATCTTACTACATGTTTCTTCCTATGCCAAAAGGCGTTGGGAGACTCAGAACATAGATTATCTTGTAAATACTTTTTTAAATTGTCAATTTGTTCTTGAACTCTTTTAGTTTTAATTTGTTCTTCGACTTGTTTGCATTTAATTTCTTCTTTAAGAAATCCTAAATGAGTAACTTTACAGTTTAATAGGTTTAAAGACTTAGAGATTGACTCTTCTTGAATGAATTTTAAATCTCTTTCTTTAGGTTTAATAAGAAATTTAAATGTTATTTCTTTGCCTAAATGATTACATGATAATCCTATATTACAAGTAGTAAATGGGTATAATAGATAAATAAAAGGAAGACCAAGGATGATCTTATCTGTAAGATTGCGGATTAAAACAAATGAAGTTTTAAAACACATATTATCTTGACAGATATGAACCTTAGGCAACTTATATTTTATTTCCATTTGACTACCATCAGCTAAATTAAGTTTTTCACTAGTCTTTTTATAATACCTAGTAGGGATAAGACCTTCTTGAATACAGTTCAAATTCGCACCAGTATCAACTAAGGCAGGGAGCTATATAGAGAAAGTTTTATCAATAACTAAATTAATAGAGATATACCATTTTTGAATGGTAATATCTTTAATTCTTTTAAGAGAAAGACCTTGAACAAAAAGATCTTCTTCATTTTTTGTACCTGAGGATTCAGGTATGTCATGATCTTCTTCACTAGAGGAGGAATCATGAATCTGAAGACCAAATTTTTTATCTTCAATTTCTTTTCTTAAATTGGCAACATCTAATTTTAGACTATAAATTTTTTTTTAAGCTTATTAACTTCTTGATTTAATTCTGGGACTGTGACTTCCCTAACTGGAGATTTAAATCTTTCAAGTGTTTTATTAAGACTAAAAATAGGTTTCTCTTTGGCTTTAAGGACTCTATCATTAATTTTCTTATCTTTTGTTAATACGTCTTTTAATTGCTTTGTGTACTGAATTTTTAACTCTGGATCAGTAATTTTGCTAATTAAGTCAATTAACAAAGAACTTTCTTCATCTTCTTTGGTAATTACATTTAATCTTTTGCAATAGTTGTTACTGCAATCTTCAGCACAATCTGTAACTTCGTTATCACTATTTGATTCATCGTTACAAGTGCTGCTGCTCGAAGATTCTGGAATATCAGAAGCTTCTTCGTTACTGACATTGTTTTCTATTCCTATTAATTCTAACAATTGTTCAGTAACTTCAGTTGAGATGTTCAATTGAGCTAATTTTTCCTTAACTCTGCACTCACTTTTAAAGTGCTCTTTCTGCCCGCAATTGTGACAGGCAATTTTACTTTTATCAAATTTCTTTGATTTATTGGTTGATTTCTTATGTGTTGACTTGGGTTTCTTATAATAAGAATCTTGATTATTATTTTTAACATTTCTGTCTTGATTATATCTTCGTTTACGGCTTTATGACTCTTATGCTGAGACTCAATATGTGTATGTTTGTGCTTCCTTCTAGAGGGAGCAACAGGGGATAAACCATATTGTTCACAGAAAGTGCCTAACTCGTATTTAGCTTTATTTTTATCTTTACTAGCTTGCTTAGCTAATTTAAAGTCAACACACATTTTTAATCCAATTTTTTTAATATAACTTATAATATCTCCGTAGGTTAAATTATCATAATCTATATATCCTAAATCTTTACTTAATTCTTCTCTAACTTTATAAGCGAACAAAGAAGGTAAACCATTAACAAATTTTTATTTCCAAAATGGTTTATTACTATCAGTGCGCATCATAACTCGTGAAGTAAATACATCTTTGTACCACCTAAAATCACTTAGAGTGGGACAAGTGAGATTACTAAGTTGATTATGAATTCTTTCAGTGATATTATTGGGAGTGCCAATAAAATATTTAATTATAGTGAAAATTAAGGTATTAACTCCATCAGGCGGACCAATCCCAGCATCTTCATCAAAGATTGGATTGTCGTCATCATCACACTGGATAGCATGAATAATTGATATTCTAGAGTCTTCTGTGAGATGTTTTTCCCACCAAGATCTAAGAATATCAGTAAATCCACTAGCTATTAATTCAACTATGTCTGGTTGAGACAGATGGTTGAATTTATTAATATAGCTATTGGCCACCATTGACATATGATTTAGTTTATTAAGAATTTCTTGTTCACTGAATCCATCAATATTCCATTCATATACTTTATTAGATGAAACAGAAAATTGTTTGTCTAGATTTTTCTCTTCGAACTGTAGATCCGGAGGAGTTGGTCTAGGGTACCAATTTCTGGTTATACTTATGTTATTAACAGTTAATTTGTTAACTTGTTCATTAAGATCTGGAATAGTTTCGGAGGAATTAGAGGAACTATTGCTTTCATTATCAGAGTCTATCTGATCAATAATAGCTATAGTGCCACTTGTACTGGTTTCAGTTTTAAGTTTTTTAAATAATTCATCAATAGTTTTGGTAAGTTCATTATCTTTATTAGGTAAACCTAATTTATACCTATTTTTTGGTAATTTTAATAAATGTTGTTCAATCTTTGAATCAGGCCTTTTAATAATGTTTTCTTCAAACTTTTCTTTAATTCTATCAAGTTGTTTACCGACAGTTGCTAGGTATTGATTACTAAAATTTAGTTGTTCAATAATTTTTCTATTATCTTTAATATTATCTGCAATTTTAAAGGGACTAGCAATGACTGAAGTATTTTTTACTGGAATAACTATAGATTCTAAAGGAGGATGACTAGAAGTAGTTTTACATTTATCTTCTTTAATCCATTGAGTTTTGGTAATAACATTACATTTACTTTGATATTGTTCATACCAATCATAAAAAGTAATGTTTAATTCTTCATTTTTAATGAATCTCTTCCATCTGTTAACTATCGTATCTCTTTCTTTTTCAGTAGGGAGATTAGATCTAAATAGATGTCTTTTTTCTTTATTAGACTTTGAGTTAAAATCTTTTACTAAATTATCTCAATCTAATACAAAATCTTTTTTAATGACTCTTAATTGATTATGTATGGGGGCATTAAAGTCAGACTGAGTGGGAAACTCAGACGATGTCGGAGAAGAAGAGCCTTCTTCTTCAACTGGATCATTCTGGGTGTAACAGGGATGACTAGCTTGACCTTGATTAAGGATTCCTTTATATATATATATATATATATATATATATATATATATATATATATATATATATATATATATATAAGCGTTTAATGAGCCTGGATTTTACATCTGGTGCGTTTACTGCTTTAATATATATATATATATATATATATACTTATATATATTATTTATTGTTGGACTTTGTTCGATGAGCCTGGATTTTATATTCGGTGTGTTTACCTGATTTTATATATATATATTTATTTACATTTTATCTCGCCTAGAGTTTACTTCGTAGAGGTTGATTGCTTTTACTGCTTTCTTTACATTTCGTCTCGCCCGGAGTTTACTTCGTGGTGGTTGACCACTTTTTTTAGCTTTATTTACATTTCTGATCCCCCATGGAGGTGCTTCGTGGTGGTTAATCATGTCAATGCATATATTTACCGCTTTTATATATTTACCTAAAATGAGAACACAAAAGAACAAGAATAGAAAATGGATAAATAAAAATCCCAACGTCGACAATGTGTAGGTGAACATGAGTTGTAAATTTATGGCTTCCGCACGAGGCAAGTTTCTAAACTCTACCTCTTTATATTGAGCAAGTCCCTTACTCTAAACTTTTATTGAGCAAGCTTTGTTCCTAAATTTTGTTTGAGCAAACTATAACTTTAACTTTCTTCGGACAAGTTTTGAATTCCAATAGTTATTGATTTATTCTAACTTGTTTATTGTTAGACAAGTTTTCTTTAATTTAATTCTTGTATTGTGAATGCAATTTCTTGAATTTCAATTCCTAATGTCGAATTGTCTTATTTCAATTACTTTGGACAAGTTATTATCATATTGAGCAAGTTTTTCTTTCAGCTTGCTATTAGTTAATACATGTTCAATAATTCTAATCTTATTTAATAAGATCATAGCCTTAGCTTAATATTGTTCAGGCAAGGTTGATTGTTTCACTCAATGCTTATACTTTGATTATCTCTATGCATGCCTATAATTCTTAATATTTTACCTTAAACTGTTATTGACCACTCGTAGTGTTGTTAAGTCTTGTTGATTCAACTAATCCCATAGTTGATGATTGTGAAACTCTAAATTACCCTTTTATGCTTATCCAAACTAAACTTTCTTTGGTGCGAACTTGTATTCTAAAACTGAGAAGAACAACCCTATTATAGGGGATACGCGTTGCGTTTAGATGTTTGTGAACAATACATGGTACGAAGGCCTTCTTAATTTCTTTTACCCATGTTTAGGCTTCTATTGGGTCCGTAGTTCCTTTGAACTCCGGCGGACCCACACTCTTGAAATCCTTAAATGTAGTAGCTCGTACTACTGCAGGATTTACGGGGATATTAGCCCCATTTCTATTGAATGATGTTGTTAATAATTTAACAATTTCCTGCATTGGGTTAACCGGACCTCCCTCCGGTTGATTTACGTTATCGCCTTGGTTTCGTGGTCCTCTTCTTAGCGGCATTTTGTTGTTACAATAAACAACACATTTCGTTATTATGTGTTTCCTGTTAGTTAGTCATTATTCAAGATTAGACAATAACTTCAACATCCATTACTCAATAAGTTCCGAAAAAGGCTTATACTGATTCATTCATTGTAGTATAATACTACATTGTTTACATTACACATCCTAAGCTGATTACATTACTATCCCGCTATTGCTTTCCAAAAGTTAGGATTTACAACAGACTACCCTTTGATATACAAAAGAGAGTTTTACGTCATTACTAGATACACAATATTTACATATCTAAACTACTCTAGCCACTACTAGATTACATCTGCCTTAAGGCATTATCAAAATCCGTCTAGGCAAGACCGGCGATAATATCATGCTTGATAGTATGACGCGTCTGCCCTGCTTCTATGGGATAGCCAGCTACCTACTGTTGGAAGTCCGCATGAGAACTCCTATGAATATAGGACATTCTCTCTATCTTCTGTTCTTGGTCTTTAGCTCACCCCTGAGCTCAAAGACCTCATGTTTTAGCTCATGGACCTTTTCCTTGGCTAAAACTCTCTTGTCGTGTTCTTGTTCCCACATTGACTCCACATATGTCTTATCCTCCAAGACAGCTTGGAGCTCTGCTTTTAGCTCCTTCACCTCCTGACAGTAATGGAGGTTCCTATCCAACACTGTCATAAATAATGACATCATTAACTCTGTAACGATCGAGAAATTTATAATTTAATTTAAATATTTATTGAATTAAATATATATTTTAAATAATTTATTTATTGAGAAAAATAAATAATTGATGAATTGTGATGCAAGAATTTAGTAACTAAATTGATTAATGTTATTTAAATTGAATAATGGTAGTTTTTTATTTGAAGATTTAATTTAATGAAATAATTAAATTAAATGAATTGTTTAATATTTAAGAAAATAAGTAAATTAAATAAAGTGATGTTTAAGTCTAATTTATTAATTAAATTAGATGTATAATAATTTATTAATCATAAGTATTATTATAATTATAATTATTATAATTACTATTGTAAGTCATTTAAATTAACTAAAGTGTGACAAAAGTAACTATATAATATAATATTATTAAAATAATCTAGTTTGGGGGAATAGGTGGTAGCCAAACAAGGGCTTGTGGCCTTTGGCTTATTCAACTGACGCCTTTTAGTTTTTTTAACTGAAAGAGTACGTGCCATAACAGTTTATTTTCTTTCGCGTCTTATTTTTCCTAAGGCTAACTAAGACAGAGAGTTGGGAGAGAAGAAAGAAATTACTGAGGTTTTGAGAGAGCTTGAGAGAGTTTTCTGAGATTATCAAGAAGAAGAAGAAGGATTTCTATAGCTTGTGATCATCTTGCAAACAAATTAAGCATTGAAGGTATAAAAACTTAAGTTTGTGTTCTAAATTTCTAATATGGGATTCTGTGAATTTGATATTGCGATTGTTAAATTAGTTTATGTAATCAATTGGTTAATATTTATACATGATTGTAGTAAGAGAATTCATGGAAAAATTGGTTTGAAAGAAGAAAGTTAAAATAACAGTGTTTATACATGAAAATGGCTTTAGAAAGTATAAAATTTCATGTTTAATATGTTTGATAATCTGTAATTTATGTTAGATTATGATAGTATGTTAAGAAACAAAAGCGGCGTAGTTTGAATCATGTCAATTAGTTAATAAACGAAGTCGTGGCGATCGAATTCGCTAAAAGTTTAAAAATTGAAGAAATTTGGAAAAAATTGTGGTTTTGATTCTTCAAATTCGTGTATATGTGATGTTTATGTAGTTAGAATGGTGTATAGCATGCTTAACTATGTTATTACAGAGTTTTAGATGTTTAGGTTTATGAACTTCTGTGGTTTTGGGGTTGAATTGGGTGGCTACTATGTAGCAGAGCTGCTGCTGCAAGTTTCTGTCTGGGCGTGGTGCAGCTGCGCCGTTACCACAGGCAAAAATGGCGCAGCTACGCCGTAGGCCTTCTGCGAATCTGCAGCAGCGCAGCTGCGCCGTGCCCAGAGCCTAGGCAGTGACTGCTGTTTATTTGTAGGTTGTAATTCAAGGACCTAAATTGGCTTGGCATACATGTTAGTGATGTTTAGACATAACGTGGACTATAATATCAGATTTCAATGTGATGTAATATAAAGTGTGAATATTCTTAAGTAATTATTTAAATAAGTTATGTAATGAAACAAGTGTGATGTTTTTAAAAGTTAAAGATAAATGATAAGATTTATGTTAGTTTATAATGTAATTTCAAATTCGTTAAGGATATTAACCAACATGATTAGAAGTTAAGCTAAGGTTATGGCTTAAATGGTGGTTTAAACCCCTAAAGCTAATATTCATACAACTAATTGTTGTTGCGATTTCAATGATATATGTAGGATAATTGGCGAATATTATTACTTGTGTAGCTTACATACAAGGCAAGTTTCCTAACCTCTGCTACTTTATTATTCAGCAAGGTTTACTTTTCGTTGTTATGATTATACTTATGCAAGTTTCCTCACTTCATTCTCTTTATAAGAATGCAAGCTTTCTATTCCTAAATTATCATTGTACAAGTTTCTAAATTCTATGTAAAAGTTGAGCAAAACTAATCTATCTTATGTATGATTGTGCAAGCTCTTGTAACCTAATTCGTTACATCGAGCAAGTTTCACTTTCCTTAATATTATTCGAAGCATATATTGTTCTAATACATCGATTCAAAGGAGATTGTTCTAACTCTTTTGAATATAGCACTTTGCATGTATATCATGTTTACTCAATTATATATTGTTGTTATTCGATATTTGATCTTGATAACCTTGTTCAATTCTATATTGTTGTATTAAACTTTCAAGTAGTAAGCAAACTCTTATTGATTGAACTAATCTATTATGGAATAGTGTTCTAAAATTCTAGAACCACAGATAAGCTAATTCCAAACTAAACTTTCTTTAGTGAGGAAATTCTAAATCTAAACTGAGATAAACAACCCTAACATAGGGGATTTTGTACGTATAACGTTTAGATGTTTGTGCACAATACATGGTATAAAGGGTTGATCCCCCTAAGTACGTTAAGAAGGGTCTGTCTAGTCTAAATGACTATTAAGGTTGGGGTAGTAATACCTAATCACCGGGGACATAGTTCGTGATCTTAAGACCCTCAGATATTAAAGTTCGAACTTGTTTTCTATTTTGCTTCGTAGAACAAGTTTACCATTGTTCAGCATTTGTTGTTCACTCTTATGTTATTATTGTTGTTACTCTTTATATCAATGAGCAATTGTTTGCTCACTCTTGCATTTAACACTGCAGCTAAAGTTGAGAAAGTTGATGAGTCATCTACTAGCAAAGGAAATGGCAACATGTCCAAGTGTTGAAGACTTCTGAGAAATTTATTTAAATAAATTATGTTATAAGACTTGTTTTATTTTATGATGTATTCCGCAAACTTATATAATAATTTTAAGGTTAGATTACCTTGGATTATTTTTTAGATGATGTAACCCTTTGATGGGAAAGATTATTGTTTAAGGTGGTGTTTGATAAAACTGAGTGTTAAGACCTGAACAGTTTAGACATTTGAATAATATAGAGCATCTGTCCAAAATTGTGTTTGAATGAAAAATATTATTTGATAATTAATTTTTTAAAATGTCTGAATAACATAATTTTTCCATTTTAACCTTATGTCACACCTCATCACCACGAATTCAAAGTACACCATTGTCCTGCTCACGCTGCCACGTGGTGCAGTACTTTCATTCATCATCCCCATTCCTTGGAAATACTATAGTTTATGACGGGGGCTTCTAATTAAACTGTAAAATTCCTTCAATAGTATCAGCAAAGTCCCATAACAAGAGACCAAATCAAAAGGACTACAAAAAGGTTTGAATTTTGATTCTCAAACTCCCTTCTTCCACCATTTTTCTTCATGTTTTTGTTGTACTTATTAGTTAAATGCCTTTTTCTAATCGATTAGTTGTTGATTTAGGAATTTATCAACAACAAAATTAGTTCTTTTATATAGTGAGAAATTCTTTATACGATTGTGTTGGAAAAATATGTTGATCAGTGAAAAAAGTTTCAACCTTTGCCCATACACAAAGACAGAGCAGACCCACATTCGGGAAACATACCCACCTGGTTTCTGGTACTCAGGTTGCTGCAAAGCTATTTTGCAACAATACCCAGATGGAGAAAGAGTCTTTTCTTCCGTTTTTTAGCCCAAGAAGGCCACGACCTTCACCGCCGCCACTAGAGAATTTTATAAGACGAGGGATGAAAAAGGAATTTTGAAATATTGATGAGGTTATTTTTGTCCAAAAAAAAATAAATTTCGTTCAGATGGGGCTCTGAATGGTAAAGCATTATTTTTGAATCTAACCGATGAAGAGGTATTAAGAGGCATAAAAATATTTACCAAACAAGTTGTGCCTCTGACCGAATTAGAGGCACACCTATTCAGAGCCATTAAGACCCAAACAAACACAACCTAAGTTATTTTATGTCTTTATCCTTTAATATGGGTAGATGTAATTATTTTTGATAGTGCGCACCAAATTCTGTGGGAATGAAGTACCCGAATTTGGGGGTGTCACAGACTCCCCCAGAGCCATCTCTTCTAATTTTGCTACTGGGTTAAAGGACACTGCCTCCACCTCTTCTTATAACATGTCGTCGAACACAGACATAAGGTCTAGGCTCCTTGAGTCTCCAGACTCAACAACTACAACTTCGGGCTCTGCTGCTATAGGGTTCGGTAGAATCTCTATCAGATTAACCGATTCTTCACTGACTACCTATACTTCTCTATACATTTCATTTCCTCCTGACATCTACAACAAAACAAATGAGTTTGATTAGTACACGTCAGTAGAATAATAAAAACACATAACATATATAATGCATTTTTATAGGGTTAATTTTCATCTTTTATTTCTTTGACTATTCTTAAGGTTATTGTAAGACCCCAACTTATATGAATAAAGATGAATTTTTTATAAATATCATTTTTGAATATTAAGGAGTGAATTTGATATAATGTTATAATTGTGGGTAATATTTATAAATTTTGCAAAGTACGCAAGTTGTTATATTATATTCGATTGGTCGGGAAATATTCGATTTAACAGGAAATATTTGTACGACGGCACAATCATTGGTGGACCCCACAATAGAATTATTGTCGGATTGAGAAAACGACAAAAATATCTTTTTATAAAAGTAACGGCAAAAGTTTTACCGTTAACTGTTGAAATACCCGGTGGTAAAAGTACAGTAATACGCGTGGTTGCATAGTAGCACAAGGTATTGATTATTGATGCTTACGTGAGAAGTCACTTAGTTTTGTTCAATTATTGCTATAGTAATTGCTGCATAGTATCTCACGTTATTTCATTCAATTATTGTAGATATTTTATATATTATTAAATTAATAATTGAGACGATACAGTTGTTCATATTATTATTTGTAATATTGACAATGTCTAGAAAGTTCTGTCGAGGAGAGATTTGCTCACCTAATTGCACGCCAATAGGGAGAAATCCTTATTGAAAAGCCCCCTCTTTCCTGGGAATGATCTGGTTGTTAAATATTGCGAATAATAATAATAATGAATAAATGTTGTTAAAAATATTGAGGGGATTTTTATGAAATATTTGTTGTAAATTTTGCTTATTATTGGACCCCCATTTGACCATTTTTTAAAATAATCGGTAGAAAGTTATTCAGTATATATATAATGGGACCCACCTATGATGGTGAAATGTTGGTGGGAGAGGAACACGTGGGGCCCACGTGTGGAAGAAAAAATGGGGGTGGGGGGGGAGTTTATGTAACTGGAGGGTAATTGTATGTGTATATATATATATATATATATATATATATATATATAATGACATGTGGGGTGGGGCCCACATGTTGTAAAAAGGAATTGGGGGAGGGGAATCCTGCAAAATTAGACACGAGTGAGAGTGTTTTGTCAATATAACATGTGTTATATATATATATATATATATATATATATATATATATATTATAAAGTTTTATTTTATTTGATTATTATATTATTATTTGAAAATCAAGCGTCTTTGAAATTGAAGAGTTCAGCCCATGATCGTTTCGTCCGAAATTTTACTGTTGTTCCGTGAAATAGCATCCTTTCCATTCTCCTATTAATATGATGCTTAGTTAGAATTGAAAATCACACCAGAATCAAAAAATTCTTCTTCTATAATATTGAGCATATTTCTTTCGAGTTTTAGAAAGCTTTGAGCGTAGAAAACAGTATAAGCATTGTGACACCCCCAAAATAGGTATACATCACCTATTCTGAGTTGCCAAATACATGGTACAGAATACAAATACAAACTTAAATATACAACATGAGCTGTGAGTTTTACTACAAATATTGTCTTCTAGACAGTATTCAAACTCAAAATAAGTCCTCACTTATTATCACACTCTTTCACAGAATAGTCAGGACTACTAATGCAAACATCTTTATCGTCACTCCGTTCCCCGACTAGTCCCAGCTTTATTCTCATTTCCTGAAGAGAACAATGATAGCAAAGGGTGAGCTCAACTAGCCTACTAAGAAATATTATGAATAAGATAATGCATAATAAATTATCATTAGCCTTCAACAACGTTAAACTAATAAAAATATAATAAACATAAAGCTTAACTGCAGTGGAACAAGTAATCCATTAGAAGAGTCAAGTAGAGCATGATATCTACTATCTTCTATGATTTAAAAAGTTTATCATCAATTTTATCGCTGAGACTCAGCTTAATAATTAATCCACGTCATCGAATTATTCCTGCACTACGGCCAAGGATATTCATTGGTATCATGACCACGAATTATCCATGCACTATGGGCCAAGGATATTTGTGTTTTCATCAATGGTCATGATCATGCCAATAACTGTCCATCAATGCACTACAGGCCAATGAGGACTTTTACCACATCATTTGTAACATTACGGTCATGATTATACCGAATAATCCCTGGTCATAATCATATCAATCAATAGTACATCTATGCACGTAAGCCACAGATGAATTTTATCACAATACAAGCATTAGGATGATGACAATGATATAAGAATTCAATTGAAAGAAAGCAAAGGATAAATTTTTAAATATGTATAATTTAATTTATCCAAAATTCAATAATGTCCAAATTATCAACATGATACTGCTTTGTGGAGTAAAATTCAAGAATAATATTGTATCAAAAATGATTTAGACCGAAAAAAAAAATCAATTTTTGCCATGAATAGTACTCTGGGTGAATAGTATTCCGTGAATAGTAACCTACGAATAGTAACCCGTGAATAGTAACTCGGTAAGAAAAGTATCCCGAATTCTCGGGTGAATAATATTTAAGTGAATAGTAACTGAGTGAATAGTAACTCGTGAATAGTACCCCGGGTGAAAATATTGATATTTAATAAGAAAGTTCAGATAAATATTTCAATGAAACGATACTAGATGAAGCGTAAAACTCAAGAATATTCCACTAATTTCAGGAATTATAGAAGCAATACTTACCATAGTAAGTTTAGATTTAAGAATATGAAAAGAAATAATATACGAAACTGCAAATGGATTTTCACCCATCATGCAGTAGTCCGCGTAGACAGATCATTTTCACAATTTAATAACAATTGAATACGAAGGGTTATTCACCAGGCATGCGGTAGTCCGCGTAGACAAGTTATTCCCATAGAATAATAAAAGATTTCACCATGCATGCGGTAGTCCGCGTAGACAGGTTATTCCCACAGAATAATAAAGAATAGAATAACAAAAGATTTCATCATGGATGCGGTAGTCCGCGTAGACAGGTTATTCCAACAGAAATATAAAGAATGGAATAACGAAAAGATTTCACCATGCATGCGGTAGTCCGCGTGGACAGGTTATTCCAACAGAATAATAAAGAATGGAATATCAACCCTTACGAGTATTGAAAGAAAATAACTCTCTTCTTGAATACAAAAAAAATAATACCCCTTACCTTAATAGAAGAATGAATACTGAAGTAGGGTAGTAGCAGAATACTCTTCTTCTTGTTCTCTATAGTTTCTCTCTCTAGAGTTTCAGTGAATTCGTAATAAATAATGACGGAATGAGCTTCTATTTATAGGAAAAATGATTGAATAGTAACTAATTCATGAACGGCCCAGATTAATTCACTTTTAAACGGACGGTCCATATTGATTTACTATTAAAACTTAAAGCAACGGTCCATACTGATTTACTATTAAAACTTTAAACTAGCGATCCATATTGATTTACTATTATAACTTCAACCAACGGTCTGAAAAATTAGCACATCTCCTCATGGAATAATAAGCCAAGCTTATAACAAACACCTCATAAAAAACCCCTCTATTTATATCAAAAATTGAATAAATAATTTTCCCAAATCACTTATAAACACATTTTTAATCTATTAACAATTATTCATCATTAATATTATAACTCACAATATTTAACAACCAAATCATTCCCAGAAAAGAGGGGACTTTTCGATAAGGATTTCTCCCTATTGGCGCGCAATTAGGTGACCAAACCTCTCCTCGACAGAACTTTCTAGACATCGTCAATATTGTAAATAATAATATGAATAACTTTGGCGTCTCAATTATTGATTTAGTAATACAAAATATTATGCAGATGAGACTGTGATAATAATTAAATCAAATAACGTGGCATACTATGCAGCAATTACTATAGCAATAATTGAGTATAACTGAGTGACTTCTCACGTAAGCATCAATAATCAATACCATGTGCTACTATGCAACCACGCGTATTATTGTTCTTTAACCACCGGGTATTTCAACAATTTAATGGTAAAACTTTCGCCGTTATTTTATAAAAAGATATTTTTGTCATTTTCTAACTCCGACAGTTATTCCGTTGTGGAGTCCACCAATGATGGTGTTGTCGTACGAATATTTTCTGTTAAAACGAATATTCCCCGACCAATCAAATATTTTATAACCACTTGCTTACTTTGAAAAATTTGTAAATACTACCCACAACTATAATATTATATCAAATCCACACCATAATATTTAAAAATATAATTCGAGAAAAAAATTAATCTTTATTCATAAAAGTTGGGGTCTTACAAGCTCCCCTTCTTACAAAATTTTGTCCTCGAAATTAGGGTGCGTACCTGATTTGTTGAAGAGGTGAGGATACCTTGACTTCATTTTAGATTCTAACTCCACGGTCATTTCCTTAACATTGTGGTTTCTCTACAAAACTTTGACTTGAGGTATAACCTTGGAGCGTATAATATGATACTTCTTATCCAAGATTTTAACAGGTACCTCTTCATACTTTAAATCTTTCGCTATCTCGTCCAGTTCTAATTCAATAATGTGGTTTGGGTCTTTCACATATTTACGTAATATAGATATGCGAAAAACGTTATGAACACGAGACATACTTGGCGGTAAGGCGAGTCTATAGGCCACAGTTCCTACTCGATCGAGGATTATAAATGGGCCAATGAATCGAGGATTGAGCTTTCCTCTCTTTCCAAATCTGGTAACTCCTTTCCATGGAGCAACACGTAACAACACATGATCTCCAATTTTGAATTCTACGTCCTTTCGATGAAGATCAGCATAACTCTTTTGTCGATCTTGTGAGGTTTTTATACGTTGTCAGATCGTTTGAATCTTTTTCGTAGTCATACGTACCAACTTCGGTCCCAACAACATTGCTTCACCCACCTCATCCCAGCATACTGGAGAATGACACTTTCTTCCATACAATGCCTCAAATGGAGCCATGCCAATACTTGCTTGATAACTGTTGTTGTAGGAAAACTCCATCAATGGTAAGAACTTGTCCCAACTTCCTTTGAAGTCAAGGACACAGAGTCTTAATAAATCTTCAAGAGTTTGAATAGTCCTCTCTGACTGTCCGTCTGTTTAAGGATGATATGCCGAACTAAATCGCAAGTCCATGCCCATAGCTTTTTTCAAACTATCCCAAAATCGTGAAGTGAATCTTGGGTATCGATTAGAAACTATGGATACTGGCATACCATGCAATCGTAGAATCTCGTTTATGTACATACGAGCAAGACGTTCAAGTGTATAAGTTTCTCGTATCGGTATGAAATGAGCAGACTTGGTCAATATATCAATAATGACCCAAATCGCATCTATGCCTTGAGAAACCTTGGGAAGACCAGTAACGAAATCCATGGTAATGTGCTCCCACTTCCATTTTGGAATTTCAAGTGGTTGCAATGGACCTTTTGGCACTTAATGATTCGCCTTAACTCGTTGACAAGTTAGACACCTTGAGATAAACCCCGCTATCTCTCTTTTCATATTGCTCCACCAAAATATGAAATTTAATACAAATATTGTCTTTTAGACAATATTCAAACTCAAAATAAGTCCTCAATACATTTATTTTTACACTATTTCACAGAATAGTGAAGACTACTCATGCAAACATCTGGACCGTCACTCCGTTCCCCGACTAGTCCTAGCTATATTCTCATTTCTTGAAGAGAATAATGAAAGCAAAGGGTGAGCTCAACTAGCCTAGTAAGAAATATTATGACTAAGATAATGCATAATAAATTATCGTTAGCCTTCAACAGTGTTAAACTGATAAAATACAATAGACACCAAGTTTAACTGCAGCAGAACAAGCAATCCATTAGAAGAGTCAAGTAGAGCATGATATCTACTATCTTCTATGATTTAAAAGAATTTATCATCAATTTTATCGCTGAGACTCAGCTTAATAAATAATCCACATCATCGAATCACCCCTGCACTATGGCCAAGAATATTTATTAGTATCACGACCACAAATTATCCATGCACTACGGGCCAA
Source organism: Panax notoginseng (assembly GCA_016801055.1). Taxonomy (NCBI): domain Eukaryota; kingdom Viridiplantae; phylum Streptophyta; class Magnoliopsida; order Apiales; family Araliaceae; genus Panax; species Panax notoginseng. The sequence goes on from CM029017.1 coordinate 136,729,642, forward strand.
GGATATTCGTGTTTTCATTAATGGTCATGATCATGCCAACAACTGTCCATCAATGCACTACGGGCCAATAAGGACTTTTACCACATCATTTGTAATATTACGGTCATGATTATGCCGAATAATCCCTGGTCATAAGCATACCATGTCCATCTATGTACTACGGGCCAAAGATGACTTTCATAACAATATAAGCATGAGGATGATGACAATGATATAAGAATTCAATTAAAAGAAAGTAAAGGATAAATTTTTAAAGATTTATAATTTAACTTATCCAGAATTCAATAATGCCCAAATTGTCAACATAATACTGCTTTGTGGAGTAAAATTCAAGAATAATATTGTATCAAAAATGATTTGGACTGAAAAGAAATCAATTTTTATCATAAATAGTACCCCGAGTGAATAGTAATTAAGTGAATAGTATCCCGTGAATAGTATCCCGTGAATAGTACTTCGGGAATAGTAGCCCCGTGAATAGTACTCCGGCATGAAAAAGTAAAACTTATCAATAATGCTCAGAATAATATTTCTATGAAAAGATACTAGATGAAGCGCAAATATCAAGGATATTCTACTAATTTTATAGAGTATAGAACCCAAAACTTTAACACAATGAGTGTAGAATTTGAAATCTGAAACGAAATAATATTACTTACATATTACAGAGTATGAAAAAAATTATTATTTCATATGAATACTGAACAAAAATAATACCCCTTACCTTAAAAAGGGGAGTATTCCAACTGGTATAGTGGAAATATTCTTGAAGAAAACTTATATTATTTTCTACGCTCAAAGCTTTCTAAAACTCGAAAGAAATACGTTCAATATTATAAAAGAAGAATTCTCTGATTCTGGTGTGATTTTCAATTCTAACTAAGCATCCTATTTATAGGAGAATGGAAAGGATACTATATGAAAAAAAAATTCACGGACCAACAGTAAAATTTGGGACGAAACGATCACGGGCTGAACTCTTTAATTTCAAAGACGCCTGATTTTCAAATAATAATATAATAATCAAATAAAACAAAACTTTATAATATATATATATATATATATAACACACATAATTACCCTCCATTTACGTAAACTCCCCCCACCCATATTTTTTCTTCCACACGTGGTCCCCACGTGTTCCCTTTCCACCAACATTTCACCATCACATGTGGGTCCCATTATATATATACTGAATAACTTTCTACCGATTATTTTAAAAAATGGGTAAATGGGGGTCTAATAATAAGCAAAATTTACAACAAATACTTCATAAAAATCCGCTCAATATTTTTAACATTTATTCATTATTATTATTATTCGCAATATTTAACAACCAGATCATTCCTAGGAAAGATAGAGCTTTCCAATAAGGATTTCTCCCTATTGGCGCGCAATTAGGTGACCAAACCTCTTCTCGACAAAACTTTCTAGACATCGTCAATATTACAAATAATAATATGAACAACTGTATCGTCTCAATTATTGATTTAATAATATATAAAATATCTACAATAATTGAATCAAATAACATGAGATACTATGCAACAATTATTGTAGCAATAATTGAACAAAACTGAGTGACTTCTCACGTAAGTTTCAATAATCAATACCGTGTGCTACAATGCAACCACGCGTATTACTGTACTTTTACTGTGACACCCCCAAATCCGGGTTACCTGACCCCCGAGTTTGGTATTTACGATCCATAATATAATACCAATTAACTACACATTCATATATAAATATGATTACACAAGTCATTAACATATATTGTTAATATATAAGTCCCAGGTCCACTAACCTTAACATTACAGAAATATCCCTTTAGATATACAAAAGGGTTTACAATACAATACAACATAATAATATTGTTCATCATAATTAATTTATAACTATGCCTTTTCCCTTGTTCTTCTTAGCAGCACCTTCTGCAACTTCGTCCCTAGCTGAAAAGTTTTATTTATAGCAAGGGTGAGCAACAAGTTTGCCCCGCAAGTTAAGACATACAATAAAGATATAGAAATCAATATCAATTGTTCTAACATTCTCCGCAACAATAATCGGATAATGAAAGAGTACAATGCTTTCAAGGTTTTCTACGATATTCAATGAATAATCAAGAATTAATTCTACGCAATTACAAAGTGGAATGTTTTCCATATTTATGCTGAGCGATCACACTAGATCTGGAACTTATTTTTCTCGGGTATCTATCGAAGATTTACTTTAATACATACGCAGGAGTATCAGATAACCATAAAGATTAAATTATACCCCTCTGCAAGTACTTAGAGCCGGCCAACTCCTTGTACCTTATATTATGCGTAATACTTAACAGCGCGCAATGATCGAATATACGACCTAAAATGTTCCCTTTATATAAAAAGGTTGTTCTTCAAAGTCTCAGAATCAATATTTTGATTTAACAACGAAATACTGTGATTTCAAATTCTATTTACTTATCGATCTAGCCGAAACAATTGGCATCGATCTATCAATAACAATTAATTTCTCTTCTCGTATTTATCAAATTCTAACAAATGTTCGTCTAGCTAGAATAATTAGCAAAGACATTTCTCAATATAATTTGACAATAAATAGAAATTATTTGTACTGTCAATATTAGTTTCTACAGATATAAATATCCAACAACAGTAATTCTACGAATATATATTTTCCGAATCAGTAATTCAATTTGAATTTTTATCATGCACTAACTGCGAATAATCAACAATAAATTCACTGGACATGGTATAATTATCAATAATTAACCATTAAAATAATTGAATGAATATAACTCAAGGTTGAGTTAGGAAACTTGCATTTCGCGTTGATTACAGCTACACAATATAATTAACTGCGTTCGTAAGACCTATAATCAATAATATCGGTCTCACAATTAGCACAATCATTCATAACACGTAACACTGTATTCTACAGTCAAACTTCTCCTAGGCATATTACCACATAACCACATCAGTGTTTATAACCTATATAAACACTTATCCAGTCTAACTATTTCGGTCTGGTTGGATTTCGATCCATTCTCGGTGTTCTGGTCACCCTATCCGACAATTAACACATTGATTGTCAATTAAACTTGGTCTCTAAGCTTCAATATTATTTTAGATAAGTCAAATATCGTTTATAATATTTTTCAGAAACTTTTAATAATTTATAACCAATTATTATAATTTATAATAATTTTTTAAACACTTAAATCATTTTTAAATGATTTAATTATCAAATAATCTTATAATTATTAATATTTAATAATATAAAAATATTAATAACATACTTGTCAAAATATTAAAGTCATTATTAATAACTTAAAATATTTTTAAATCATCAATATTCTACTTAAATGATTTTTAAAGTAATTAAAATTATTTTTAAATCATCACCATTAATATTTAAATATTAATGTAATTATTATCCAAATATTGAAAGTCATTAATTATAACTTAAAATATTTTTAAAATATTTTTCTCATTTTTAAATAATTTTTAAATCAATAAAATTATTTTTAATTCATTTATTTAATTTAATAAATAAATAATCTAATATCATTAATATTAATTTATTAATGAGAATTCTCCAAAAATATTGAAAATTATATTTTATAATTAAAAATATTCTCTAACACTTTATTCTTATTTAAAATGATTTTTAAATCCATAAAATCATTTTTATCTTATTTATTTAATTTAATAATTAAATAAATCTAATATCATTAATATTAAATTATTAATGAAAATTCTCTAAAAATATTAAAAGTCACATTTTATAACTCAAAATATTTTTAAATACATTATTCTTATTTAAAATAATTTTTCATAATACTAAATTATTTTTCTCTAATTTATTTAATATACTAATTACATAAATTAAATACTTTTAATATTTAAATAATTATAAATATTAAAGAAAAATATTTCAACTGGTTAGAAATTATTTTTCATAATTTAAAATAATTTTTAAAACCATTTTTTGTAATTTTTAGAATTTATTTCTATTTTTAAATAATTTCTGGAATATTCAGAAAATAAAATAATTAAAATCGTCGCTAATAGCCTTTAGCGACACTTGTATGTTGCCTTTGGTGTTCTTGGCTCAAGAACACTGACAAAGTCAGTGTTCAAGGTGCATGGTTTGACCGAATTTTAATCTCATCTAGAAATGTTTCTGGGTCATGTTTAAACGTTAATCTTGTAGTATATATACACCACCTCAACTATTAACCAACAGATAGGTCATATATCAACACAACAAGAAGATCTGGACTTCCAAATCTACTATCAGAGCGTTTCTGGGATTTCCCAGAAACCCAGCAGTTTGGCCGGTCACTTTCTAGCTCATTTTACGTTAGGTTCTATTCATGTTTCATGTGATTTAAAGGTTCAAAATAGTAGTATACATGACAAGGAATAATGACATATCAAGAAATCAGTCTAACAACAACAGATTCACAGGTTATGACACGGTCAAACCTTGTCAGAAAAACGTGTTCTTCATTTTTCTGGAAATTCCAGAAAATGACTTTGTGCACAGATGGGCATCTTTGACTAGCTATTTCGTCCAACTGATTTGTTGTTTAAGAGATCCAGAGATATGTATGTATAGTACGCATAACCATTTACAAGTATGCTACAACAACAACATCATAAACCAAACTACTGACATAATCAAGAAGCTTAAAAAAATATCAGACGATGTTTCATAGGTTCTGGGCTGCCCAGATTTTAGCCCAGTCAACGTCGGTCAACGGGTTTTGACCTTGAATAAAATGAAATCTAGACGTCTGATGGTTGTACTACCACTTGAAGATTAAAGACAACTTACCAGGCTACCAATACAAAACATAAAACAAGAAAAATCATAAACGAACAAGAATCTGTGGCGCCTGACATTAGCTTGTCAGACCACAAAATTCGTTCTTGGACAGTTTTGAAAAACTTCAATTTTTACCAACTTTGATGCTATGGATCCATCACGGATCATCATAGATTAACTAAAAACATTATATATCGCTTATAAAAACACAAAAACAAAAATGTTTCCCAAGCATACAAGATCAAAAGTAAACTAGGGTTTATACCTGTTCTTGCTAGATCTTTGATCTTAATCCTCCTTAGTTGTTTTTGTTGTTCTAGTAACTAATATTGGGACTGAATTGTTTAACAAAATCGTAGGTTTGGGAGAGAGAGAGAGAGTTGATGTGAGCAAATGAGAAATTGGCTTAGTTTTATGAATTTTCTCTCTCCAAAATCTCTTATATATTGCTTGTTGTTGCTTGATCTTGAGATTTTCGGCTGGCATTGCTGGATTTGTGTCACCAAGTCAAATTGGTGGTTCACCAACTAAAGCTATTACAATTTTTACAAGTTAGCTTACTAAAATATAAAAAAGGGCATTTTGGTCATTTGAAAAATAAATTTAATGGCAAACATAGAATTTGTACAAACCCTTACGGTTTAGGGTTTGGGTTAAGGTTTAGGGTTTGGACTCTTTAGGGTTTAGTGTTTAAACCCTTTAGATTTGCAATTAATTTCTAAAATTTTTGAATTTCGATTTTCAAAATAGAAAATTAATTTTCCAAAATTATAATTAGGATTCAATAAATATATTAATATTTCCTAATCATAAAATTTAATCTTGCTAATTAGGATTAATATTCCTAATTAAAATTGCTTAATTTAGCAATTAGGTTCAAAATGATCATTAGGGTTTATAACCCATGAATTAGGGTTTTAATTAGAAAAATAAATTTTCTAAATTACAATTAGGGTTTATAAAATAGAAATTAAAATAACTAAAATATAATTAGGGTTTTCTAATCATATTAAAGTTTAATACACACAATAGGCTTGCCAATTAGGATTAGGGTTTCCTAATTAAGGGTCTAGGATTCCCGAATTTAAAATTAGAGTTTCCCGGCTTTCAATTAGGGTTTTTAACGGTACGTTAGAGTTTCTGATCCTAAGATTAGAGTTTCTAATCTCTTATTAGGGTTTATAATTTTTAAACTTTATCCGATCAATTATTGATCAAAATCTCTATACATTACAAACACGTACTCATTATTATAATTATTATAATTATATTTTCTATCGAATCCCTTTCTAGAAATTAGGTTTAGGATTTCTAAAGCTGTTAAGCATAACTCTACTCTAATTTTATTAGTCAATACATAAATTGACCTTCTCGATACACGTATCACCGATATTTGTCACATAAATGATAATTAATATTAATATTAATAAAAAAAAATTTATTCGCTACTTTTTGATTATTCGAAATCTCGGGTTATCACATTCACCCCTCCTTAAAAGGATTCCGTCATCGGAATCACCGCTTTCTTATTTTCTACAATCTTTTAAAGTTGTATCATCAATTCATTTTTATCAACCCAATATTCATTTGTGTCTCAAATTCTAACCTGTGACTTGAATCTTTAAAAGAAAATAGTTCACAGAAATAACTAACTCATATTACTCTCGTAATTAAATTCTAAATGAAATCATTACCTACTGCCGCCTCCTGAGTAGCCACAGTGTCCTGCGCCGTCATGTTGAATGTACGGGCAGTTGGTCTTCCTGGCTGTGCAGGTCCTCAAGTTGCCAAGGTTCCGCCACTGGGTCCCTTGTTGCCACTTTCTTTCTCCGCATTCTTCTTCGGACAGTTCCAAACCAAATGACCAGTCGATCCGCATCCAAAGCAACCTTGAATTTTCTTCGGACTGGGGCAATTGGGTGGCATATGCCCCTCTTGTCCGCAGTTATAACAAACTCCCTTTTTCTTCAGGCAAACTCCAGCATGGTTCTTCCCACAATTTGCACATGGCTCCCTTCCTTTCCTATTATCTTCTGTTTTATTACCCGACTGGGTATTCTCACTCCATTTCCTCTTATTCGGATTACTACCACCAATGCTTCCACCATCATTGGTCTTCTTCTTCTTTTCCTGATCAAATCGAGACGCAGCTTCGCTCCCACCTTCCGCAATTAACGCTTTCTCCATCAATGTCGCGAAAGTGTTGATCTACAATACTGCTACCTTGTTGTATATTCCCGGCTTCAATCCATTCTCGAATCTTCTCGCCTTTCTCGCTTCTGTGTCCACCTGATGAGGTGAAAATCTTGCTAATTCGTTGAATTTAGCAGCGCATTCAGAAACAGACATATTCTCCTGCTTTAGTTCTAGAAACTTGACTTCCATTCTAGATTGCATACTCGGCGAGAAGTAGTTCTCAAAGAACAGTTTCTTAAATCTTGTCCACAACACCACCTCTGTACCCGCTCTCGCTTGGTTCGTCTCCCACCAGTAATTAGCTTCTCCCTTCATTAGATAAGTTGTAAAAGCCATCTTTTGTTCCTCCCCTACTCTGGCGATAACGAATGCTTTCTCCATCTCCTTCACCCAAGTTTGGGCTTCAATAGGATCTGTGGTCCCTTTGAACTCAGGCGGTCCTACCGCTTTAAAGTCTTTAAAATTTTCCAATCTATCAGCTGGCTGATTTCTCGCTCTCCCTCTTGCTGGAGCCCTATTTTCCATAGCTTCGGCTATCATATCTGCAAAATACTGCATTGGGTCAGCTTGACCTCCTTCATTATTCACCGACTGTTTTTCTCGTTGGTTTCGATTCTGTCGTTTAGGCGGCATGATCTGATTTAAATAAAAATCTTATATTAATTCTCTTTCTCTACACAAATTCTTAACACAATAAGAATTCAAAAATAATTCTCATATAATTGCATATTTATTCAAATAGCACCTAGTACATATAGTACTTAACACATTACTATTCCTTTTTAAATCATATCAGGATTAACAACACAACTTTACACAAAAAGTTGCTATTCTCCATTCTCACACAGTTATTACCAGTTCGTCAAACTTACCACACTTATGAGTTCAGGAACTTACCACAATTATATGAGTGTATGAACTTATCCTAGTCAGACCTTTGGAGTCCATTCGCTGAGGGGTTCAAAATATTTCATATAATTATGAGTCATTAACTTACCATAAGTATGAGTTTTAAGAACACACAAATTAATATTAATCGTATATTCATATAGAAAATAAAGATTTCATTCATAAACATATATATGTACATATGCTTAGACATCGTTCTCGATATTACAACACTTAATATCATAAACTTCTACCCAAAAGATACTATTACATATATCTAAGTTATCTACCGACCACTCCCTTCATCAGTCTTCTCCTTAATGGGACACTTGCTGAATCCGTGACCCGTCTGCCCACATGAAAAACACTTCCTCATATTCGGCTTAGGAAAATGTAAGGAAATATGTCCTTCCTGCTTGCAGTTGAAGTACACGTTCTTCCACATCATGCATTCTCCCGCGTGAGTCTTTCCACACTTGATACAGGCTTGCTTCTTCTTCGGGCTTGATTTTTCAGAATTAAGACTGTCTTTTTCCCTCTTTCTCTTCTTCTTGTCCTTCTTACTAGTTCCTTCAGGTAGGGGTGTTCAAACCGGTCAGTTTTTTTCGGTTTTTAGGGAAACCGAACCGGTTCGAACCGATCGGTTCGGTACAAAGTTGAACCGGTTCGGTACCGGTACAAAAAATTGGTACATACCGAATTTTCGGTTCCGGTTTCGGTTGGATGTTTGGCTTGGTCGGTAAATACCGAACCGAACCGATCGTACCGATTATTTAAATAATAAATTAAAAAATAACTTGAAGGACCAATTTTTTAAGACTCATTTGTCTAACTATGTAAAAGTTTTAAGACTCTTTTGTCTAACTATGTAAAATTAATTGAATGTCTCTCTATTTATAGAATAGAGGTATGACAAGAGATGGCATACTAGACAATGTGGGATGTTTAGTTGTCTAGCCATGTAAAATTAACTTGAAAGTCTCTTCTATTTATAGAATAAAGGTAAGACAAGAGATGACATACTAGACAATGTGGGATGTATTCAATGTGGGACTTATTAAACAAGAGATGGCATACTACATTACTACCAAGTGAATCTCCAAGTCCCATATTGGCTAAATTGGTAAAACTTTAAGAAAATTTTCCTTATAAATTGATTATTATGTCTTAATGAATTTAAGATAACAAATAATCAAACCATTATTAGTATTAAGGATGTAAACAACTTAACCCTTATAATGACACTAATGAAGAATTTATGACACCATTGCTTGTTTCTAAGTCCCACATTGATTAGATTATAAAAAATTTAGAAAGTTTTCTTTATAAAAATACCATTTGCTAAAACTTGAAGTAAATTTACCAACTTAGACTTTCATCAAATCAAACTAACTATAATGACACTAATGAATGCCAAGGAAATCACATAAGGGAACTTATGGCACCATCTTACATAACTTGTTTCTAAGTCCCACATAGATTAGATTATAAAAATTTAAGAAAATTTTCTTTATAAAAACACTACCAAGTGAAGTCTTTACTATTTAGTTGTCTCCAAATCCCATATTGGCTAAATTGGTAAAACTTTAAGGAAATTTTTCTTATAAATTGATTATCATGTAATAATGAATTTAAGATAACAAATAATCAATGCATTATTAATAATAAGAATGTAAATAACTTAACCCTTATAATGAATGACACTAATGAAGAACTTATGGCACCATTGCTTGTTTCTAAGTCTCACAATGATTAGATTATAAAAAATTAAGAAAGTTTTCTTTATAAAAATACCATTGCTAAAACTTTAAATAAATTTACAAACTTAGACTTTCATCAAATCAAACCAACTATAATGACACTAATGATTAATGAATGCCAACAAAATCACATAAGGGAACTTATGGCACCATCTTACATAACTTATTTCTAAGTCCCACATTGATTAGATTATAAAAATTTAAGAAAGTTTTCTTTATAAAAACACTACCAAGTGAAGCCTTTACTATTTAGTTGTCTTCAAGTCCCATATTGGTTAAATTGGTAAAACTTTAAGGAGATTCTCCTTATAAAATGATTACCGATTATCATGTAACAATAAATTCTAATTGGGCCAATTTTTGGCTTATAATTTTGTGTTTGGGCTGTAATAGGTCTATCTTACTAAGCTTTTGGGCTGGCATAATTTTGGGCTTAAAAATTTAAGTCAGTATTTAAAGTTTTGGGTTGAAAGTTTTTGGGCTAAAAATCTTGTTTTTGGGCTGAAATTGGTTGGGTTGAAATTTCGGTACAAGTCGGTAAAAACCGGAACCGGTCCGGTACCGAACCGGCTATTCGGTTCGGTTTACCGGTTCATTCGGTTCCGGTATCGGTACCCAATTATCAGTAATTTTGGTAATCGGTTCGGTTCGGTTCGGTTCGGTTCGGACCGGTATTTTACCGATGACCGCCCCTACCTTCAGGTGATCCACCACCTTCCGCCTTCATTCTGTCCACCTGCGCCTTGAGCTCGTTCCGTTCTTCAGTCATTTCGCGTAATGCTCGCTCCGTCTTCCACAATTCCTCCAAGAGAAACACTTTGCTCCGGAGTTCTTGAACCTCTACAGATTCGTGATCTTGTTCTCCAACTTTGACCTTATTCTTTAACTCTACCTTAACTGGCTCAGACTCTGCCTCCTCATCTCCACTCAGATACATCTCAGGATAATCATCATGATCGCTCCCCAGATTAACCATGGGTTCATCATCTCCCATCTTCTCAACTGATTCGCTTTGTGCTGGCTCCTCAGCTTCTGACACCGGTGCAACAGCCGCTAGCATCTCTGCACTCTTTTCACCTTCTCCAGACATCCTACAATCAGTTTAAATAACTTGATTAGTACAAACTTCTCACACTATGTGTCCACTTATCTCTCTATTAATGCACTTCGGCAATCCCTCACTTACAACTCCAAATGAGTTTTCTCTATCACGCGTATGGTTATATTCCTAGGATTTTCTCCCACCCCACTTAAGGTTTATAACCTACGGCTCTTCTACTAACAGGTGACACCTTGGTCACTACAGCTCTGATACCAACCTGTGACACCCCCAAATTCGGGTTACCTGACCCCCGAGTGTGGTGTTCACGATCCATAATATAATACCAATTAACTACCCATTCATATATAAATAGGATTACATAAGTCATTAACATATATTGTTAATACATAAGTCTGAGGTCCACTAACCTTAATATTACAGAAATACCCCTTTAGATATACAAAAAGGGTTTACAATACAATACAACATAATAATATTGTTCATCATAATTAATTTATAACTATGCATTTTCCCTTGTTCTTCTTAGCAGCACCTTCTGCAACTTCGTCCCTAGCTGAAAAGTTTTATTTATAGCAAGGGTGAGCAACAAGTTTGCCCCGCAAGTTAAGACATACAATAAAGATATAGAAATCAATATCAATTGTTCTAACATTCTCCGCAACAACAATTGGATAATGAAATAGTACAACGCTTTCAAAGTTTTCTATGATATTCAATGAATAATCAAGAATTAATTCTACGCAATTACAAAGTGGAATGTTTTCCAGATTTATGCTGAGCGATCACACTAGATCTGGAACTTATTTTTCTCGGGTATCTATGTAAGACCCCGAATTTTATGAAATAAAAGTATTCAATTTTTCTTACAATTATTATTTAGTAAATGGTTAAATTGATAAATGTTAAAGTTAAGGGTGATATATGAATTTTTTTCGAAATACACAAGTGGTTATAAAATATTCATTGTTGTCGGGGAATATTCGCTTGGTCGTGGAATATTCTTACTGTCGGAGAATATTCGTACGACGGCGCAATCTTTTGTGGGCCCCATAACGGAAAGCGATTGGATGAAGAAAACGACAAGAGTAAGTTGTTTATAATTAACGGCGTAGTTGTTACCGTTAACACTGTTGGAATACCCGGTGGTTAAAATAAAGTAATACGCGTTGTTGCACAGTAGCACACGGTATTGCACTAATTATTGATTTTTACGTAAGAAGGCATTACTCAATAATTGTTACAGTAATTACTGTTCAGTATTTTATTTTATTGATTCAATAATTGCTGCGTTGATATTTTATATTACTGTTGTTTTAATAATTGTCACTACATAGTATTTTCTATTATCGGAGCAATAATTCATATTATCTGAATAATATTATTAGATAACATTATTGGCAATGTCTAGAAAGTTCTGTCTAAGGAGAGGTTTGGTCATCTAATTGCGCGCCAGTAAGGAAGAGATCCTTATTGGAAAGCCCCCTCTTTCCTAGGAACGGCCTGGCTGCCAGTACTATGATTCTGTAATATTATTTGTGTATAATTAATTATTGATTTATATGATGAGGAAAATATTGATTTTATGTGGATATAGATGGAGAAAATTTTTAATGTGACAATTGTTGTAAATAAATATTTTATCTTTTTCTGATAAAATAATTCATTTAAATATATTATTTTAATAATATATTAATGGTGATATTTTTACAATGAATGTGGGATATATGAATAAATGAGGAGGAAGAATATTTTTGTTGGATTAAATGATTAACACATGTTTTGTGTGTTGGTGACACAATTCTTGACCGAAAATTTATTATTGACTGTAAAATCGCCCGTTTGTGGATTTCGGTCAATTTCTGTTTGGAATGTGGAAAAACTTTCTTCTGCAAAGTTGTAGAGAATTGAATTTCCTATAAAAACTCGCGCGATTCTAATTTTCTGATAAAAGGGCTATTTATTATGAATTATTGAAGTTTCGAAGTTCCGAAATAATTGATTTTTGGAAGTTTTAATTATTTTTATTAAGAAAAACGTTTTTGACATTTGAGTGGCACATGTTAATGGTGTAAATCAGCTGATGTGGTGTGCTAAGGAAATTAAGAAAATTATATTATTAATTTATTCAATTTTCTGCTTTGGTGTTCTAAGCATTTTTCTATAAATAGGGTGCTTAGGTTAGAATTAAAAATCACACCAGAAACACAAGTTTCTCTCTATTTCTCTCTCTATATCGAGCGTATTCTTGTGAGTATTTGATACTTTGAGTGTTGTTATACGGTGCAAGTTTTCTTCAGCACTATATCTAGTATTCCAGTCAGAAGTACCGTCTTTCCGAGGTAAGGGATGTTATTTCTTCTTAAATGATATTATTTTCTTCAATATCATTATGCCGAAGTATTGATCTGAATTTTTCTATCAAATTTGGAATTTTTCATGTCGGGGTTACTATTCACGAGTTACTATTCACGAGTTACTATTCACCGAAAAATAAAATTTTCTTCTTTTCGTCCAAAATATCTATTCTGGATACTAGCTTTGATTGTATCCATGTTTTGATCATTCTTGAATTTTACTCCACTATGATTATTTATGAGGTATTTTTGGACATGGAATAGCTGAAATACGAATCCTTAATATTTATTATTTTGTTTCACTGGATTCGTTTCCTTTAAAATATTTTTCATCATCCTCAGTCCTAAATGATGATATAATTGAATATCTTTGGCCTGTAGTGTAAAGATTAATGATTTCTGATGAATATCTTTGGCCCGTAGTGCAAAGATGAACAGGTGTTGAGATGAACATGATCGACTGGTGATACAAATTAATATCTTTGGCCTGTAGTGCAAAGATGAATATTTGATTAAAGATGGTTATTGATTATTGTTACAGGGATAAAATATTGATGATGGACTTTTAAATCTTAGAAGATAGTAGAACTCATTCTCTACTTGACTCTTCTAATGGTTTTCTGTTTCCGCTGCAGTTATTGATTTAAAACTTGTTGTCTATTGTATTCTATCATATTTTTCCCTGTTGAAGACCAAGGATAATTTGTTGTATATTATCTTAGTCATAATATTCTTTACTGGGCTAGTTGAGCTCACCCTTTTCCTTGTTGTTCCATTTTCTTCTCAGGAGGCGAGAATGTAGCGATTACTAGTCGGGGTATGGAATGATGGTTCAAGACAGTTGTTTTAGTAGTCCTCACTATTTTGTAAAATAGTGTATCAATAAGTATAATGAGTTCTTAGTTGAGTATGAATACTGTCTAGATGACAACTTTGTATTTAAACTCACAGTATATGTGTTGTCGTATTTTGCACGACAATTGTAATAATAAAGTTATAGTTATTTTCTGTACCATGTATTTGGCGACTCAGAATGGGTTGGATGGATTGGACCTGTTTTGGGGGCGTCACAGTTGGTATCAGAGCTTAGGGATATGATCTCTGGCGGAGATCGGGGAATAGAACTAGGAGGGGAGAGACGAGTAAATCATTCGCTAGTGTGTCCTACCTAAGCTTATTTGTTGGTCGGTCATAATATAGGGATATTATATGATTTGTTAAATTAACCTTTGTTCTATGGCAGTATTTTAGAATGTCGACTGAGAATGTTAACAGTGGAGTAAATGAGACGGTGGAGATGCCTATACTCACCAACGAAGAGAACGTGCAACAGGCTGGCAATGTTCCTCCTGTGAACAACACCACTGAGCAGACGATGAACGATGAGATGTTTAGAAGCTTTTTGCAGTTCATGCAAAATCAGACGAGGGAGACTCGTGTACAGAATACTGGTGGAAATGATAGCAATGCGCAGCTTGTCACAGCCAAGCAGTTCAAAGAGTTGGGACCACCAGAATTCTGGGGAAAGCCAGATCCGATTAAGGCGGAGACATGGGTCAAGCAAATTACCAAGATATTTGATGTCTTGGGATGTGCGGAGGAACAGAAGGTTCCATTCGCCACCTTTATCTTCCGTGGCGAGGCAGACTACTGGTGGGAGTTTGTGAAGCGTACCCATCCAGCCGCACTCAGCATGTCTTGGGAGACATTTCAGAAACTATTCAATGACAAGTACTTTCCTGAAAGTATTCGTCATATGAAGGAGGTAGAGTTTATTAGACTGGAGCAGAATAACATGACGGTGTCCCAATACGAGGCGAAATTTGCAGAGTTGTCCAAGTTTGCACCTCATTTGGTAGAGAATGAGGAACGTATGACGCGGATGTTTCTGAGAGGTTTGAAACCCGGCATACGTCAATATCTCATTTCTCATAAATTTTCTCTCTATTCAGATGTTGTCAATAGGACTCAATTATTAGAGCGAGATAGCGAGTATGATCAATCGAGACAGCAGTCATCAGAACAACGATAACCAGTGGAGAAAGAAAAATACGGACAAGAGCGGCAACCACTCTGGTGGTAATCGTGACCATGAGAATAGAAGAAGCGAGTCGGGAGGAGATTTTAAAAAGAGGAGATTCAACAATGACAATACGAAGACGTCAGCACCAGCAGCAACTTGTTCCAAGGGAGGAGAACGACCACCGGTCATATGCTATAAGTGCGGAAAAGAAGGATATATCAGCCCAAACTGCCCACAACAGTTTAAGGTATGTTATAACTGTGGAAAGGAAGGACATATCGCTCGAGATTGCACTGTAGCGAAACCAAGTCCAACGGGGGTGGTGACTCAAAAAGTTGTCCCAGAAAAGTCAAAGTCAACGGTTTCTGGAAGAGCGTTTTTCGTGACTGGTCAGAATGCGAGGAACCCGAACAAAGTTAGCATGGGTTAGTTAATTATAAATATTTACGAAGTCAATACCTTATTAGATATCGGTTCTACCCATTCATTTATCTCTCCTGCTTATACTCAACGTTTAAAATTGACTCCGGAGAAAATTAGACTTTGACTTATCTGTTGAAACTTCGTTAGGAGAAACTTTCGTTACAACCACTGTTTATAAATCTTGTTTGATCCAAGTTGGCACAATCACATTACCTGTTGACCTTATCTCTTTAAAGATACTTGCTTTTGATGTGATTTTAGGGATCGATTGGTTAACTACTCATCATGCCAAAATTGATTATTTTCGTAAGGTTGTTAGTTTTCATATTCCTAAGCAACCTGTTATTCGAATTCAAGCAACCAAACCATTGAAGTCAAACTCTTTCATATCAAGCCGTAAAGTCATTCGTTTATTGAAAAACGGATGTCAAGCTTTCTTAGCTATGTATGGACTTGAACAAAATACGTCAGATTTGAATGATATTTCTATTGTTAGTAAATCCCTGACGTATTTCCTGAAGAATCTCTTGGCCTACGTGTGATATTGAATTTTGTATCATTTTTGAATCTGGTACAAAACTCACTTCTAAAATCTCATATCGAATGGCTCCTATTTAACTTCAGGAGTTAAAAACCCAACTGTAGAAGTTTGTACCCGAGCCTCTATCTCGTGACTTCCTTTGTGGAATGCACTGAAGCTAGACTCTCCGTAGGGAATACCATATTCGTGTGGTAGTAAACTGATAGGTGTCATTGTGACGTGCTATCCAAGATTGGGATATGAGTCACAGTTGAGAGCAACCTAAGTCAGTAATCGAAATACGTAGCTTTCTAGTTATTATCGGATATTCGTAAAAAGATTTTCTCGAATCGCTACTCCATTAACTCAGCTGACTCGAAAAGATACAAACTTCGAATGGACCGAGGAATGCGAGAAGAGCTTCCAAGAATTCAACATGCGACACCGACGTTGGCTCGAGATGTTGAAAGATTTCGATCACACCATCCAATACTATCCTAAAAAAGTAAACGTGGTAGCTGACGCATTGATCGTATGCGAGTACGAGTGCGATATTATTGAACACAAAGACCTATTTTGTATAATATATAAATGATAGAGATAGAGTTAATGACTCTAGGGACCCACGTGATGATATACGAGTAAAATCGACTTTAATCGATAACGTTAAAGCCACTCAAGCTACAGACCTGGAGCTGATGAATATAAAGAAGAAGGTGCAAGAATGTGTTATTCTAGAAGTAAGAGTCGATGAAGAGAAGAAAGCTCAAGCCTTCAATTTATTTGAAATCCTCGATCGAGTAGGAACTGTGGCCTATAGACTCGCCATAACGCTAAGTATGTCACGTGTTCATAACGTTATTCACGTATCGATGTTACGTAAATATGTGAACGACCCGAACCACGTTATTGAGTTAGAACCGAACGAGATAGCCGAAGACTTAACGTACGAAGAGGTACCTGTCAAGATCTTGGATAGGAAGGAGCATGTCCTACGCACGAAGGTCTTACCACAAGTTAAAGTTTTGTGGAGAAACCATGCTATTGAGGAAATGACCTAGGAGTTGAAAACAGAAATGAAAGCGAGGTATCCTCATCTTTGAAATACCAGGTACGTAAATTTCGAGGACGAAATTTCATAAGGAGGGGAGATTGTAAGACCCCGAATTTTATTAAATAAAAGTATTCAATTTTTCTTATAATTATTATTTAGTAAATGGTTAAATTGATAAATATTAAAGTTAAGGGTGATATATGAATTTTTTTCGAAATACACAAGTGGTTATAAAATATTTATTGTTGTCGGGGAATATTCGCTTGGTCGTGGAATATTCTTACTGTCGGAGAATATTCGTACGACGGCGCAGTCTTTTGTGGGCCCCATAACGAAAAGCGATTAGATGAAAAAAATGACAAGAGTAAGTTGTTTATAATTAACGGCGTAGTTGTTACCGTTAACACTGTTGGAATACCCGGTGGTTAAAACAAAGTAATACGCGTTGTTGCACAGTAGCACACGTTATTGCACTAATTATTGATTTTTACGTAAGAAGGCATTACTCAATAATTGTTACAGTAATTACTGTTCAGTATTTTATTTTATTGATTCAATAATTGCTGCGTTGATATTTTATATTACTGTTGTTTTAATAATTGTCACTACATAGTATTTTCTATTATCGGAGCAATAATTCATATTATCTGAATAATATTATTAGATAACATTATTGGCAATGTCTAGAAAGTTCTGTCTAAGGAGAGGTTTGGTCATCTAATTGTGCGCCAGTAAGGAAGAGATCCTTATTGGAAAGCCCCCTCTTTCTTGGGAACGGCCTGGCTGCCAGTACTGTGATTCTGTAATATTATTTGTGTATAATTAATTATTGATTTATATGATGAGGAAAATATTGATTTTATATGGATATAGATGGAAAAAAATTTTAATGTGACAATTGTTGTAAATAAATATTTTATCTTTTTCTGATAAAATAATTCATTTAAATATATTATTTTAATAATATATTAATGGTGATATTTTTACAATGAATGTGGGATATATGAATAAATGAGGAGGAAGAGTATTTTTGTTCGATTAAATGATTAATACATGTTTTGTGTGTTGGTGGACACAATTCTTGACCGAAAATTTATTATTGACTGTAAAATCGCCCGTTTGTGGATTTCGGTCAATTTCTGTTTGGAATTTGGAAAAATTTTCTTCTGCAAAGTTGTAGAGAATTGAATTTTCTATAAAAACTCGTGTGATTCTAATTTTCTGATAAAAGGGCTATTTATTATGAATTATTGAAGTTCTGAAGTTCCGAAATAATTGATTTTTGGAAGTTTTAATTATTTTTATTAAGAAAAACGTTTTTGACATTTGAGTGGCACATGTTAATGGTGTAAATCAGCTGATGTGGTGTGCTAAGGAAATTAAGAAAATTATATTATTAATTTATTCAATTTTCTGCTTTGGTGTTCTAAGCATTTTCTTATAAATAGGGTGCTTAGGTTAGAATTGAAAATCACACCAGAAACACAAGTTTCTCTCTATTTCTCTCTCTATATCGAGCGTATTCTTGTGAGTATTTGATACTTTGAGTGTTGCTATACGGTGCAAGTTTCCTTCAGCACGATATCTAGTATTCCAGTCAGAAGTACCGTCTTTCCGAGATAAGGGATGTTATTTCTTCTTAAATGATATTATTTTCTTCAATATCATTATGCCGAAGTATTGATCTGAATTTTTTTATTAAATTTGGAATTTTTCATGTCGGGGTTACTATTCACGAGTTACTATTCACGAGTTACTATTCACCAAAAAATGAAATTTTCTTCTTTTCGTCCAAAATATCTATTCTGGATACTAGCTTTGATTGTATCCATGTTTTGATCATTCTTAAATTTTACTCCACTATGATTATTTATGAGGTATTTTTGGACATGGAATAGCTGAAATACGAATCCTTAATATTTATTATTTTGTTTCACTGGATTCGTTTCTTTTAAAATATTTTTCATCATCCTCAGTCCTAAATGATGATATAATTGAATATCTTTGGCCTGTAGTGCAAAGATTAATGATTTCTGATGAATATCTTTGGCCCGTAGTGCAAAGATGAACATGTGTTGAGATGAACATGATCGACTGGTGATACAAATGAATATCTTTGGCCTGTAGTGCAAAGATGAATATTTGATTAAAAATGGTTATTGATTATTGTTACAGGGATAAAATATTGATGATGGACTTTTAAATCTTAGAAGATAGTAGAACTCATTCTCTACTTGACTCTTCTAATGGTTTGCTGTTTCCGCTGCAGTTATTGATTTAAAACTTGTTGTCTATTGTATTCTATCATATTTTTCCCTGTTGAAGACCAAGGATAATTTGTTGTATATTATCTTAGTCATAATATTCTTTACTGGGCTAGTTGAGCTCACCCTTTTCCTTGTTGTTCCATTTTCTTCTCAGGAGGCGAGAATGTACCGATTACTAGTCGGGGTATGGAATGATGGTTCAAGACAGTTGTTTTAGTAGTCCTCACTATTTTGTAAAATAGTGTATCAATAAGTATAATGAGTTCTTAGTTGAGTATGAATACTGTCTAGATGACAATATTTGTATTTAAACTCACAGTATATGTGTTGTCGTATTTTGCACGACAATTGTAATAATAAAGTTATAGTTATTTTCTGTACCATGTATTTGGCGACTCGGAATGGGTTGGATGGATTGGACCTGTTTTGGGGGCGTCACAATCTATCAAAGATTTACTTTGATACATACGCAGGAGTATCAGATAACTATAAAGATTAAATTATACCCCTCTGCAAGTACTTAGAGCCGGCCAACTCCTTGTACCCTATATTATGCATAATACTTAACAGCGCGTAATGGTCGAATATACGACCTAAAATGTTCCCCTTATATAAAAGGTTGTTCTTCTCAGTCTCAGAATCAAGATTTTGATTTAACAACGAAATACTGTAATTTCAAATTCTGTCTGCTTATCGATCTAGCCGAAACAATTGGCATCAATCTATCAATAACAATTGATTTCTCTTCTCGTATTTATCAAATTATAACAAATGTTCGTCTAGCCATAATAATTAGCAAAGACATTTCTCAATATAATTTGACAATAATTATCTGTATTGTCAATATTAGTTTCTACAGATATAAATATCCAACAACAGTAATTCTACGAATATATATTTTCTGAATCAGTAATTCAATTTGAATTTTTATCATGCACTAACTGCGAATAATCAACAATAAATTCCCTGAACATGGTATAATTATCAATAATTAACCATTAAAATATTTGAATGAATATAACTCAAGGTTGAGTTAGGAAACTTGCCTTTCGCGTTGATTACAGCTACACAATATAATTAACTGCGTTCGTAAGACCTATAATCAACAATGTCGGTCTCACAATTAGCACAATTATTTATAACATGTAACACTGTATTCTACAGTCAAACTTCTCCTAGGCATATTATCACATAACCACATCAGTGTTTATAACCTATATAAACACTTATCCTGTCTAACTATTTCGGCCTGGCTGGATTTCGATCCATTCTCGATATTTTGGTCACCCTATCCGACAATTAACACATTGATTGTCAATTAAACTTGGTCTCTAAGCTTCAATATTATATTAGATAAGTCAAATATCGTTTATAATATTTTTCGGAAGCTTTTAATAATTTATAAACAATTATTATAATTTATAATAATTTTTCAAACACTTAAATGATTTAATTATCAAATAATCTTATCATTATTAATATTTAATAATATAAAAATATTAATAACATACTTGTCAAAATATTAAAGTTATTATTAATAACTTCAAATATTTTTAAATCATCAATATTCTACTTAAATGATTTTTAAAGTAATTAAAATTATTTTTAAATCATCACCATTAATATTTAAATATTAATGTAATTATTATCCAAATATTGAAAGTCATTAATTATAACTTAAAATATTTTTAAAATATTTTTCTCATTTTTAAATCAATAAAATCATTTTTAATTCATTTATTTAATTTAATAAATAAATAATCTAATATCATTAATATTAATTTATTAATGAGAATTCTCCAAAAATATTGAAAATTATATTTTATAATTAAAAATATTCTCTAACACTTTATTCTTATTTAAAATAATTTTTAAATCCATAAAATCATTTTTATCTTATTTATTTAATTTAATAATTAAATAAATCTAATATCATTAATATTAAATTATTAATGAAAATTCTCTAAAAATATTAAAAGTCACATTTTATAACTCAAAATATTTTTAAATACATTATTCTTATTTAAAATGATTTTTCATAATATTAAATCATTTTTTTCTAATTTATTTAATATACTAATTAAATAAATTAAATACTTTTAATATTGAAATAATTATAAATATTAAATAAAAATATTCCAATTGGTCATAAATTATTTTTCATAATTTAAAATAAATTTTAAAACCATTTTTGGTAATTTTTAGAATTTATTTCTATTTTTAAATAATTTTCGGAATATTCAGAAAATAAAATAATTAAAACCGTCGGTAATAGCCTTTAGCGACACTTGTCTGTTGCCTTTGGTGTTCTTGGCTCAAGAACACTGACAAAGTCAGTGTTCAAGGTGCATGGTTTGACCGAATTTTAATCTCATCTAGAAATGTTTATGGGTCATGTTTAAACGTTAATCTTGTAGTATATATACACCACTACAACTATTAACCAACAGATAGGTCATATATCAACACAACAAGAAGATCTGGACTTCCAAATCTACTATCAGAGCGTTTCTGAGTTTTCCCAGAAACCCAGTAGTTTGGCCGGTCACTTTCTAGCTCATTTTACGTTAGGTTCTGTTCATGTTTCATGTGATTTAAAGGTTCAAAATAGTAGTATACATGACAAGGAATAATGACATATCAAGAAATCAGTCTAACAACAACAGATTCACAGGTTATGACACGGTCAAACCTTGTCAGAAAAACGTGTTCTTCATTTTTCTGGAAATTCCAGAAAATGACTTTGTGCACAGATGGGCATCTTTGACCAGCTATTTCGTCCAACTGATTTGTTGTTTAAGAGATCCAGAGATATGTATGTATAGTACGCATAACCATTTACAAGTATGGTACAACAACAACATCATAAACCAAACTACTGACATAATCAAGAGGCTTAAAAAAATGTTAGACGTTGTTTCATAGGTTCTGGGCTGCCCAGATTTTAGCCCAGTCAACGTCGGTCAACGGGTTTTGACCTTGAATAAAATGAAATCTAGACGTCTGATGGCTGTACTACCACTTGAAGATTAAAGACAACATACCATGCTACCAATACAAAACATAAAACAAGAAAAATCATAAACGAACAAGAATCTGTGGCGCCTGACATTAGCTTGTCAGACCACAAAATTCGTTCTTGGACAGTTTTGAAAAACTTCGATTTTTACCAATTTTGATGCTATGGATCCATCATGGATCATCATAGATCAACTAAAAACATTATATATCACTTATAAAAACACAAAAACAAAAAATTTTCCCAAGCATACAAGATCAAAACTAAACTAGGGTTTATACCTCTTCTTGCTAGATCTTTGATCTTAATCCTCCTTAGTTGTTTTGTTGTTCTAGTAACTGATATTGGGACTGAATTGTTTAACAAAATCGTTGGTTTGGGAGAGAGAGAGAGAGTTGATGTGAGCAAATGAGAAATTGGCTTAGTTTTATGAATTTTCTCTCTCCAAAATCTCTTAAATATTGCTTGTTGTTGCTTGATCTTGAGATTTTCGGCTGGCATTGATGGATTTGTGTCACCAAGTCAAATTGGTGGTTCACCAACTAAAGGTATTACAATTTTTACAAGTTAGCTTACTAAAATATAAAAAAGGGCATTTTGGTCATTTGAAAAATAAATTTAATGGCAAACATAGAATTTGTACAAACCCTTACGGTTTAGGGTTTGGGTTAAGGTTTAGGATTTGGACTCTTTAGGATTTAGGGTTTAAACCCTTTAGATTTGCAATAAATTTCTAAAATTTTTGAATTTCGATATTCAAAATAGAAAATTAATTTTCCAAAATTATAATTAGGATTCAATAAATATATTAATATTTCCTAATCATAAAATTCAATCTTGCTAATTAGGATTAACATTCCTAATTAAAATTGCTTAATTTAGCAATTAGGTTCAAAATGATCATTAGGGTTTATAACCCACGAATTAGGATTTTAATTAGAAAAATAAATTTTCTAAATTACAATTAGGGTTTGTAAAATAGAAATTAAAATAACTAAAATATAGTTAAGGTTTTCTAATCATATTAAAGTTTAATACACACAATAGGCTTGCCAATTAGGATTAGGGTTTCCTTATTTAGGGTCTAGGATTCCTGAATTTAAAATTAGGGTTTCCCGGCTTTCGATTAGGGTTTCCAACGATACATTAGAGTTTCTGATCCTGAGATTAGAGTTTCTAATCTCTTATTAGGGTTTATAATTTTTAAACCTTATCCGATCAATCATTGATCAAAATCTCTATACAGTACAAACACGTACTCATTAATATAATTATTTTAATTATATTTTATATCGAATCCCTTTCCAGAAATTAGGGTTAGGGTTTCTAAAGCTGTTAAGCACAACTCTACTCTAATTTTATTAGTCAATACACAAATTGACCTTCTCGATACACATATCACCGATACTTGTCACATAAATGATAATTAATATTAATATTAATAAAAAAAAATTTATTCGCAACTTTTTGATTATTCGAAATCTCGGGTTATCACATTTACCACCGAGTATTTCAACAGTTAACGATAAAACTTTTGCCATTACTTTTATAAAAAGATATTTTTGTCATTTTCTCAATCCAACAATAATTCTGTTGTAGGGTCCACTAATAATTGTGTCGTCGTACGAATATTCCCTTTTAAAACGAATAGGGTACATACCTGGTATAACGAAGAGGTGAGGATACTTTGATCTCATTTCAGATTCTAACTCCCAGGTCATTTCCTTGACATCGTGGTTTATCCACAAAACTTTGACTTGAGGTATAACCTTGGAGCGTAGAATATGTTCCTTCTTATCCAAGATTTTAATAGGTACCTCTTCATACGTTAAATCTTCCACTATTTTGTCTGATTCTAACTCAATAATGTGGTTCGGGTCTTCCACATATTTACGTAACATGGATATGTGAAAAACATTATGAACACGAGACATACTTAGCGGTAACGCGAGTCTATAGGCCACAGTTCCTATTCGGTCAAGGATTTCAAATGGGACAATGAATCGAGGATTGAGCTTTCCTTTCTTTTCAAATCTCGTAACTCCCTTCCATGGAGCAACACGTAACA
The DNA here is from genome assembly GCA_016801055.1 of Panax notoginseng. Taxonomy (NCBI): domain Eukaryota; kingdom Viridiplantae; phylum Streptophyta; class Magnoliopsida; order Apiales; family Araliaceae; genus Panax; species Panax notoginseng. The sequence continues at coordinate 136,754,113 of CM029017.1, forward strand.
ACACATGCTCCCCAACATTGAATTCCACGTCCTTCCGATGAAGATCAGCATAACTCTTTTGACGTTCTTGTGAGGTTTTTATATGTTGCCGGATCATTTGAATCTTTTTTGTAGTCATGCGTACCAATTCTGGTCCCAACAACGTTGCTTCACCCACCTCGTCCTAGCATACTGGAGAATGACACTTTCTTCCATACAACGCCTCAAATGGAGCCATGTCGATACTTGCTTGATAACTGTTGTTGTATGAAAATTCCACCAATGGCAAGAACTTGTCCCAACTTCCTTTAAAGTCAAGGACACAGAGTCTTAATAGATCCTCAAGAGTTTGAATAGTCATCTCTAACTGTCCGTCCGTTTGAGGGTGATATGCCGAACTAAATCGTAAATTCATGCCCATAGTTTTTTGCAAACAGACCAAAAATCGTGAAGTGAATCTTGGGTCTCGATCAGAAACTATGGATACTGACATACCATGCAGTTTTACAATCTCATTTACGTGTATACGAGCAAGACGTTCAAGTGTATAAGTTTCTCGTATAGGTAAGAAATGAGCCGACTTGGTCAATCAATCAATAATGACCCAAATTGCATCTATACCATAAAAAACCTTGGGAAGACCAGTAACGAAATTTATGGTAATGTGCTTCCACTTCCATTCTGGAATTTCAAGTGGTTACAATGGACCTTTTGGCACTTGATGCTCCGCCTTGACACGTTGACAAGTTAAACACCTTGAGATAAACTCCGTGATCTCTCTCTTCATATTACTCCACCAAAATGTATGTCAAAGACCACGATACATTTTGGTACTCCCAGGATGGATTACAAACGGTGTGTTATGCGCCTCCATCATGATTCTATACTTTAAATCAGGGTCATTAGGAACACAAAGTCTAGAGTTGACTCGTAGTATTCCTTCTTCATCGATTCTTGCTTCCGGAATAGCACCTTCTTACACTTTCTTCCTCATACGCATCAGCTTTAGGTCTTTAACTTGAACAGCTTTAACTTTATCGATTAAAGTCAGTTCTACTCGTATGTTTGCCATCATTATGTGGGTCTCTGGAATTTTTGACTCTATCTCCATCCTTTGCAAGTCATACAAAATGGGCCTATGCATTGATAATAACGCACTCGTACCTGCATATGATCTTCTACTCAATGCGTCAGCTACCACGTTCGCTTTTCCAGGGTGGTATTGAATGGTATAATCATAATCTTTCAACAGTTCGAGCTAACATCGTTGTCGCATGTTGAGTTCCTTTTGGGTGACGAAATATTTGAGGCTTTTATGATCCGTATAGATCTCCACTTTCTCCCCATACAGGTAATACCTCCAAATTTTAAGTGCGAAGACAACAGCTGCCAACTCTAGATCATGAGTATGCTAATTCCTCTTATATTCTTTGAGTTGTCAAGAGGCATAGGCTATGACTTTTCCATGTTGTATGAGAATACATCCTAACCCTTTGCCTGAAGCATCACTGTAGATGACAAATCTCTCTGACCTAGATGGTATTGTCAGAACATGTGTTGAAATGAGTCTCCTCTTGAGTTCTTGAAAACTCTTCTCACATTCCTCGCTCCAATCGAATTTTGTATCTTTTTGAGACAGCTGAGTTAATGGAGTAGCGATTCGAGAAAATCCTTCCACGAATCTCCAATAATGACCAGCTAAGTCGAGAAAGCTACGTACTTCGGTCACTGATTTAGGTTGCTCCTAGCTTCGAATTGCTTCAATCTTTGTCGGGTCAACAGATATTCCATGATTTGATATCACGTGCCCATGGAATGCTACTTCCTTAAGCCAGAACTCGCATTTCTTTAACTTAGCATAAAGCTTGTTTTCACGAAGCTTTTGGAGTATCAGCCTCAAGTGTTGCTCATAATCTTTACGGCTTTTGGAGTAAATGAGGATGTCATCAATAAAGACGACCACAAAGTGATCCAAATAGTCCTTGAATACTCAGTTCATCATATCTATGAAGGCAGCAGGAGCATTAGTCAATCCAAAAGACATGACTAGGAATTCATAATGCCCGTACCGAGTTCTGAAAGTGGTCTTTGGAATGTCATTGGTTTTAATCTTCAATTGGTGATATCCGAAACAAAGATCAATCTTTGAAAAGAATTTGGCGCCTTGCAACTGGTCAAATAGGTCATCAATATGAGGCAATGGGTATCTATTTTTGACAGTGACATGGTTTAACTCCCGATACTCAATACAAAGTCGCATACTCCCATCTTTCTTCTTCACGAATAGAACAGGAGCACCCCAAGGAGACGTACTAGGACGAATGAAACTGATGTCTAACAATTCCTACAGTTGGGTCTTTAACTCCTGAAGTTCAATAGGAGCCATTCGATATGGGGCTTTGGACATGGGTTTTGTACCGAGTTCAAGGTCGATACAAAATTCAATTTCACGCTCTGGAGGCAGGCCAGGAAGTTCTTCAGGGAATACGTCAGGAAATTTATTAACAATAAAAATATCATTCAAATCTGACGTATTTTTGTTTAAATATGTGACATGGGCTAAGAAAGCTTGGCATCCGTTTTTCAATAAATGAATAGCTTTATGACTTGATATGACAGTGATTGATTTTAATGGTTTAGTGGCTTGAATTCGCATAATAGGTTGGTTAGGAATATGAAAGCTAACAATCTTACGAAAACAATCAATTTTTGCATGATAAGTAGTTAACCTATCAATCCCTAGAATTATGTCAAACACAAGTATTTTTAAGGTAATAAGATTGATAGGTAATGTGAGGGTACCGATTTGAACCAAACAAGACTTATAAATAGTGGATGTAATGAAGGTTTCTCCCAATGGGGTTTCAACAAATAAGTCAAAGTCTAAATTCTCCCGAGTAAAATTTAAACGTTGAGCGCAAGTAGGAGAAATAAAAGAATGGGTAGAACCAGTATCAAATAAGGTATATACTTCGCTAGAGTTTATGATAAGCTTACCCATGATGACCTCGTTCGGGTTCCTTGCTTTCTGGGAGGTCGCAACAAACGCTCTCCCTTGAACTACTGGTTTTAATTTTTTTGGAACGGCCTTTGGTACCTCCATCCCAGCTGGACTTGGCTTCACTGTACGATAAAATCGAGCTACGTGACCTTTTCTTCCATAATTGTAACATGTTCTGGACTACTGCGCACAGTTAGGACTGATGTGTCCCTCCCCTCCGCATTTAAAGCATATAATAGGTGGTCGTTCTCTTTCCTTAACAACGGGTGTTGGTGCTGACGTCTTTCCATCATTGTTGAATCTCATCTTCTTGAAATGTCCACTTTTATTGTCTTGGCCATGATTACTACCGAAGTGGTTACCATTTCTGGCATGTTGATTCCCTCTACGTTTGTTGTCACCGCTTCGATGACTGCTACCACTAGTATTATCATTTTGCCGGCTGCTCTCCCTTGGTTGGGTTGTCTCATTATCGCGCTCCAATAACTAAGCCCTATTTAAAACATCTGAATACAAACACAGTTTGTGAAAGATAAGGTATTAACGTATCTCGAGTTTCAAACCTCTTACAAACATCCTCATTCTCTCCTCGTTACCAACTAAGTGGGACGCAAATCGGGACAACTCGGCAAAATTGGCTTCGTATTGCAACACGGTCATATTGTTTTGCTCCAGCTTAACGAACTCTACCTCTTTTATGTGACGAATACTTTCGAGAAAGTACTTGTCGTTGAACAGTTCTTGGAACTTCCCCCAAGACATTTTGAGTGCGGCAGGCTGGGTACGCTTTACATATTTTTACCAGTAATCTGCCTCTCCTCGCAACATAAAGGTGGCAAAGGGAACCTTTTTCTCCTCGGAGCATCCCAAGACATCAAATATCTTGGTGATCTGCTTTATCCACGTCTCTGCCTTAAGTGGTTTTGGCTCTCCCAAAAACTCCGGTGGTCCCAGCTCCTTGAACTGCTTAGCGGTGACCGTATGAGAGTTGTCAGTATTTCCACCTGCATTTTGGATAGGAGCCACTCTCACCTGATGTTGCATGAATTGTATAAAGCCTCTGAACATCCCATTGTTCATCATTTAATCGGTGTTGTTATTTACCTGAGGATTATTGTCTTGTTGTTGCACATTATCCTGGGTATTGATCTGTGGTGACTCAACGGTCTCCTGTGCTCCATTGCTATTCTCAACATTCTCGGATGTCATTTTCAAATACTGTAACAAAACAAGGGTTCATTGACACATCACATATTATCCCTATATTCTGACCGACCAATTAAATAACAAATAAACTTAGGTAGGTCATACTAGCGAAGGAATTACCCATCTCTCCCCCCTTGTTCTAGTCTCACATCTTAGCCAGGGATCATATCCCTAAGCTTTGATACCAACTGTGACGTCCCCAAAATAGGTATACATCACCCATTCTGAGTCGCCAAATACATGGTACAGAATACAAATACAAACTTAAATATACAATACGAGCAGTGAGTTTTAATACAAATATTGTCTTTCTAGACATTACTCAAACTCAAAATAAGTCATCAATACATTTATTATCACACCATTTCACAGAATAGTGAGGACTATTAATGCAAACATCTGGACCGTCACTCCATTCCTCGACTAGTCCCAGCTATATTCTCATTTCCTGAAGAGAACAATGAAAGCAAAGGGTGAGCTCAACTAGGCCAGTAAGAAATATTATGACTAAGATAATGCAGAATAAATTATCGTTAGCCTTCAACTGTGTTAAACTGATAAAATACAATAGACATCAAGTTTAACTGCAGCTGTAAGACCCCAATTTTTATAAATAAAGATGAATTTTCTATAAATATCATTTTTGAATATTATGGAGTTAATTTGATATAATGTTATAGTTGTGGGTAATATTTATAAATTTTGCAAAGTAAGCAAGTTGTTATAAAATATTCGTTTGGTCGGAGAATATTCTTTTTGTCGGGAAATATTCGTACGACGGCACAATCATTGGTGGACCCCACAACGGAATTATTGTCGGATTGAGAAAACGACAGAATTATCTTTCTATAAAAATAACGGCTGAGGTGTTACCGTTAAAACCGTTAAAACTGTTGAACTACTCGGTAGTAAAAGTACAGTAATACGCGTGGTTGCATAGTAGCACACGGTATTGATTATTGATGCTTACGTGAGAAGTCACTCAGCTATACTCAATTATTGCTACAGTAATTGCTGCATCATATCTCTTAAATTATTGTCATAGTATCATCTGTATAATATGTTATATTATTAAATCAATAATTGAGACGTTGTGGTAAGTTTGGTTATTTTATGGGGGGCCATATGTCATCATCTAAGAGTCTTTTCGTCAATAGTAATTACCGTCGTCAATAGTAATTACCGTCGTCAATAGTATTTACCTTGGTCAATAGTAATTACCTTCGTCAATAGTATTTACCTTGGTCAATAGTAATTACCTTCGTCAATAGTATTTACCTTGGTCAATAGTAATTACCTTCGTCAATAGTATTTACCTTGGTCAATAGTAATTACTTTCGTCAATAGTAGTTGTCCCTTCAATATTACCAAGAGTCATTTGACCCTTCGTTAAGACCAAGAGTCATTTGACCCTTCGTTAAGACCAAGAGCCACCCTCAGTTTTTCTATAAATAGAGGCCTAGGGCTTCATTATTTTTCACGAATTCATTCAAGCTATAGAGAGAGAAAGTATAGAGAGAATAAGAGAGAGAGAATAAAAGTATTCTGCTACATCACTTTTCCAATATCCAGTTCTTTTAAGGTAGGGAATATTATTTCTTTTATATTCATGAAGAGAACTTCTGTTATTCCATTTGTTATTATTCTGTTGGAATAACCAGTATACGCGGTCTACCCTATACTTGGTGACATTCTTCTATTATTCTGTTGGAACATCCTGTCTGTGTGTTTTACACCGGACCTGGTTCCGTTTATTATTCTGTTGGAACATCCTGTCTGTGTGTTTTACACCGGACCTGGTTTCGTTTTATTATTATTCTGTTGGAATATCCTGTCTGTGTGTTTTACACCGGACCTGGTTCCATTATTTATTATTCTGTCGGAATATCCTGTCTGTGCGTTTACGCCGGACCTGGTTCCATTATTTATTATTCTATTGGAATAACCTGTCTGTGCGGTCTATCGCATGCATGGTGATTTCTTTTGTTATTCCATTCTTTATTGTACTCAGTTGGTTAAGTTTTGGCTTCTATACTCCATGAAATTTGTGGAATATCCTTGATAATTGCGTTTCATCCAGTATCTTTTCATGAAAATATTCTTCTAAGCATTCTTGAATTTTACTCCACAATGCAGTATCATGTTGACAATTTGGACGTTGTTAATTCCTGGATAAATTAATTCTTGAACTTGTTTTATTGAATTCTTATATCATTGTCATCATCCTCATGTTTATAAAATGTTGAAAGTCATCTGTGGCATGTAGTGCATAGATGGACTTGGTATGATTATGACCAGGGATTATTCGGTATAATCATGACCGTAATGTTACAAATGATGTGGTAAAAGTCCTCATTGGCCCGTAGTGCATTGATGGACAGTTGTTGGCATGATCATGACCATTAATGAATACACGAATATCCTTGGCCGTAGTGCAGGGGTGATTCGATGATGTGGATTATTTTATTAAGCTGAGTCTCAGCGATCACAGTGTTGAAAAACTTTTTAAATCATAAAAGATAGTAGAGTTTATTTTCTACTTGACTCTTTTAATGGATTGCTTGTTCCGCTACAGTTAAACTTGATGTCTATTATATTTTATCAGTTTAACATTGTTGAAGGCTAATGATAATTTATTCTGCATTATCTTAGTCATAATATTTCTTACTGGGCTAGTTGAGCTCACCCTTTCTTTCACTGTTCTCTTCAGGAAATGAGAACGTAGCTGGGACAAGTCGGGGTACGGAGTGATGGTCCGAATGATAGTATTAGTTAGTAGTCCTCACTATTCTATGTAATGGTGTGTTAATAAATGTAATGAGGACTCCTTTTGAGTATGAATACTCTCTAGAAGATAATATTTGTATTCAAACTCACAGTTTATGTTTTGTCGTATTGTACACGACAGTTGTATTATTAAGTTGTATTTGTATTCTGTACTATGTATCTGACGACCCAAGATGGGTGATGTATACCTAATTTTGGGGGCGTCACAGTTGGTATCAGAGCTTAGGGATATGATCCCTGGCTAAGATGTGAGAATAGAACTAGGAGGGGAGAGACGGGGAATTCCTTCGCTAGTATGACATACCTAAGTTTATTTGCATGGTATTTAATTGGTCGGTCATAATATAAGGATAATATATGACATATCAATTAATTTTTATTTTGTGGCAGTATCTGAAAATGGCATCTGAGAACGTTGAGAATAGCAATGGAGCACAGACGACTGTTGATTCACCACATATCAATAATCAGGATAATGTGCATCAGGAAGGTGTCAATCCTCATGCAAACAACAACACTGACCAAATGATGAATGATCAAATGTTCAGAGGCTTTATGCAATTCATGCAACAACAGGTGAAAGCGGCTCCTGTCCACAACGTAGGTGGAAATACTGGAAACTCTCTGGCGGTCACCGCTAAACAGTTTAAGGAGCTGGGACCACCGGAGTTTAAGGGAGAACCCAAACCACTTGTAGCTGAAACATGGATAAAGCAGATCACCAAGATATTTGATGTCTTGGGTTGCTCCGAGGAGCAAAAGGTTCCCTTTGCCGCCTTTATGTTGCGAGGAGAGGCAGATTACTGGTGGGAATCGATAAAGCGTACTCAACCTGCCGCACTGAAGATGTCCTGGGAGAAGTTCCAAGAGCTGTTTAACGACAAATACTTTCCCGAGAGTATTCGTCACATGAAGGAGGTGGAGTTCATCAAATTGGAGCAGAATAATATGACCGTGTCGCAGTACGAGGCAAAATTTGCGGAGTTATCCCGGTTTGCGTCCCACCTGGTGGATAATGAAGAAAGAATGACGCGGATGTTTTTAAGAGGTTTGAAGCCGGAGATACGTCAACATCTTGTTTCTCATAAACTGTGTTTGTATTCAGATGTTGTAAATAGGGCTCAGTTGGTGGAGCGCGATAACGAGACAACGCAACCAAAAGAGAGCAGCCGGCAAAATGATAATACCAGTGAGAGCAGTCATCGAAGCGGTGACAACAAGCGTGGAGGGAATCAACAGGCCAGAAATGGTAACCACTTCGGTGGTAATCAGGGCCAAAACAATAAGAATGGACATTTCAAGAAGAGGAGATTCAACAATGATGGAAAGACGTCAGCACCAGCACCTGTCGTTAAGGAAGGAGAACGACCACCTATCATATGTTTCAAATGCGGAGGGGAGGGGCACATCAGTCCAAACTGCGCGATGCCGTCCAAAGCATGTTATAATTGTGGAAGAGAAGGTCATTTAGCCCGATTTTGTCGTTTACCGAAGACAAATTCAGCTAGGATGGAGGCACCAAAAGCCGTCCCAGAAAAGTCAAAACCGGTTGTGCAAGGGAGAGCGTTTGTTGTGAACTCCCAGAGAGCAAGGAACCCGAATGAGGTCATCACGGGTAAGCTTATTATAAACTCTAAAGAAGTTTATACTTTATTTGATACCGGTTCAACCCATTCTTTTATTTCTCCTACTTGCGCTCATCGATTAAATTTGATTCCGGAGAAATTAGACTTTGACTTATCTGTGGAAACTCCGTTGGGAGAAACCTTCATTACCTCCACTGTTTATAAGTCTTGTTTGGTTCAAGTTGGTACCCACACATTACCTATCGATCTGATTTCATTAAAAATACTTGCATTTGACGTGATTCTAGGGATTGATTGGTTAACTACTCATTATGCAAAAATTGATTGTTTTCGTAAGGTTGTTAGTTTTCATATTCCTAATCGACCTATTATGCGAATTCAAGCAACCAAACCATTAAAATCAATCGCTGTCATCTCAAGCCATAAAACTATTCGTTTATTGAAAAACGGATGTCAAGCTTTCTTAGCTCATGTCACAGATCTAAACAAAAATACGTCAGTTTTGAATGATATTTCTATTGTTAATAAATTCCCTGACGTATTCCCTGAAGAACTTCCTGGCCTACCCCCAGAGCGTGAAATTGAATTTTGTATCGATCTTGAACCCGGTACAAAACCCATTTCCAAAGCCCCATATCGAATGGCTCCTATTGAACTTCAGGAGTTAAAGATCCAACTGCAGGAATTGTTAGACATTGGCTTTATTCGTCCTAGTACTTCTCCTTGGGGAGCTCCTGTTCTATTCGTGAAGAAGAAAGATGGAAGTATGCGACTTTGTATTGATTATCGGGAGTTGAATCATGTCACCATCAAAAATAGGTACCCATTGCCACGTATTGATGACCTGTTTGACCAGTTGCAAGGAGCACAATTCTTTTCAAAGATCGATCTTCGTTCTGGATATCATCAGCTGAAGGTTAGAACTGAGGATATTCCAAAGACGGCTTTTAGAACTCGGTACGGGCATTATGAATTCCTAGTCATGTCCTTTGGATTGACTAATGCTCCTGCTGCCTTCATGGATATGATGAACCGGGTATTCAAGGAATATTTGGATCACTTTGTGGTCGTCTTTATTGATGACATCCTTATTTATTCCAAAAGCCGTGAAGATCATGAGCAACACTTGAGGCTGGTACTCCAAAAGCTTCGTGAATACAAGCTTTATGCCAAGTTGAAGAAATGCGAGTTCTGGCTGGAGGAGGTAGCATTCCTTGGGCACGTAGTATCAAGTCGTGGAATATCGGTTGACCCGGCAAAGATTGAAGCTATTCAAAGCTGGGAGCAACCTAAATCAGTGACCGAGGTACGTAGCTTTCTTGGTTTAGCTGGTTATTATCGGAGATTCGTGGAAGGATTTTCTCGAATCGCTACTCCATTAACTCAGCTGACTCGGAAAGATACAAAGTTTGGTTGGAGCGAAGAATGTGAGCAGAGTTTTCAAGAACTCAAGAGGAGACTCATTTCAGCACCTGTTCTAACAATACCATCTGGCTCGGAGGGATTTGTCATCTACAGTGATGCTTCGAGCAAAGGGTTGGGATGCGTTCTCATGCAACATGGAAAAGTCATAGCCTATGCATCAAGACAACTCAAGGAATATGAGAGGAATTATCCTACTCATGATCTAGAGTTGGCAGCTGTTGTCTTTGCACTTAAAATTTGGAGGCATTACTTGTATGGGGAGAAAGTGGAGATCTTTACGGATCATAAAAGCCTCAAATATTTCTTCACTCAAAAGGAACTCAACATGCGACAACGACGTTGGCTTGAACTGTTGAAAGATTATGATCATACCATTCAATACCATCCTGGAAAAGCGAACGTGGTAGCTGACGCATTGAGTAGAAGATCATATGCGGGTACAAGTGCAATATTAACAACGCAAAGGCCCATTTTGTGTGACTTGCAAAGGATGGAGATAGAGTTGAAGACTCCAGGGACCCATGTGATGATGGCGAATATACGAGTAGAACCGACTTTAATCGATAAAGTTAAAGCTGCTCAAGCTACAGACCTGGAGCTGATGCGTATGAGGAAGAAAGTGCAAGAAGGTGTTATGCCGGAAGCAAGAATCGATGAAGAAGGAATACTTCGAGTCAACTCCAGACTTTGTGTTCCTAACAACCCTGATTTAAAGTATGAAATCATGATGGAGGCGCACAACACACCGTTTGCAATCCATCCTGGAAGTACCAAAATGTATCATGATCTTCGTCATACATTTTGGTGGAGCAATATGAAGAGAGAGATAGCGTTGTTTATCTCAAGGTGTCTAACTTGTCAACGAGTCAAAGCGGAGCATCAAGTACCAAAAGGTCCATTGCAACCACTTGAAATTCCAGAATGGAAGTGGGAGCACATTACCATGGATTTCGTTACCGGTCTTCCTAGGGTTTCTCAAGGTATTGATGCGATTTGGGTCATTGTTGATAGATTGACCAAGTCTGCTCATTTCTTACCGATACGAGAAACTTATACACTTGAACGTCTTGCTCGTATGTACATAAACGAGATTGTAAGACTGCATGGTATGCCAGTATCCATAATTTCTGATCGAGACCCAAGATTCACTTCACGATTTTGGGTTAGTTTACAAAAAGCTATGGGCACGGAGTTACGATTTAGTTCAGCATATCATCCTCAGACGGACGGACAATCAGAGAGGACTATTCAAACTCTTGAAGATCTATTAAGACTCTGTGTCTTTGACTTCAAGGGAAGTTGGGACAAGTTCTTACCATTGGTGGAGTTTTCCTACAACAACAGTTATCAAGCAAGTATTGGCATGGCTCCATTCGAAGCATTGTATGGAAGAAAATGTCGTTCTCCAGTATGCTGGGATGAGGTGGGCGAAGCAACGTTGTTGGGACCGGAGTTGGTACGTATGACTACAGAAAAGATTCAAACGATCCGACAACGTATAAAAACCTCACAAGATCGACAAAAGAGTTATGCTGATCTTCATCGAAAGGACGTGGAATTTGATGTAGGAGATCATGTGTTCTTACGTGTTGCTCCATGGAAAGGAGTTACGAGATTTGGAAAGAGAGGAAAGCTAAATCCTCGATTCATCGGTCCATTTTTAATCCTCGATCGAGTAGGAACTGTGGCTTATAGACTCGCTTTACCGCCAAGTATGTCTCGTGTTCATAACGTTTTCCACATATCCATGTTACGCAAATATGTGGAAGACCCGAACCACATTATTGAGTTAGAACCGGACGAAATAGCGGAGGATTTGACGTATGAAGAAGTTCCTGTTCAAATCTTGGATAAGAAGGAACATATTCTACGCTCCAAGGTTATACCTCAAGTCAAAGTTTTGTGGAGAAACCACGATGTTGAGGAAATGACTTGGGAGTTAGAATCAGAAATGAAATCAAGGTATCCTTACCTCTTCGACATACCAGGTACGTACCCTAATTTCGAGGGCGAAATTTCATAAGAAGGGGAGGTTGTAAGACCCCAATTTTTATAAATAAAGATGAATTTTCTATAAATATCATTTTTGAATATTATGGAGTTAATTTGATATAATGTTATAGTTGTGGGTAATATTTATAAATTTTGCAAAGTAAGCAAGTTGTTATAAAATATTCGTTTGGTCGGAGAATATTCTTTTTGTCAGGGAATATTCGTACGACGGCACAATCATTGGTGGACCCCACAACGGAATTATTGTCGGATTGAGAAAACGACAGAATTATCTTTCTATAAAAATAACGGCTGAGGTGTTACCGTTAAAACCGTTAAAACTGTTGAACTACTCGGTAGTAAAAGTACAGTAATACGCGTGGTTGCATAGTAGCACACGGTATTGATTATTGATGCTTACGTGAGAAGTCACTCAGCTATACTCAATTATTGCTACAGTAATTGCTGCATCATATCTCTTAAATTATTGTCATAGTATCATCTGTATAATATGTTATATTATTAAATCAATAATTGAGACGTTGTGGTAAGTTTGGTTATTTTATGGGGGGCCATATGTCATCATCTAAGAGTCTCTTCGTCAATAGTAATTACCGTCGTCAATAGTAATTACCGTCGTCAATAGTATTTACCTTGGTCAATAGTAATTACCTTCGTCAATAGTATTTACCTTGGTCAATAGTAATTACCTTCGTCAATAGTATTTACCTTGGTCAATAGTAATTACTTTCGTCAATAGTAGTTGTCCCTTCAATATTACCAAGAGTCATTTGACCCTTCGTTAAGACCAAGAGTCATTTGACCCTTCGTTAAGACCAAGAGCCACCCTCAGTTTTTCTATAAATAGAGGCCTAGGGCTTCATTATTTTTCACGAATTCATTCAAGCTATAGAGAGAGAAAGTATAGAGAGAATAAGAGAGAGAGAATAAAAGTATTCTGCTACATCACTTTTCCAATATCCAGTTCTTTTAAGGTAGGGAATATTATTTCTTTTATATTCATGAAGAGAACTTCTGTTATTCCATTTGTTATTATTCTGTTGGAATAACCAGTATACGCGGTCTACCCTATACTTGGTGACATTCTTCTATTATTCTGTTGGAACATCCTGTCTGTGTGTTTTACACCGGACCTGGTTCCGTTTATTATTCTGTTGGAACATCCTGTCTGTGTGTTTTACACCGGACCTGGTTCCGTTTTATTATTATTCTGTTGGAATATCCTGTCTGTGTGTTTTACACCGGACCTGGTTCCATTATTTATTATTCTGTCGGAATATCCTGTCTGTGCGTTTACGCCGGACCTGGTTCCATTATTTATTATTCTATTGGAATAACCTGTCTGTGCGGTCTATCGCATGCATGGTGATTTCTTTTGTTATTCCATTCTTTATTGTACTCAGTTGGTTAAGTTTTGACTTCTATACTCCATGAAATTTGTGGAATATCCTTGATAATTGCGTTTCATCCAGTATCTTTTCATGAAAATATTCTTCTAAGCATTCTTGAATTTTACTCCACAATGCAGTATCATGTTGACAATTTGGACGTTGTTAATTCCTGGATAAATTAATTCTTGAACTTGTTTTATTGAATTCTTATATCATTGTCATCATCCTCATGTTTATAAAATGTTGAAAGTCATCTGTGGCATGTAGTGCATAGATGGACTTGGTATGATTATGACCAGGGATTATTCGGTATAATCATGACCGTAATGTTACAAATGATGTGGTAAAAGTCCTCATTGGCCCGTAGTGCATTGATGGACAGTTGTTGGCATGATCATGACCATTAATGAATACACGAATATCCTTGGCCGTAGTGCAGGGGTGATTCGATGATGTGGATTATTTTATTAAGCTGAGTCTCAGCGATCACAGTGTTGAAAAACTTTTTAAATCATAAAAGATAGTAGAGTTTATTTTCTACTTGACTCTTTTAATGGATTGCTTGTTCCGCTACAGTTAAACTTGATGTCTATTATATTTTATCAGTTTAACATTGTTGAAGGCTAATGATAATTTATTCTGCATTATCTTAGTCATAATATTTCTTACTGGGCTAGTTGAGCTCACCCTTTCTTTCACTGTTCTCTTCAGGAAATGAGAACGTAGCTGGGACAAGTCGGGGTACGGAGTGATGGTCCGAATGATAGTATTAGTTAGTAGTCCTCACTATTCTATGTAATGGTGTGTTAATAAATGTAATGAGGACTCCTTTTGAGTATGAATACTCTCTAGAAGATAATATTTGTATTCAAACTCACAGTTTATATTTTGTCGTATTGTACACGACAGTTGTATTATTAAGTTGTATTTGTATTCTGTACTATGTATCTGACGACCCAAGATGGGTGATGTATACCTAATTTTGGGGGCGTCACAGCAGCGGAACAAGCAATCCATTAGAAGAGTAAAGTAGAGCATGATATCTACTATCTTCTATGATTTAAAAGAATTTATCATCAATTTTATCGCTAAGACTCAGCTTAATAAATAATCCACATCATCGAATTACCCCTGCACTACGGCCAAGGATATTCATTAGTATGACGACCACAAATTATCCATGCACTACGGGCCAAGGATATTTATGTTTTCATCAATGGTCATGATCATGTCAACAACTGTCCATCAATGCACTACGGGCCAATGAGGACTTTTACCACATCATTTGTAACATTATGGTCATGATTATACTGAATAATCCCTGGTCATAATCATACCAAGTTCATCTATGCACTACGGGCCAAAGATGACTTTCATAACAATATAAGCATGAGGATGATGACAATGATATAAGAATTCAATTAAAAGAAAGCAAAGGATAAATTTTTAAAGATTTATAATTTAATTTATCCAGAATTCAATAATGCCCAAATTATCAACATGATACTGCTTTGTGGAGTAAAATCCAAGAATAATATTGTCTCAAAAATGATTTGGACCGAAAAGAAATTAATTTTTGTCATGAATAGTACCCCGGATGAATAGTAATGGAGTGAATAGTACCCCGTGAATAGTACTTCAGGAATAGTAACCCCATGAATAGTATTCCGGCATGAAAAAGTTAAAACTTATCAATAATGCTCAGAATAATATTTTCATGAAAAGATACTAGATGAAGTGCAAATATCAAGGATATTCTAATAATTTCATATAGTATAGAAGCCAAAACTTTAACAAAATGAGTGTAGAATTCGAAATGTGAAACGAAATAATATTATTTACATACTACAGAGTATAGAAGAAAATATTATTTCATATGAATACTGAACAAAAATAATATCTCTTACCTTAAAAAGGAGAGTATCCCAACAGGTATAGCGGGGATATTCTTGAAGAAAACTTGTAAGACCCCAACTTTTATGAATAAAGATTAATTTTTTTCTCGAATTATATTTTTGAATATTATGGTATGGATTTGATATAATGTTATAGTTGTGGGTAGTATTTACAAATTTTGCAAAGTAAGCAAGTGGTTATAAAATATTCGATTGGTCGGAGAATATTCGTACGACGACACCATCATTGGTGGACCCCACAATAGAATAACTGTCGGAGTTAAAAAATGACAGAAATATCTTTTTATAAAATAACGGCAAAAGTTTTACCGTTAACTGTTGAAATACCCGATGGTAAAAGAACAGTAATATGCGTGGTTGCATAGTAGCACACGGTATTGATTATTGATGCTTACGTGAGAAGTCACTCAGTTATACTCAATTATTGCTACAGTAATTGCTGCATAGTATCTCACGTTATTTGATTCAATTATTGTCACAGTATCATCTGAATAATATTTTATATTACTAAATCAATAATTGAGACGACAAAGTTATTCATATTATTATTTACAATATTGACGATGTCTAGAAAGTTCTGTCATGGAGAGGTTTGGTCACCTAATTGCACGCCAATAGGGAGAAATCCTTATCGAAAAGCCCCCTCTTTCCTAGAAATGATCTGGTTGTTAAATATTATGAGTTATAATATTAATGATGAATAATTGTTAATAGATTAAAAATATGTTTATAAGTGATTTGTGGAAATTATTTATTCAATTTTTGATATAAATAGAGGGGTTTGTTATGAGGTGTTTGTTATAATATTGGCTTATTATTCCATGAAGAGATTGCTAATTTTTCAGACCGTTGGTTTGAAGTTATAATAGTAAATCAATATGGATTGCTGGTTTAAAGTTTTAATAGTAAATCAGTATGGACCGTTGCTTTAAGTTTTATTAGTTAATCAATATGGACCGTCCGTTTAAAAGTGAATTAATCTGGGTCGTTCATGAATTAGTTACTATTCAATCATTTTTCCGATAAATAGAAGCTCATTCCTTCACTATTTCTTACAAATTTACTGAAACTCTAGAAAGAGAAACTATAGAGAGCAAGAAGAAGAGTATTATGCTAATACCCTACTTCAGTATTCACTCTTCTATTAAGGTAAAGGGTATTATTTCTTTCGTATTCATGAAGAGAGTTATTTTCTTTCAATACTCGTAAGGGTTGTTATTCCATTCTTTATTATTCTGTTGGAATAACCTGTCTACGCGGACTACCGCATGCATGGTGAAATCTTTTGTTATTCCATTCTTTATTATTCTGTGGGAATAACCTGTCTACGCGGACTACCGCATGTATTGTGAAATCTTTTGTTATTCCATTCTTTATTATTCTATGGGAATAACCTATCTACGCGGACACCACATGCCTGGTGAATAACCCTTCGTATTCAATTTTTATTAAATTGTGAAAATGATCTGTCTACGCGGACTACCGCATGACGGGTGAAAATCCATTTGCAGTTTTGTATATTATTTCTTTTCATATTCTTAAATCTAAACTTACTATGGTAAGTATTGCTTCTATAATTCCTAAAATTAGTGGAATATCCTTGAGTTTTGCACTTCATCCAGTATCGTTTCATTGGAATATTTATCTGAACTTTCTTATTAAATATCAATATTTTCACCCGGGATACTATTCACGGGTTATTATTCGCTCAGTTACTATTCACTCAAATATTATTCACCCGAAGATTCGGGATACTTTTCTTACCGAGTTACTATTCACGGATTACTATTCACAGGTTACTTTTCACTTAGAGTACTATTCATAACAAAAATTAATTTCTTTTCGGTCCAAATCATTTTTGATACAATATTATTCTTGAATTTTACTCCACAAAGCAGTATCATGTTGACAATTTAGATATTATTGAATTCTGGATAAATTAAATTATAAATATTTAAAAATTTATCATTTGCTTTCTTTTAATTGAATTCTTATATCATTATCATCATCCTCATGCTTATATTGTGATAAAAGTTATCTGTGGCTTACGTGCATAGATGTACTATTGATTGGTATGATTATGACCAGGGATTATTCGGTATAATCATGACCGTAATGTTACAAATGATGTGGTAAAAGTCCTCATTGGCCCGTAGTGCATTAATGGACAGTTGTTGGCATGATCATGACTATTGATGAAAACACGAATATCCTTGGCCCGTAGTGCATGGATAATTCGTGGTCGTGATACTAAAAAGTATCCTTAACCGTAGTGCAGGAATGATTCGATGATGTGGATTAATTATTAAGCTGAGTCTCAGCGAAAAAATTGATGATAAACTTTTTAAATCATAGAAGATAGTAAATATCATGCTCTACTTGACTCTTCTAATGGATTGCTTGTTCCGCTACAGTTAAACTTGATGTTTATTATATTTTTATCAGTTTAACGTTGTTGAAGGCTAACGATAATTTATTCTGCATTATCTTAGTCATAATATTTCTTACTTGGCTAGCTGAGCTCACCCTTTGCTTTCATTGTTCTCTTCAGGAAATGAGAATATAGCTGGGACTAGTCGGGGAACGGAGTGACAATTCAGATGTTTGCATTAGTAGTCTTCACTATTCTGTGAAATAGTGTGATAATAAATGAGGACTTATTTTGAGTTTGAATACTGTCTAGAAGACAATATTTGTATTAAAACTCACAGCTCATGTTGTATATTTAAGTTTGTATTTATATTCTGTACCATGTATTTGGCGACTCAGAATAGGTGATGTATACCTATTTTGGGGGCATCATAGTTGGTATTAAAGCTTAGGGATATGATCCCTGGCTGAGATGTGAGACTAGAACTAGGAGGGGAGAGATGGGAAATTCCTTTGCTAGTATGACCTACCTAAGTTTATTTGGTATTTATTTGGTCGGTCAGAGTATATGGATAATATGTTGCATGTCAATTAACTCTTGTTTTGTGACAGTATTTGAAAATGACATCCGAGAATGTTGAGAATAGCAATGGAGCACATGAAACCGTTGAATCACCAACGATCAATACATAGGATAATGTGCATTAGGAAGGCAATAATCCTCAGGAAAACAACAACACTGACCAAATGATGAACGATGTGATGTTCAGAGGCTTTATGCAATTCATGTAACATCAGGCGAGAGCAACTCCTGTTCAAAATACAGGTAGAAACACTGGAAACTCTCTGACGGTCATCGCTAAACAGTTCAAAGAGCTGGGACCACCGGAGTTTATTGGAGAGCCAAAACCACTTAAGGCGGAGAAGTGGATAAAGCAGATCACCAAGATATTTAATGTCTTGGGATGCTCCAAGGAGCAAAAGGTTCCCTTTGCCACCTTTATGTTGCTAGGAGAGGCAAATTACTGGTGGGAATCGGTAAAGCGTACTCAACCTGCCGCACTGAAGATATCTTGGGAGAAGTTCCAAGAACTATTCTATGACAAGTACTTTCCCGAAAGTATTCGTCACATGAAGGAGGTAGAGTTCATCAAGCTAGAGCAGAAAAATATGACCGTGTCGCAGTACGAAGCTAAGTTTGTCGAGTTGTCCCGGTTTGTTTCCCACTTGGTTGATAATGAGGAGAGAATGACGCAGATGTTTTTAAGAGGTTTAAAACCCGAGATACGTCAATATCTAATTTCTCACAAACTGTGTTTGTATTCAGATGTTCTAAATAGGGCTCAATTATTGGAGCGCGATAACAAGTCAACCCAACCGAGAGAGTAGCTGACAAAATGATAATACCAGTGGTAACAGACATCAAAGCGGTGACAACAAACGTGGAGGGAATCAACATGCCAAAAATGGTAACCACTTCGGTGGTAATCATGGCCAAGATAATAAGAGTGGAAATTTAAAGAAGAGGAGATTCAATAATGATGGAAAAACGTTAGCACCAGCATCCGTTGTTAAAGAAGGAGAACGATCATCGATCGTATTCTACAAATGCGGAGGGGAGGGACATATCAGTCCAAACTGTGCGCAGCAGTCCACAATATGTTACAATTGTGGAAAAGAAGGTCACCAAGCCCAATTTTGTCGTGAACCGAAGTCAAGTCCAGCTGGTATGAACGCATCAAAGGTCGTCCCAAACAAGACAAAATCGGTAGTTCAAGGGAGAGCATTTGTCGTAACCTCCAAAAAAGCGAGGAATCGAAACGAGGTGATCACCGATAAGCTAATATTAAACTCTAGCGAAGTCTATACCTTATTTGATACCGGTTCTACCCATTCTTTTATTTCTCCTACTTGTGCTCAATGTTTAAATTTGACTCCGGAGAAATTAGACTTTTACTTATCGGTTGAAACTCTGTAACGCCCCCAAATCCGGGTATCTTCCAACCCGACAGATGGTGCAATACTGTACAACATTCATACATTCATTCAATTGAAAAGTCTCAAAGAATGAATATAACTTTTATATTTTAAAGTAATATTTACAATTCCCAGGTTATATACCCATTACAAAGGTTCTTTGTCATAATATCAGTTACATTACAACAATAGACCTATACTATTACAAGACAGCTTAACAATCTGCCTTAGCTTTTCCTTTATCCCTTTTTGATCCTTCGGGACGTTCGGTCTTAGCTGCATTCATATGGTTCAAGCAAGAGTGAGCATGGATAGCTCAGCAAGTATAATAATTTAATAACAACATGCTTGACACATACAAATCGTATATCTTCAATAACTGAACAATAGTTATGAAGTACTATTGATAATTCAAAGTAGCACTTCATCTTTTCTTTCAAAATGCTTTACAATAACAACAATATTTAGTAAAACATTCACTCCGGCCAAAGACCTTGAGTATTCATTCTTTATTGAAAAGGACAACCCGGAACGAATTCTGTAAGCCCGATATTACTTACGAGCACTTCTAGGTGATCAACCTATTGTACTCTATATTGATCAACACTACATCCATTAAACATATGTACGTTTAATCATTTGGCATCCTCACGTGCCTGTCGTTTTATCGACAAAACATTTGTTTAACATTTCAGTCTTCTTTTGAAAGCCATATCAAGTAGTTGACAAAAGATAACAACATTTGATAATGCAAGAGTAGATTATCAAGTCTAGCCAAAGGGAATTGGCTTTATCCTCAACATACCTCAATTCATGCGAAAGAATACATGAATCTTAAACCTGTTCAGATTGAACTGAAACAAGAGTTAGAATACTTGCCTTTAGCGTCTGCTACGATAAATTATCTTTATGTTCAAGTCGTTCAAGTCTCTACAATACATGATCACATAATGACTTTACATTAGGTCTCATATAATCAAATATGTATATGACTATATCATACCCTTCATTCCAATCTAATCATGTATTAGATTCCGTTACTATTCGTTCCAGTTTATCATTACCATTGCATTTATTCTTAACTAGGCTATCTTAACCTGTACATTACATTCCTTAAGGTTTAACAAAGTTTAACAATGTTACATTATCGTCCTTAAGTTATGTTTACTTTCAATCAATTTAGGTTTTCTTTTCTTTGTACATAGAAACCTTTCTTTCTATCTTTGTTCTGAGACTAGTGCTGCGGCGCCGGTCATATATTCACATCTCGTGCTGCGGCGCGAGCCTTATCCTAGCATGTCCCGGACTTGGCGCTGGGGCGCGAGTCCTTATGTAATGGTCCGCGCTGCGGCACGACTCTCCAGAAACTTATTGTACTGTACATGGCGCTGGGGCACGGGTCATTTGCCTTGGGTTGGCGTCGCGGCGCCAACTCTGTGCACCAGATAAAAATTTCAGTTTTGAAATTTTGTGAACTTTTCGGACGCATAACTTCTTCGTTATAAGTACGATTTGGCTCGTTCAAAAGCCTACGGTTCACAAATTTTGTAATCTACATGATCAACCAAGAATTTTATCTATTTGACTTCGTTTGCTAAAAATTCACCTATCATTTTTTAACGAAACGATAAACGTTCGTGAACGTTCAACGCTCGTTTCTTCGTTCTAAGTCGGAATCCGGTCATTTTTGAGTCCGCAACTCTTAAATACCAAATATGATTTAACTCCATTGTAAAACAATAATTCCGTGATTAAACGCAAAATTTGACTTCCATTCCGAGAATTTTACGAATTCGACGATTATCATCCAATCGTGCAATTTTCAGCAAATCTTCCTTCTTATGATTTGTTCCTTATTACAAATGACTTCCATTCATCATGTGAACATCTCAACATACATAATACAACAACTTATTTTCATTGTTGCACTTTGACTTCTCATGAGCTTATAACTTATCAAATTATAAACTACTTAAGATTTAATTATTCATGCCTTATGACAAATAAAGTTTCTTAAACATCATTTCTTATATATTCTTAACATACAACTTAACTTAGGTATACATGATACACATGATCATAAAAATTATTTTACCTTCATATCAATTCTCTTAATAAACTCCTTATAAGTTCATATTATCTTCACATAAGTTTATAACTTATGTTAGCTTAAATGACTTATTACCAACTTATGTGGCTTAAGTCTATGACTTACATAATCTTCTTGCTTCTTATCATTCATGTTTCTTAATTCAACTTTTCTTATTATCCTATCATGGTAGAGATAGAAGATAATTGAGAAGAAGTCTTACTCTTTGTTGTCTTGGTAAGTAGCTTGCTTATTCTTCTTGGCTTATGGAAATGACTTATTGCTAGCTTATTCTCTCTAACACTTAAGCACTTTAGAAGTGTTGGATTATTTGAACAACCAACAAATGGCTTGGAAGTCTTCTCTATTTATAGAACTTGCAAAGTTATGGTAGTTTAGTCATTAAAACATCCCACCTCCTTTAAGCCACCTCCTTACTATTCATTACTTGACTAGCACAACACTAATCCTACACTTGGTCATTAATTAAAAGTATTGGGCATTACTCCTAAGTCTTGGTCACCACACATACTTGGTCACCACTTATACTTGGTCACCACTATACTTGGTCATTACTTTACTTGGTCACCACATTCAACCATATTACTATGGTCTGCCCCATGGGTCAAACAATTCATTTTAATCTAGCTTGGGCTTGGACCAACTAACTCTTTGGGCTTTACATTTATAACACTCATTGGTTCATTAATAATAGTTGGGCCTCTCCCTTTAATTCCCAACAATCTTTCCAAGTCCATTAACATTTCATAATACATATAGTTTATGTATTATTTTCATATTCTAACTCATATAGAATTTATATACGATAATTCACCCTTCATACAACCTTGTATAATACTTCGTATTATACTCATTTCTATTTCTTTGTGCAATACATAAGTATCATACCATTATTACATATTCATTACTATTTCGCCTTCCTTAACGTTTATAAATTAAGTCCACAAGCGAAATATCGTTTTTTCCATAACTAGATTTTTTATTACATAATCCATCTCACCTTATTATTCCATCATTACGTATTTCTCGGAAATCCAAAATTATATCCCGAGCAAATACCGATGAATAGTATTTTTCGAAAAATTTCTCGAAAAACTTTTATTTTCGTCTCGGAAATTCAAACACTTTAATTCATCCACGTAGCTCAAATACTAAGACATTCTAACATCAATAGGTTATACAAAGACAACCATCTTGATAACACATAGAATAGGATTTTATTATTATTTAAATTAATAAAATCATTTTACAATAACATCCGAATTTCTCGGTCGTTACATTCTTCCCCCCTTACAAAGATTCTGTCCCCAGAATCTCGTCTTACTTTAGTCAAATAGATGAGGAAAATTTTTCTTCATCTTTTCTTCTAACTCCCACGTTGCTTCCTCAGCCTCGTGGCTATTCCATAATACCTTCACTGATGGTATTACCTTGTTCCTCAGAACTTGCTCCTTTCTATCAATGATTTTCATCGACGACTCTTCATACGTTAAGTCCTTCTCGATATGAATCGGCTCATACTCGATTACATGTTTATAGTCCAGCTTATATGGACGTAACACAGATACGTGAAACACGTTATGTATCCGCTCTAGGTCTGGAGGTAATGCTATCATATAAGCTACCTCTCCTACCCTTTTTAATACCTCAAAAGGTCCTATAAATCTTGGACTTAACTTTCCTTTCTTTCCAAAGCGTATCTTTCCTTTCCAGGGAGATACCTTTAGAAATACATACGAACCCACCTCAAACTCTCGACCTAGTCTATGCGAGTCCGCATACTTCTTCTGTCTGTCCTGAGCCGTGACAAGACGCATCCGAATTAACTTTACCACCTCCGCTGTCTGCTGCACCAATTCTGGTCCTAGCATACGGCGTTCTCCCACCTCATCCCAACACAAAGGTGTTCTGCATTTTCTTCCATACAAAGCTTCGTACGGCGGTATGCCTATGCTTGCATGATAACTATTGTTATACGCAAACTCTACTAGTGGTAGGTGATCATCCCAACTACCCTTGAAATCCATGATGCAAGACCTCAACATATCTTCTAACATCTGAATTGTTCTCTCG
Source organism: Panax notoginseng (assembly GCA_016801055.1). Lineage (NCBI taxonomy): Eukaryota > Viridiplantae > Streptophyta > Magnoliopsida > Apiales > Araliaceae > Panax > Panax notoginseng. Next base: position 136,777,947 of record CM029017.1, read on the forward strand.
CTCTGCCCATCAGTCTGAGGATGATAAGTCGTGCTTAGCTTTAGCTATGTTCCCAACTACTCTTGCAAACTCCTCCAAAAATTCGATGTGAATCGTGGATCACGATCTGACACAATCGATACCGGTACTCCATGTCTAGAAATGATTTCCTTAACATAGAGTTTAGCTAACTGGTCTAAGTTATACTTGACCCTGATTGGCAAAAAGTGAGCCGACTTCGTCAACCGGTCAACTATTACCCAAATCGCATCATATCCTTTATTCGTTGTCGGAAGTCCCACCACGAAATCAATCGTAATATGCTTCCACTTCCATTCCAGAATCTCCAATGACTGTAATAAGCCACTGTGTCGTTGATGTTCGGCCTTAACTTTTTGACAAGTCAAGCACCTACTCACATACTCTGCTATTTCTCTCTTCATGTTCGGCCACCAAAAACTCTGTTGAAGGTCTTGATACATCTTAGTGTTACCAGGATGTATTGAGTACCTCGAATTATGAGCTTCTTGTAACACTTGCTCCTTTAATCCCGTCTCATTCGGAACCCAAATTCTTCCCTCAAATCTTAATAATCCTTCATTATCAAGACTATACTTAACATCTTCCTTCTCGGATAACCGTTTCTTCATTTGATTACACTCATCTGTCGAGAGTTGTACTTCCTTGACTCTTTCTACGATGGTAGACTACATCTCCGTCGCAAACAGTCTCTGTTCGGCCCCAATTGGCAACTTTACCTCTAATTCCATCCTAGCCATCTCTGTTATTAGCTCATTTTGAGTTGTTAACATAGACAACTTTTCCCGACCCTTCTTACTTAAGGCATCGGCAACTATATTGACCTTTCCAGGGTGATACAGGATTTCACAATCATAATCCTTTATCAACTCTAACCATCTTCTCTGTCTCATATTTAAATCCTTCTGAGTGAAGATATACTTTAAACTTTTATGGTCCGTATATATCTCACATTTTTCCCCATAAAGATAATGTCTCCATATCTTTAAGGCAAACACTACTGCAGCCAGTTCCAGATCATAAGTAGGATAAACTTTCTCATAATCCTTCAACTGCCGTGACGCATACGCAATGACTTTGCCATGCTGCATAAGCACACAACCAAGTCCTCTATGTGAAGCATCACTGTATACTACAAAATTTCTTGTGTCATCTGGAAAGGACAACACAGGCGCTTCACTTAATCTTTTCTTCAGTTCTTGAAAACTGTCTTCGCATTTATCCGCCCACACATATTTCACCATCTTCCTTGTTAAATTAGTCAACGGGGTAGCTATCTTCGAAAAATCTTGAATAAATATTCGATAGTACCCTGCTAACCCTAGGAAACTCCGCACCTCAGTCAGCGTTTTCAGTTGTTCCCAATTCATCACTGCTTCCACCTTCGCTGGATCTACTAAAATCCCCTCTTGGTCAATGACATGACCTAAAAACTGCACCTTTTCCAGCCAAAATTCATATTTGGTGAATTTTGCATATAGCTTCTCCTTCCTTAGTGTTTCCAACATTAATCTTAAGTGTTCAGCATGATCTTCTGGCGTCTTAGAATAAACTAGAATATCATCGATAAACACAACGACAAACTGGTCTAAATATGGTTTGAACACTCTGTTCATCATATCCATAAATGCAGCAGGTGCATTTGTCAACCCAAATGACATCACCAGAAACTCGTAATGACCATAACGAGTCCTGAATGCCGTCTTTGGTACATCTTCCTTTCTAACTTTCAACTGATGATACCCCGTCTACAAATCTATTTTAGAAAAATACTTTGCCCCTTTTAATTGATCAAAGAGATCATCGATCCTGGGCAATGGGTATTTATTCTTTATCGTTAACTTGTTCAACTCCCAATAGTCCATACAAAGCCTTAACGATCCGTCTTTCTTCTTGACAAACAACACTGGTGCCCCCTACGGAGAAACACTTGGTTGAATGTACTTTTTGTCCAATAGTTCCTGTAGCTGAACCATTAGTTCTTTCATTTCCATAGGCGTCATACGATACGGTGCCCTTGAGACTGGTGCCGCTCCTGGCACCACGTCTATCACGAATTCGATCTCCCTATCCGGCGGTAACCTCGGTAACTCACTTGGAAATACATCCATAAACTCATTTACTATAGGTATTTGTTCCATGGTTGCTCCCACTCTCTGGGTATCCACAAAATGGCAAAGGTAACCCACACAACCTTTCCTTAACAATTTTCTAGTTTGTGTCATCGTAAGGCAACACGGACGTCCCGGCAACTTACTACCGTAAAATACTACAGGAGGTTGCTTCAATGACTTGATTCTCACACATTTCTTTTGGCAATCTATAATTGCTCCATGATTAATTAACCAATCCATTCCGAGAATTACGTCGAATTCTCCTAACTTTATTGGTATTAAATCTACCGATAACTTATAACCCCGTACATCTACGCAATAACACTTATGAATATCTTCAACAGGAATCATCTCTTCATTTGCTACCTTAATGTTCAAAGGTATAGGTAATTTTTCGGGAAATAATTCTAGTCGTCTAGCAAAATCACATGCTATAAACGAACAAGTAGCACCCGAATCAAAAAACACGTATGCATTTATGTTATTGATCGAAATAACACCTGCAACTACCTCCTCTGATGCCACCGCATCCTGGACCGTCATATTAAAGGTGCGGGCCATTGATCTCCCCCGGCTGGGCTGGACCACTAATAGCTAACTTCCCGCTATTAGTTCCCTTATTCCCTTCTATCCCCTTTTTCGGGCAATTCTTTGCTATGTGGTCAGTTGATCCACATACAAAACATCCTTTGTTTTTCTTCGGATTTGGACAGTTAGGCAAAATGTGCCCCTCCTGTCCACAATTATAACATACTGCCTTTCCTTTGAGACAGACTCCTAAATGAGCCTTCTCGCAGGTCTTACAGGCCTCCATCCTCCTCTTAGGATCCCCTTGTTTTACTCCAGTGTTCCCAGAGTTAAAGCCCTTCCTCTTATGTTCGTTGCCACTTTCACTGGCTCCCTCGGTCTTGGTTCATCTATCAACCTTGCTCTTACTCTTCTTATCCTTGTGGTACTGGCTAAAAGCCTCATTCCCACCTTCAGTAATTATTACCTTTTCTAATATGGTTCCAAAGGAAGTACTTTGGAATACCGAGATTCGGCTATAGAGCCAGGGTTTCAAGCCCTGCTCAAATCTCCTAGCCTTTCTCACTTCAGTGTCCACTTGATGTGGAGCAAATCGTGCCAGTTCATTAAATTTGGTAGCATACTGGGGAACTGTCATCTCCCCTTGTTTCAATTCAAGAAACCTCATTTCCATCCTCCCTTGCATACTCGCGAAAAAATAGTTCTCGAAGAAAATCTCCTTAAACCTCTCCCACGTTAGATTTCCTATATCGACCCTAGCCTGGTTTGCCTCCCACCAGAAGTTGGCCTCTCCTTTCATCAAATAGGTTGCAAAGGCAACCTTTTGACCCTCCTCAACATTTGCTATTACAAATGCTTTCTCGATTTTTTTTACCCAAGTCTGGGCTTCTATAGGGTCCGTAGTTCCTTTGAACTCTGGCGGACCTACACTTTTAAAATCCTTAAAAGTAGTAGCTCGTACTACTCCCGGAATCACAGGTACATTAGCCCCCATTCTATTAAATGCAGTCGTTAAAAGATTAACGAACTCCTGCATTGGATTAACTGGACCACCCTCCGGTTGGTTAACATTTGTATCTTGATTTCGTTGTCTCCTTCTTGGCGGTATTTTGCTGTTAAGAAAACAACACATCATTATTATATTATTCTTGTTAGTTTGTTATTATTTATAAGAAAATAATCATTCATGTTCATTACTCAATATATTCCATAAAAAGACTTATATTGATTCATAACTTGTAGTATATCACTACATTATTTTACATTACTCAGCCTTGCTGATTACATTACCATCCCGTAATTACTTTCCAAAAATTGGGATTTTACACAAGACTACCCTTTGTTTATACAAAAGAGGGTTTTACGTCACTACTAGATATGTAATATTTACATATCTAAGCTACTCTAGCTATTGCTAGATTACATTTGTCGTAAGGCACTCTCAAAGTCTGCTCTGGCCAAACCGGCAACAACATCTCTACTGATGGTATGACGCGTCTGTCCTGCTTCTATCTGATATCCAGCTACCTGCTGCTAGAAATCTACATGAGAACTCCTATGTATATAGGACATCCTCTCCAACTTCCGCTTTTTAGTCTTTAACTCCTGCTTGAGCTCAAAGACTTCTTCTTTTAAATCTCGGACCTTGTCCATAGCTAGGACTCTATCATTGTGCTCCTCTTTCCACATTCCTTCCATACTAGCCTTGTCCTCCTGGACAGCTTGGAGTTCCTCTTTCAACTCCTTAACCTCTTGGCAGTAATGGATATTTCTATCCAATACTGACATTAACAATGCCTTCATTGATTCCCCCGTAGATAATTCCTCTGTAGGTGGAACCTGATCAAAGGACATCACGTCCACCTCCTCCTTTATCATGCCATCAAATATATACATGTAGTCTAAATCGTCTAAGTCTCCAGACTCGATTGTCACCACTTCTGGTTCTACGGCTACAGGATTTGGTAGTATCTCTACCCGATTAACCGAATTCTCGCTCACTAACTGTATGTCTCTATACATATCATTTTCTCCTGACATCTACAATAAAACAATATAGTTTGATTAGAACACGTCAGTAAATAATAAAAACACATAACATAATATAATGCATTTTTATAAGGCTACTTTCCATCTTTTACTTCTTTTCTTAAGGTTATGACTTAAGGTTCTACTTTCTCCCTTAAGTTTTATAACCTAGGCTTTGATACCAACTTGTAACGCCCCCAAATCCGGGTATCTTCCAACCCGACAGATGGTGCAATATTGTACAACTTTCATACATTCATTCAATTAAAAAGTCTCAAAGAACGAATATAACTTTTATATATTAAAGTAATATTTATAATTCTCAGGTTCTTTACCCATTACAAAGGTTCTTTGTCATAATATCAGTTACATTACAACAATAGACCTATATTATTACAAGACAGCTTAACAATCTGCCTTAGCTTTTCCTTTATCCCTTTTTGATCCTTCGGGACGTTCGGTCTTAGCTGCATTCATATGGTTCAAGCAAGAGTGAGCATGACTAGATCAGCAAGTATAATAATTTAATAACAACATGCTTGACACATACAGATCGTATATCTTCAATAACTGAACAATAGTTAAAAAGTACTATTGATAATTCAAAGTAACTGTAAGACCCCGAATTTTATGAAATAAAAGTATTCAATAATTACTATTCAGTAAATGGTTAAATTGATAAATGTTAAAGTTAAGGGTGATATATGAAATTTTTTTCAAAATAAACAAGTGGTTATAAAATAATCATTGTTGTTGGGGAATATTCGTTGGTCGTGGAATATTCTTTCTGTCGGGGAATATTCGTACGACGGTGCAGCTATTTGTGGGCCCCATAACGAAAAATGGACGGATGAAGATAACGACAAAATTTGAGTTTTTATAAATAACGGCGTAGTTGTTACCGTTAACACTGTTGGAATACCCAGTGGTTAAAATACAGTAATACGCGTGGTTGCACAGTAGCACACGGATTGCACAGTATTTTTGAATTATTGATTCTTACGAAGGAAGGCAGTACTCAATAATTGTTACAGTAGTTACTGTTCATATATTTTATTTTATTGATTCAATAATTGTTGCGTTGATATTTTATATTATTGGTGTTTCAATAATTAGTGTTGCATAGTATTTCCCATTATCAGATCAATAATTCATATTATTTAAATAATATTATTAGATAACATTATTGGCAATGTCTAGAAAGTTCTGTCTAAGGAGAAGTTTGGCCATCTAATTGCGCATTAGTAAGGAGAAATCCTTATTGGAAAGCCCACTCTTCCCTGGGAACGGCCTGGTTGTCATAAATGTGATTCTGTAATATTATTTGTGAATAATTAATTATTGATTCATATGATAAGGAAATATTTATTTTATGTGGATATAATTGAGGGATATATTTTTGTGGTTAAAAATGAAGGAGTTAATGTTGAGGTGTTTTATCTGTATTTTTTGCCGGAACGGAGGTATTAAAAATCAAATTAGGATTTTTGAGATATTTTGCGAGGGTTATAATTTTTAATCCGACCGTTGGATCGTGGTAATATTTGGATATGTTATACATATATAAGTTGAGTATATGTCCACAAATTTTGAACCGTTAAAAATGAACGTATGATTTATTATGAATTTTACGAGATGACTGGTTAAGAAATTGTTGAATTTTCGGAGTTAATCATTTTGGTAGAAAATTCTAGAATTGGTGGGCCCCACTCTTGGTTGGTGAAGAAATGTGCTGAGATTTTTATTCAAATGTGGTGGGTGGAAATAGTAACAGGTAAAGCCATCAGGTTGCAGGTTAAGTCTGCTTCGGCGTGCTAACATTTTCCTATAAATAGAAGGTTAAGTTAGAATTGAAAATCACACCAGAAACATAAGCTTTCTCTATTTCTCTCTCTATATTATAAAGCATATTTTGTGAGTATTTAGATACTTTGAGAGCTACTATTCAGTGCAAGTTTCCTTCGGCTTTGCATTCCAGTCAGAAATAGTGCACTTTTGAGGTAAGGGATAGTAAGGGATTTTAAGGGTTGTTATGATTTTCAGTTTCGTAATTTTTCTGAACTTTAGAAAATTCTGAAAAAATTTGAAATGATATTTTGATGAGTTTTATTGATTGTTTCCAAAAATGGTGATTTTTGGATGTATAGATTAAGAGTTATGAATTTTACAGGGAAAGTCTATTTTAAAAGTAACCGCTTATAACTCCTTGTGGTTAACTCCAAAATTGATAAAATTTTTATTGGAAGTATATCTATATAATATCAGTGTACTCTGTGAATTTCGGAATTTTTGGATAAAATTATAATTTATGATAAATGTCTAAATATTCGGCTATTTTGGCCATATGAAAAATAGTAAATGAGTTTTAAAAATTCTGAGAAAAATATATGTTCAATATGGGACTATATTCTGCTAAATTCCAAAAAAAAATATTTTTGGAACTGATTTGGTATTTTTCATGAAAATAGACTAGTTATGAGTAAATGAATTAAATATGTTATGTGAAGTAAGAAAATTAGAAAATATAGTTTTATGGCTTGAGAATCATATATGAGTTATATGCAGATTTTTGATGAGGATTTTGGTTATTGGTGATGAAATCTTAAGAGTTGGCATTTTATGATGATTAAATGCATTAATTAGTAAAGTGTAAACAATTTAAATAAATTTTTTATAAGTTTAAGAAATATTATTCTTTCAATATCATTATACCGAAATATTGGTATGGATTTTATTGTGGAATTTCTACCTTTTTCATGTCGAGTTACTATTCATGAATTACTATTCACGAGTTACTATTCATGAGTTACTATTCACGAGTTACTATTTACGACAAAATTGGTTTCTTTTTCTGACCAAATTATAGTTGATTTATGAATATTACTCTTGAGATTAAATCTATATGTTGATTATATTGATTTTATTATCATATATAATATTTTTATAACCCTAATGATGATTTTTCTCTTTGACTTGAGTGTAAAGATGGGTAGATTTTTGGTATGATCATGACTTTGGGTTCTCTTTGGCCAGTAGTGCAAAGTTGAATTATTGACTAGTATGATCATGACCATTGAATTTATAATTGAATATCTTCAACTTAAGTGCAAAGGTGAAATGATCAATATGGTTATAATTATTGTTTATATAAATGATTATATATTTCTTTGAGATATTAATATATTTGGCCTATAGTGCAAATATGAATTATTGATGAATATCTTTGGCCTGTAGTGTAAAGATGACCTGTGGTTGAATATCTTTGGCCAGTAGTGCAAAGATGAATTGTTAATGAATATCTTTGGCCCGTAGTGCAAAGATGACATGTTGTTGAATATCTTTGGCCAGTAGTGCAAAGATGAACATGTGTTGAGATGAACATGACCAATTGGTGATACAAATGAATATCTTTGGCCGTAGTGCAAAGATGAAGTTATTAGTATGATTATGAACATGAACTGTGATTTGGTTTAACCATGATCTTTGATGTTTCAGGTAAAGACAGATGATGAAAATATTCTTCGTCCTGGGTGCGAAGAAAAAATTTAGAATCACAATTATGATTATGAGTTATGCATATGATTGTGAAAAGGAACTGTTGAGTGATGTTACAGGGATAAAACATTGTCGGTGGATTTTTAACATAGAGAAGATAATAGACTTTATTGTCTATTTGACTCTTCTAATGGATTGCTCGTTCCGCTGCAACTATGGTTAAAAAATTTTATCATCTACCATATGTTCTAACTCTCTGATTTATTACTAATGAAGGCTATTGATAATTTAATTATCTTTAGTCATGATATTATTTACTGAACTAGTTGTGCTCACCCTTTTGCTTCACAATTCCTTTCAGGTAATAAAAGTGTAGCTGGATCGAGTGGGGGATAACAGAGAAATAGAACGGTGGTCTATAGCTGTTGAGGGTGAGGCGAACCCAATGTTGGAAGGGTGTTTTGTCACTATCATACAAGATGTCTAATGGCATACAACCTCGTGTCATCATAAGATAGGGTTGTGCTCATCCACTTGCTGAGTATCTTTACGAGCACTACCTATATAATCTTGGTGTTTGTTTGAAGTATAATTTTCAATTAGAGACAGTGGAGATAATGATATGTCAAGAGAAGACTCACCATTGGGAAGAATATGATAGTAAACTTCTCGTTTTTCTTTGGGGTCTATTGGGTCAACCAAGGATAATTATGTGGCCATATGATATCTATCATAACCTAGACGCATGGCCTCCCATGTACGAAGGTTTCCTTGAGCACTTCCCAAAGATTCTAATTTTTAAAACAGTTTTTGACTATACCTTTATGTAAGGTGTCATTGTGAGATGTTGTCCACGGTTGGGGCATGAGTCACATTTGGTATATATTTATATCCAAACTCACAGCTTATGTGTTGTTATATTTTGCACGATAATTGTTGTAATAAAGTTGTAGTTATTTTCTGTACCATGTATTTGGCAACTCAGAATAGGTTGGATGGAATGGACCTATTTTGGGGTTGTCACAGTTGGTATCAGAGCCATAAGTAAAGAGCCCCGAGCCTCTATCTGGTGACATCCTGTTGATGGGGAATACACTGAAGCCAGACTCTCTGTAGGGGACGCCGTTCTGCGGTGGCAAGCTGATAGGTACCTTTGTGAGGTGCTGACACATGATGGTGTCCAATGTCACAGTTGGTATCATAGCTTAGGGATATGATCTCTGGCAGAGATCGGGGAATAGAACTAGGAGGGGAGAGATGAGTAAATCATTCGCTAGTATGTCCTACCTAAGCTTATTTGTTGGTTAGTCATAATATCGAGATATTATGTGATATGTGAATTTGTTAAATTAACCCTTGTTTTGAAGCTGTATTCTAGAATGATATTTGAAATATAGGAGATGAGCAATGGAGAAATTATGATGACAGGGAAGATGGAATTTAAAATGAAAGGAAGGTATTCTCAACTCTTTGAAATGCTAGGTACGTAAATTTTGAGGACGAAATTTTATAAGGAGGGGTGATTGTAAGACCCCGAATTTTATGAAATAAAAGTATTCAATAATTACTATTCAGTAAATGGTTAAATTGATAAATGTTAAAGTTAAGGGTGATATATGAAATTTTTTTCAAAATAAACAAGTGGTTATAAAATAATCATTGTTGTCGGGAAATATTCGTTGGTCGTGGAATATTCTTTCTGTCGGGGAATATTCGTACGACGGTGCAGCTATTTGTGGGCCCCATAACGAAAAATGGACGGATGAAGATAACGATAAAATTTGAGTTTTTATAAATAACGGCGTAGTTGTTACCGTTAACACTGTTGGAATACCCGGTGGTTAAAATACAGTAATACGCGTGGTTGCACAATAGCACACGGATTGCACAGTATTTTTGAATTATTGATTCTTATGAAGGAAGGCAGTACTCAATAATTGTTACAGTAGTTACTGTTCATATATTTTATTTTATTGATTCAATAATTGCTGCGTTGATATTTTATATTATTGTTGTTTCAATAATTATTGTTGCACAGTATTTCCCATTATCAGATCAATAATTCATATTATTTAAATAATATTATTAGATAGCATTATTGGCAATGTCTAGAAAGTTCTGTCTAAGGAGAAGTTTGGCCATCTAATTGCGTATTAGTAAGGAGAAATCCTTATTGGAAAGCCCCCTCTTCCCTGGGAACGGCCTGGTTGTCATAAATGTGATTCTGTAATATTATTTGTGAATAATTAATTATTGATTCATATGATAAGGAAATATTTATTTTATGTGGATATAATTGAGGGATATATTTTTGTGGTTAAAAATGAAGGAGTTAATGTTGAGGTGTTTTATCTGTATTTTTTGCCGGAACGGAGGTATTGAAAATCAAATTAGGATTTTTGAGATATTTTGCGAGGGTTATAATTTTTAATCCGACCGTTGGATCGTGGTAATATTTGGATATGTTATACATATATAAGTTGAGTATATGTCCACAAATTTTGAACCGTTAAAAATGAACGTATGATTTATTATGAATTTTACGAGATGACTGGTTAAGAAATTGTTGAATTTTCGGAGTTAATCATTTTGGTAGAAAATTCTAGAATTGGTGGGCCCCACTCTTGGTTGGTGAAGAAATGTGCTGAGATTTTTATTCAAATGTGGTGGGTGGGAATAGTAACAGGTAAAGCCATCAGGTTGCAGGTTAAGTCTGCTTCGGCGTGCTAACATTTTCCTATAAATAGAGGGTTAAGTTAGAATTGAAAATCACACCAGAAACATAAGCTTTCTCTATTTCTCTCTCTATATTATGAAGCATATTTTGTGAGTATTTTGATACTTTGAGAGTTACTATTCAGTGCAAGTTTCCTTCGGCTTTGCATTCCAGTCAGAAATAGTGCACTTTTGAGGTAAGGGATAGTAAGGGAATTTAAGGGTTGTTATGATTTTCAGTTTCGTAATTTTTCTGAACTTTAGAAAATTCTGAAAAAATTTGAAATGATATTTTGATGAGTTTTATTGATTGTTTTCAAAAATGGTGATTTTTGGATGTATAGATTAAGAGTTATGAATTTTACGGGGAAAGACTATTTTAAAAGTAACCGCTTATAACTCCTTGTGGTTAACTCCAAAATTGATGAAATTTTTATTGAAAGTATATCTATATAATATCAGTGTACTCTGTGAATTTCGGAATTTTTGGATAAAATTATAATTTATGATAAATGTCTAAATATTCGGCTATTTTGGCCATATGAAAAATAGTAAATGAGTTTTAAAAATTCTGAGAAAAATATATGTTCAATATGGGACTATATTCTGCTAAATTCTAAAAAAAAATATTTTTGGAACTGATTTGGTATTTTTCATGAAAATGGACTAGTTATGAGTAAATGAATTAAATATGTTATGTGAAGTAAGAAAATTAGAAAATATAGTTTTATGGCTTGAGAATCATATATGAGTTATATGCAGATTTTTGATGAGGATTTTGGTCATTGGTGATGAAATCTTAAGAGTTGGCATTTTATGATGATTAAATGCATTAATTAGTAAAGTGTAAACAATTTAAATAAATTTTTTATAAGTTTAAGAAATATTATTCTTTCAATATCATTATACCGAAATATTGGTATGGATTTTATTGTGGAATTTCTACCTTTTTCATGTCGAGTTACTATTCATGAATTACTATTCACGAGTTACTATTTATGAGTTACTATTCACGAGATACTATTTACGACAAAATTGGTTTCTTTTTCTGACCAAATTATAGTTGATTTATGAATATTACTCTTGAGATTAAATCTATATGTTGATTATATTGATTTTATTATCATATATAACATTTTTATAACCCTAATGATGATTTTTCTCTTTCACTTGAGTGTAAAGATGGGTAGATTTTTGGTATGATCATGACTTTGGATTCTCTTTGGCCAGTAGTGCAAATTTGAATTATTGACTAGTATGATCATGACCATTGAATTTATAATTGAATATCTTCAACTTAAGTGCAAAGGTGAAATGATCAATATGGTTATAATTACTGTTTATATAAATGATTATATATTTCTTTGAGATATTAATATATTTGGCCTGTAGTGCAAATATGAATTATTGATGAATATCTTTGGCCTGTAGTGCAAAGATGACCTGTGGTTGAATATCTTTGGCCAGTAGTGCAAAGATGAATTGTTAATGAATATCTTTGGCCCGTAGTGCAAAGATGACATGTTGTTGAATATCTTTGGCCAGTAGTGCAAAGATGAACATGTGTTGAGATGAACATGACCAATTGGTGATACAAATGAATATCTTTGGCCGTAGTGCAAAGATGAAGTTATTAGTATGATTATGAACATGAACTGTGATTTGGTTTAACCATGATCTTTGATGTTTCAGGTAAAGACAGATGATGAAAATATTCTTCGTCCTGGGTGCGAAGAAAAAATTTAGAATCACAATTATGATTATGAGTTATGCATATGATTGTGAAAAGGAACTGTTGAGTGATGTTACAGGGATAAAACATTGTCGGTGGATTTTTAACATAGAGAAGATAATAGACTTTATTGTCTATTTGACTCTTCTAATGGATTGCTCGTTCCGCTGCAACTATGGTTAAAAAATTTTATCATCTACCATATGTTCTAACTCTCTGATTTATTACTAATGAAGGCTATTGATAATTTAATTATCTTTAGTCATGATATTATTTACTGAACTAGTTGTGCTCACCCTTTTGCTTCACAATTCCTTTCAGGTAATAAAAGTGTAGCTGGATCGAGTGGGGGATAACAGAGAAATAGAACGGTGGTCTATAGCTGTTGAGGGTGAGGCGAACCCAATGTTGGAAGGGTGTTTTGTCACTATCATACAAGATGTCTAATGGCATACAACCTCGTGTCATCATAAGATAGGGTTGTGCTCATCCACTTGCTGAGTATCTTTACCAGCACTACCTATATAATCTTGGTGTTTGTTTGAAGTATAATTTTCAATTAGAGACAGTGGAGATAATGATATGTCAAGAGAAGACTCACCATTGGGAAGAATATGATAGTAAACTTCTCATTTTTCTTTGGGGTCTATTAGGTCAACCAAGGATAATTTTGCGGCCATATGATATCTATCATAACCTAGACGCATGGCCTCCCATGTACGAAGGTTTCCTTGAGCACTTCCCAAAGATTCTAATTTCTAAAATAGTTTTTGACTATACCTTTATGTAAGGTGTCATTGTGAGGTGTTGTCCACGGTTGGGACATGACTCACATTTGGTATATATTTATATCCAAACTCACAGCATATGTGTTGTTATATTTTGCACGACAATTTTTGTAATAAAATTGTAGTTATTTTCTGTACTATGTATTTGGCAACTCAGAATGGGTTGGATGGAATGGACCTGTTTTGGGGTTGTCGCAGTAGCACTTCATCTTTTCTTTAAAAATGCTTTATAATAATAACAACAATATTTAGTAAAACATTCACTCCGGTCAAAGGCCTTGAGTATTCATTCTTTATTGAAAAGGACAACCCGGAACGAATTTTGTAAGCCCGATATTACTTACGAGCACTTCTACGTGATCAGCCTATTGTACTCTATGTTGATCAACACTACATCCATTAAACGTATGTACGTTTAATCATTTGGCAACCTCACGTGCCTGTCGTTTTACCGACAAAACATTTGTTTAACATTTCAGTCTTCTTTTGAAAGTCATATCAAGTAGTTGACAAAAGATAACAACATTTGATAATGCAAGAGTAGATTATCAAGTCTAGCCGAAGGGAATTGGCTTTATCCTCAACATACCTCAATTCATGCGAAAGAATACATGAATCTTAAACTTGTTCAGATTGAACTGAAACAAGAGCTAGAATACTTGCCTTTAGCGTCTGCTACGACAAATTATCTTTATGTTCAAGTCGTTCAAGTCTCTACAACACATGATCACATAATGACTTTACATTAGGTCACATATAATCAAATATGTATATGACTATATCATACCCTTCATTCCAATCTAATCATGTATTAGATTCCGTTACTATTCGTTCCAGTTTATCATTACCATTGCATTTATTCTTGACTATGCTATCTTAACCTTTACATTACATTCCTTAAGGTTTAACAAAGTTTAACAATGTTACATTATCGTCCTTAAGTTATGTTTACTTTCAATCAATTTAGGTTTTCTTTTCTTTGTACATAGAAACCTTTCTTTCTATCTTTGTTCTGAGACTAGCGATGCGGCGCCGGTCTTATATTCACATCTCGCGCTGCGGCGCAAGCCTTATCCTAGCATGTCCCGGACTTGGCGCTGGGGCGCGAGTCCTTACGTAATGGTCCGCGCTGCGATGCGACTCTCCAGAAACATATTGTATTGTACATGGCGCTGGGGCGCGGGTCATTTGCCTTAGGTTGGCGCCGCGGCGCCAACTCTGTGCACCAGATAAAAATTTCAGTTTTGAAATTTTGTGAACTTTCCGGACGCATAACTTCTTCGTTATAAGTCCGATTTGGCTCGTTCAAAAGCCTATGGTTCACAAATTTTGTAATCTACATGATCATCCAAGAATTTTATCTATTTGACTTCGTTTGCTAAAAATTCACCTATTGGTTCATTTTTTAACGAAACGATAAACGTTCGTGAACGTTCAATGCTCGTTTCTTCGTTCTAAGTCGGAATCCGGTCATTTTCAAGTTCGCAACTCTTAAATGCCAAATATGATTTAACTCCATTGTAAAACAATGATTCCGTGATTAAATGCAAAATTTGACTTCCATTCCGAGAATTTTACGAATTCGACGATTATCGTCCAATCGTGCAATTTTCGGCAAATCTTCCTTCTTATGATTTGTTCCACATTACAAATGACTTTCATTCATCATGTGAATATCTCAACATACATAATACAATAACTTATTTTCATTGTTGCACTTTGACTTCTCATGAGCTTATAACTTATCAAATTATAAACTACTTAAGATTTAATGTATCATGCCTTATGACAAATAAAGTTTCTTAAATATCATTTCTTATATATTCTTAACATACAACTTAACTTAGGTATACATCATACACATGATCATAAAAATTCTTTTACCTTCATATCAATTCTCTTAATAAACTCCTTATAAGTTCATATTATCTTCACATAAGTTTATAACTTATGTTAGCTTAAATGACTTATTACCAACTTATGTGGCTTAAGTCTATGACTTACATAATCTTCTTGCTTCTTATCATTCATGTAAGACCCCAGCTTAATAATGAATAAAATTAAATTTTCTCTAAATATTATTGTGAATAATAAGGGGTTAATTTGATATAATACTTTGGTTATGGGTGAAATGTGCAAATTTTACAAAATAAGCAAGTGGTTATAAAATATTCATTTTGTCGAGGAATATTCGTTTGGCCGTGGAATATTCTTGCTGTCGGGAAATATTCGTACGGCGGCGCAGCCTTATGTGGGCCCCATAATGGAAAGCGATTGGATGAAGAAAACGACAAGTATAAGTTGTTTATAAACAACGACGTAGTTGTTACCGTTAATACTGTTGGAATACCCGGTGGTTAAAATACAGTAGCACATGGTATTGCACCAATTATTGATTCTTACGTAATAAGGCACTACTCAATAATTGTTACAGTAGTTATTGTTCAATATTTTATTAATTCAATAATTGCTGCGTTGATATTTTATATTATTGTTGTTTCAATAATTGTTGTTGCACAGTATTTTCTTTTATCAGATCAATAATTCATATTATTTGAATAATATTATTAGATAACATTATTGGCAATGTCTAGAAAGTTATGTCTAAGGAGAGGTTTGGTCATCTAATTACGCGCCAGTAAGGAGAAATCCTTATTGGAAAGCCCCCTCTTTCCTTGGAACGACCTGGTTGTCATAAATGTGATTCTGTAATATTATTTGTGAATAATTAAATTATTGATTCATATGATAAGGAAATATTTATTTTATGTGGATATAAATGGGGGATATATTTTTATGGTTAAAAATGAAGGAGTTAATGTTGAGGTTTTTATCAGTATTTTTGTCGGAATGGAGGTATTAAAAATCAAGATTTTTGAGATATTTTGCGGGGGTTATAATTTTTAATCCGACCGTTGGATCGTGGTAATTTTTGGATATGTTATACATATATAAGTTGACTATATGTCCACAAATTTTGAACCGTTAAAAATGAACGTATGTATTATTAAGAATTTTTCGAGATGACTGGTTCAAAAATTGTTGAATTTTCGGAGTTAATCATTTTGGTGGAAAATTCTAGAATTGGTGGGCCCCACTCTTGGTTGGTGAAGAAATGTGCTGATATTTTTATTCAAATGTGGTGGGTGGGAATAGTAGCAGGTAAAGTCATCAGGTTGCAGGTTAAGTCTGCTTCGGCGTGCTAACATTTTTCTATAAATAGAGGGCTAAGTTAGAATTAAAAATCACACCAGAAACAAGTTTTCTCTCTTTCTCTCTCTAGATTATTGAGTATATTTTGTCAGTATTTAGATACTTTGAGAGTTTCTATTCATCATAGCAAGTTTCTTTCAGCCTTATACCGGTATTCCGACCAGAAGTACTGATATTTTGAGGTAAGGGATATTATTTTCTTCTTAAATGATATTATTTTCTTCAATATCATTATGCTGAAATATCAACATGAGTTTTTATCAAATTTAAAACTTTTTGTGTCGGGGTTACTATTCACGTATACGTTACTATTCACGTATACGGCACTATTCACGAATGCGGTACTATTCACCGAAAAATAAAATTTTTCCTTTTTGTCCAAGATGTCTATTATGGTTACTATCTTTGATTGTATCCATGTTTTGATCTTTATTTTTGAATTCTGCTTCACAATTGATTATTATGAAGTATTATTGATCTTGGATAAACTGTTATACGAATCCCTACTATTTGTCCTTCTGTCTCACTGGATTCATTCTTTTTAAGATATTTTTCATCATCCTCAGTCCTAAATGATGATATTACTGAATATCTTTGGTCTGTAGTGCAAAGATTTATGATTACCTGATGAATATCTTTGGCCTGTAGTGCAAAGATGAACAGGTGTTGAGATGAACATGACTGACTGGTGATACAAATAAATATCTTTGGCCTGTAGTGCAAAGATGAATATTTGGTTAAAGATGATTATTAATTGATGTTACATGGATAAAATATTAATGATGGACTTTTAAATCTTAGAAGATAGTAGAATTCATTCTCTACTTGACTCTTCTAATGGTTTTTTGTTTTCGCTGCAGTTGTTGATCTAAAACTTGTTGTCGATTATATTCTATCAGATTTTTCTCTGTTAAATACTAATGATAATTTGTTGTATATTATCTTAGTCATAATATTCTTTACTGGGCTAGTTGAGCTCACCCTTTTCCTTTTTGTTCCATTTTTCTTCTCAGGAGGTGAGAACGTAGCAGGATCTAGTCAGGGTATGGAGTGATGGTTCTAGAAAGATGTTTTAGCAGTCCTCACTATTTCTGTAAAATAGTGTTTGAATAATTGTAATGAGGATTTATTTGAGTGTGGATATTGTCCAGAAGACAATATTTGTATTTAAACTCACAGTATGTGTTGTCGTATTTTGCACGACAATTGTATTATTGAAGTTGTAGTTTGCTTTCTGTACCATGTATTTGGCAACTCAGAATGGGTGTTGTATACCTATTTTGGGGGCGTCACAGTTGGTATCAGAGCCATAAGTAAAGAGCCCCGAGCCTCTATCTGGTGACATCCTGTTGATGGGGAATGCACCGAAGCCAGACTCTCCGTAGGGGACGCCGTTCTGCGGTGGCAAGCTGATAGGTACCTTTGTGAGGTGTTGACAGATGATGGTATCCAATGTCACAGTTGGTATCAGAGCTTAGGGATATGATCCCTGGCTGAGATATGAGACAAGAACTAGGAGGGGAGAGACGGGAAATTCCTTCGCTAGTATGACCTGACTAAGTTTATTTGGTGTTTATTTGGTCGGTCAGAGTATAGGGATAATATATGACATGACTATTAACCCTTGTTTTATGGCTGTATTTAAGAATGGCAGCTGAGAACGTTAATAATGGAGTAAATCAGACCGTGGAGATACCTTTGATCACCACCCAGGGGAACGTGCAACAGGAAGGCAATATTCCTCCTATAAATAACGTTACGAAGCAAACGATGAATGATGGAATGTTTAGGAGCTTTTTGCAGTTCATGTAAAATCAGACGAGGGAGACTCGTGTGCAGAATACAGGTGGAAATGATAACAACACGCGGTTTGTCACAGCCAAGCAGTTCAAAGAATTGGGACCACCAGAATTTAAGGGAAAGCCGGATCCAATCATGGCGGAAATGTGGGTCAAGCAAATTACCAAGATATTCGATGTCTTGGGATGCACGGAGGAACAGAAGGTTCCATTCGCCACTTTTATGTTTCGCGGTGAGGCAGACTACTGGTGGGAGTCTGTGAAGCGTACCCAGCCTGACGCACTCAACATGTCCTGGGAAACATTTCAAAAACTGTTCAATGACAAGTACTTTCCTGAAAGTATTCATCATATGAAGGAGGTGGAGTTTATCAGACTGGAAAAAAACAGCATGACGGTGTCCCAGTACGAGGCGAAGTTTGCAGAGTTATCCAGGTTTGCACCTCATTTGGTCGAAAATGAGGAACGAATGACAAGGATGTTTCTGAGAGGTCTAAAACTTGAGATTCGGCAATATCTTATCTCTCATAAATTTTCTTTATATTCAGATGTTGTAAACAGGGCTCAATTATTAGAGCGAGATAATGAGTATGTGCAACCGAGGGACCACAACCAGGGTCATACCGGTGGCGGCAGTCATCGAAGCAATGAAAACCAGCAGGGAGGAAAATATTCGGACAAAAGCGGTAACCACTCTGGTGGTAATCGTGGTCGTGATAATAAAAGGAGCGAGTCGGGAGGAGATTTCAAGAAGAGAAGGTACAACAATGATAACGTGAAGACGTCAGCACAAACATCAACTATTTCTAGGGGAGGAGAACGACCATCGGTCGTATGTTACAAATGTGGGAAAGAGGGACATATCAGCCCAAACTGCCCACAACAATCTAAGGTATGTTATAACTGTGGAAAAGAGGGTCATATAGCTCGAGAGTGTTCTGTAGCAAAACCAAGTTCAGCGGGGATGGTGACTCCAAAAGCTGTCCCGGATAAGTCAAAATCAGCGGTTCCTAGAAGAGAGTTTGTCGTGACTGGCCAAAATGCTAGAAACCCGAACGAGGTGATCACGGGTAAGCTAATCTTGAATTCGTGCGAAGTTTATACTTTACTAGATACCGGTTCTACCCATTCTTTTATCTCTCCTGCTTGTGCTCAACGTTTGAACTTGACTCCGGAGAAATTGACCTTTCACTTATCTGTTGAAACTCCGTTGGGTGAAACCTTTGTTACATCTACAGTTTATAAATCTTGCTTAATCCAAGTTGGCACCATCACATTACTTGTTGATCTTATCTCTTTAAAGATACTTGCTTTTGATGTGATTTTAGGAATTGATTGGGTAACCACTCATCATGCTAAAATTAATTATTTTCGTAAGGTTGTTAGTTTTCATATTCCCAACCAACCTGTCATACGAATTCAAACTACTAAACCACTAAAATCAGTCACTGTCATATCAAGCCACAAAGCTATTCGTTTATTGAAAAATGGATGTCAAGCTTTCTTAGCCCATGTTATGGATTTGAACAAAGACAAGTCAGATTTGAATAATATTTCTATTGTTATAGAATTTCTCGATGTATTTCCTGAAGAAGTTCCTGGTCTACCCCCAAAACGTGAAGTTGAATTCTTTATTGACCTTGAACCCGGTACAAAGCCCATTTCTAAAACCCCATATCGAATGGCTCCTATTGAACTTCAGGAGTTAAAAGTCCAACTACAGGAGTTGTTAGACATCGGTTTTATTCGTCCTAGTACATCTCCTTGGGGTGCTCCTGTGTTATTCGTATAGAAGAAAGACGGGAGTATGCGACTTTGTATCGACTATCGAGAATTGAATCATATCACTATCAAGAATAGGTATCCGCTACCTCACATTGATGACCTGTTTGACCAGTTGCAAGGTGCACAATTCTTTTCAAAGATCGATCTTTGTTCTGGATATCATCAGCTGAAGATTAAAACTGAGGATATTCCAAAGACTGCCTTCAGAACTCGGTACGGGCATTATGAATTCTTAGTAATGTCTTTTGGATTGACTAATGCTCCAGCTGCTTTCATAGATATGATGAACCGTGTATTCAAAGAATATTTAGATCAGTTCGTTGTTGTCTTTATTGATGACATCCTCATCTATTCCAAAAGCCGTGAAGATCATGAGCATCATTTGAAGCTGGTACTCCAAAGGCTGCGTGAAAACAAGTTATATGCTAAGTTGAAGAAATGCGAGTTCTGGCTTGAGGAAGTAGCATTCCTTGGGCACGTGGTGTCAAAACATGGAGTATCTGTCGACCCGGTGAAGATTGAAGCCATACAAAGTTGGGAGCAACCGAAGTCGGTAACCGAAGTACGTAGCTTTCTGGGCTTAGCTGGTTATTATAGGAGATTCGTGGAAGGATTTTCTAGAATCTGACTCGGAAGGATACAAAATTCGGTTGGAGCGAGGAATGCAAGAAGAGTTTCCAAGAGCTCAAAAGGAGACTCATTTCGGCACCTGTTCTGACAATACCATCTGGTTCGGATGGATTTGTTATCTACAGCGATGCTTCAGGCAAAGGGTTAGGATGTATTTTCATGCAACATGGGAAAGTCATAGCCTATGCCTCGCGACAACTCAAAGAATATGAGAGGAATTATCCTACTCATGATTTGGAGTTGGCAGCAGTCGTTTTTGCGTTGAAGATCTGGAGACGCTACCTGTATGGGGAGAAAGTGGAGATCTATACAGATCATAAAAGCCTCAAATATTTCTTCACCCAAAAGAAACTCAACATGCGGCAGCGACGTTGGCTTGAGCTGTTGAAAGATTGCGATTATACCATCCAATATCATCCTGGAAAAGCAAACGTAGTAGCTGACGCATTGAGTAGAAGATCATATGCGGGTACGAGTGCAATGTTGTTAACACAAAAGCCCATTTTGTATGACTTGCAAAGGATGGAGATAGAGATGAAGGGTCCAAGTACCCACATAATGATATCAAATATACGAGTAGAACCGACTTTAATCGATAAAGTTAAAGCTGCTCAAGCTACGGACATAGAGCTGATGCGTATGAAGAAGAAAGTGCAAGAAGGTGCTATTCCAAAAGCAAGAATCGATGAAGAAGGAATACTTCGAGTCAACTCTAGACTTTGTGTTCCTAACGATTTTGACTTGAAGCATGGAATAATGATGGAGGCACACAATACACCGTTTGGAATCCATCTTGGGAGTACCAAAATGTATCACGATCTTCGACATATATTTTGGTGGAGCAATATGAAAAGAGAGATCGCGGAGTTTATCTCGAGGTGTTTAACTTGTCAACGTGTAAAGGCGGAGCATCAAGTGTCAAAGGGTCCATGTGACGAACGAGAATTTTGTAATTTATTTTAAATATTTATTGAATTAAATAAATATTTTTCGAGGATTTAATTATTAGATTTAATAATTAATCGATGTAATTGTGGTAGATTAATTTAATTATATGTGTTACATTTATTAAATTAATGTAGAGAATAATTTTATCAAGGTATGAAATTATGTAAGCTTATTTAATTAAATAAATTATTTAATTAAGCATGATGTTATTTAATTAATTTAATTATTAATTAAAAATTTAATAAATTGACATTATTTATTAATGAGATAATTGAATATATGATTATATGAATTTATGAGTAATTATTATATTTTATTTGAAGTAAATTAAATAAAATATGGGATTTATTTATAAAGAAGTGTGATATTAATTAAACTATATTATAAAGCTCTATTAAATTAAATAGTTTTGAATTAATTTGTTAAGCCAAACATGGCACTAAGGGAGGTTATGGGCAGTTAACCCATGACTGGGTTAACTGACCATAATACGCCAGTTCTTATATCGACGTCTTCTTCTTTTCTTTTTTTTTTCTCTAAGTCTGAAATCACAGAGAGAGTTTGAGAACTTTGAGAGAAATTGTGAATACTGTGATTAAAGGAGAAGAAGTGTGAGAAGTTGGGAATTGTTGTCACCCTGTGTAATCTAAGCCGAGTATTCAAGGGTAATCCCTTCTTCCCAATTTTTTTAGTTACGTCTTTTAGTTTTATAATAATGGCCTTCAAAAACTTCTGTTAATCTCTGTGAAGTGAGAAATTGTGTTATGTCATATCAAATTGTGTTTAATTATGTATATGTTGTAAACCATAACATCAAATTCATGAAAGCATGCCGTACGTATGTTTTTCAAAATAAACAGAGTACGTGATATGGCCATATGGCCTTATACGTGATATTTTGTGTAATGATCGTATATTATCCCTAAATTTTATACCCTTATATTTTTGAGCATGTTAATATGAAGAGATCAAGCTTTAAACGAACGGATTTGGCCTTATAACGAATCCGTATGGCTAAATTATGTGTTTTGTTCAAAAACTTCAAGAACATCAAGAACAATCCAATTTTACATGATTTAAATCTGTGATTATATGTTTTAATGGGTTAAAATCACTTTATAGATGTTGTATTATGAATATACATGAACTATAACTTGTGGGTATGTCTAATTTGAGTAGAAAATAAGAAATTGGGAAAAATTGGCATGTTCTGCGATTTTTCGCGAACAGCCATTTCTGTGTCTGGTATGCCGCGCCGCAGCGCCGGCTACCAGTTCATTTCCCGCGCCGCAGTGCCAACGTGCCGTAGCGCCATGACTCGAGCCATAGCGCCACGGCACTGCAGCTTCAAGTGTCCGGCCGCAGCGCCATAGCGCCGCAGCGCGAAACCTTAGTTCAATAGTGGCGCCGCAGCGCCACTCCCCCGAAACTTCAGAAATGAGATATTAAAAATGTTTAAGTCTAACAATGTGTTAGTGGATTAATGTAATGAACATGTAAACATGTTAGAGATATAATGTGATATTAAAATTGATGTTTAATATGTAAATAACATAATTACATGTGGATTTAATTGTTGAATACATAAATATATTGTCATTCATGAAGTATTAATTATGTGATAATGAGATAATTTGACTAAGTTTAGTCAATAATTAAAGTAGACAACGAGAATGAGTTTATATTGATTAGTTAATTTATAATTAACTGGTATGGTGTATATGAATGGTATGTAGGATTTAATTCAAAGAACGTGCTTAGTTAAAGTGTAATCTACGCACGAGGCAAGTATCCTATCCCTAACTCCATTCTATTGAGCAAGTTTATTTAAACTTAAACGTTACTTTTATGTCGAGCAAGTTTCCCTAACCCTACTTGTCATTATTGATCAAGTTTATTATTTACATTGAATGTTATTATTCAAGTTCAAGCATGATATTAAAGATTAATTATCTTTCCAAAGCATGATTCAGTTATACAATAATTGTCCTATTGTATACTTTTGAGATTTTTATTCAAATCAAATATCAATTATTGTTGAACCTTATTAGACTAGTGAACCTTATTGATTCAACTAGTCCATAGTTGATGAGCGTTCTAAATTTCAGAACCCTTGATGAGTTATCCAAACCAAACTTCCTTTGGTGCGGACTCGAATGTCAAACTGAGATGAACAACCCTGAAAATGGATTATTTACGCTTTAGCGTTAAGATATTGTGCACAGTATGGTACTAAGGGCTGATCCCCCTAAGTACGAGAAGAAGGTCCATAGTCTTATGACTGTTAAAGGTTTCAAGTATAATCCTTAATAACCTAGGACATAGTTCAAGGTCTTATGACCCTCAGAATTCTTTTGATTCTTGTTATTCATTCTTGATTCAAAAGTTGAGCTCTTATTCAGACGTCTTTGATTTATTCGCATGTTATTATACTGTTATTTCATTATTATACTTGTGGGCATTTGTGCTCACTCTTGCTTAATAATAACATTACAGTTAAGAACGAAAGAAGCGATGAACCCTCCACTAGTAAGGGCAAGGGCAAAGTTAGCAAATGATGAAGACCTGTTATTTATTAACTGATGTATTTGTTTAAGACTTGATTTATGTTGATGTTAAGACTTAATTGTTTAGAATTCAGCACAGATGTTTTAAGGTTAGAGTAACCTGGGATTTATTTATGATTCAGTTGATGTAACCCTTAAGGGAAGAG
The DNA here is from genome assembly GCA_016801055.1 of Panax notoginseng. Classification (NCBI taxonomy): domain Eukaryota; kingdom Viridiplantae; phylum Streptophyta; class Magnoliopsida; order Apiales; family Araliaceae; genus Panax; species Panax notoginseng. Next base: position 136,802,453 of record CM029017.1, read on the forward strand.
ATTTTATTATGATTTCTATCTATTGTATGGTTTGATATTATTTTATGGGTAGATAGATAGATGATGCTTGTACAGTGAACACCAAATCCCGTGGAATCGAAGTACCCGGATTTGGGGGTGTCACAGTCCATTGCAACCACTTGAGATCCCGAAATGGAAGTGGGAACACATTACCATGGATTTCGTTACAGGTCTTCCCAAGGTTTCTCAAGGCATAGATGCGATTTGGGTTATTGTTGATAGATTAACCAAGTCTGCTCATTTCTTACTGATACGTGAAACTTATTCCCTTGAACGTCTTGCTAGTATGTATGTGAACGAGATTGTGAGATTGCATGGCATGCCGGTATCCATAGTTTCGAATCGTGACCCAAGATTCACTTTACGATTTTGGGTTAGCTTGCAGAAAGCTATGGGCACGGATTTACGATTCAGTTCGGCATACCATCCTCAAACGGACGGACAATCAGAGAGGACTATTCAAACTCTTGAAGATCTATTAAGACTCTGTGTCCTAGATCTCAAAGGGTGTTGGGATAAGTACCTACCATTGGTGGAATTCTCCTACAACAACAGTTATCAGGCGAGCATAGGTGTGGCTCCATTCGAGGCGTTGTATGGAAGAAAATGTCGTTCTCCAGTATGCTGGGACGAGGTGGGTGAAGCAACATTGTTGGGACCAGAGTTGGTACGCATTACTACAGAGAAGATCCAAACGATTCGACAACATATACAAACGGCATAGGATCGACAAAAGAGTTATGCGGATCTTCATCGGAAGGACGTTGAATTTAATATTGGGGATCATGTATTGTTACGTGTTGCACCATGGAAGGGAGTTACAAGATTTGGGAAGAGAGGAAAGCTCAATCCAAGATTTGTTCGTCCATTTGAGATTCTTGAGCGAATAGGAAATGTGGCATATAGACTCGCATTACCTCCAAGCATATCTCGTGTTCATAATGTTTTTTACATATCTATACTTCATAAATATGTTAAAGACCCGAACCACATTATTGAGTTAGAACCAGACGAGATAGCTGAAGATTTAACGTACGAGGAAGTACCTGTTAAGATCTTGGATAGGAAAGAGCATGTCCTACGCACAAAGGTTTATAAACAACGACGTAGTTGTTACCGTTAATACTGTTGGAATACCCGGTGGTTAAAATACAGTAGCACACGGTATTGCACCAATTATTGATTCTTACGTAATAAGGCACTACTCAATAAGTGTTACAGTAGTTATTGTTCAATATTTTATTAATTCAATAATTGATGCGTTGATATTTTATATTATTGTTGTTTCAACAATTGTTGCTGCACAGTATTTTCCTTTATCAGATCAATAATTCATATTATTTGAATAATATTATTAGATAACATTATTGGCAATGTCTAGAAAGTTCTGTCTAAGGAGAGGTTTGGTCATCTAATTGCGCGCCAGTAAGGAGAAATCCTTATTGGAAAGCCCCCTCTTTCCTGGGAACGACCTGGTTGTCATAAATGTGATTCTTTAATATTATTTATGAATAATTAAATTATTGATTCATATGATAAGGAAATATTTATTTTATGTGGATATAAATGAGGGATATATTTTTGTGGTTAAAAATAAAGGAGTTAATGCTGAGGTTTTTATCAGTATTTTTTGTAGGAATGGAGGTATTAAAAATCAGGAAATTTGAGATATTTTGCGGGGGTTATAATTTTTAATCTGACCGTTGGATCGTGGTAATTTTTGGATATATTATACATATATAAGTTGAGTATATGTCCACAAATTTTGAACCGTTAAAAATGAACGTATGATTTATTATGAATTTTACGAGATGACTGGTTCAAAAATTATTGAATTTTCGGAGTTAATCATTTTGGTAAAAAATTCTAGAACTGGTGGGCCCCACTCTTGGTTGGTGAAGAAATGTGCTGAGATTTTTATTCAAATGTGGTGGGTGGGAATAGTAGCAGGTAAAGCCATCAGGTTGCAGGTTAAGTCTGCTTCGGCGTGCTAATATTTTTCTATAAATAGAGGGCTAAGTTAGAATTGAAAATCACACCAGAAACAAGTTTTCTCTCTTTCTCTCTCTAGATTATTGAGTGTATTTTGTGAGTATTTAGATACTTTGAGAGTTTCTATTCATCAGAGCAAGTTTCTTTCAGTCTTATACCGGTATTCTGACCAGAAGTACTGATATTTTGAGGTAAGGGATATTATTTTCTTCTTAAATGATATTATTTTCTTCAATATCATTATGCTGAAATATCAACATGAGTTTTTATCAAATTTTAAACTTTTTGTGTCGGGGTTACTATTTACGTATACTTTACTATTCACGTATACGGCACTATTCACGAATACGGCACTATTCACCGAAAAATAAAATTTTCTCTTTTTGTCCAAGATGTCTATTATGGTTACTATCTTTGATTGTATCCATGTTTTGATCGTTATTTTTGAATTCTGCTTCATAATTTATTATTATGAAGTATTATTGATCTAGGATAAACTGTTATACGAATCCCTACTATTTGTCCTTCTGTCTCACTGGATTCGTTCTTTTTAAGATATTTTTCATCATCCTCAGTCCTAAATGATGATATTACTGAATATCTTTGGCCTGTAGTGCAAAGATGTATGATTACCTGATGAATATCTTTGGCCTGTAGTGCAAAGATGAACAGGTGTTGAGATGAACATGACTGACTGGTGATACAAATGAATATCTTTGGCCTGTAGTGCAAAGATGAATATTTGGTTAAAGATGATTATTAATTGATGTTACAGGGATAAAATATTGATGATGGACTTTTAAATCTTAGAAGATAGTAGAATTCATTCTCTACTTGACTCTTCTAATGGTTTGCTGTTTCCGCTGCAGTTGTTGATCTAAAACTTGTTGTCGATTATATTCTATCAGATTTTTCCCTGTTGAATACTAATGATAATTTATTGTATATTTTCTTAGTCATAATATTCTTTACTGGGCTAGTTGAGCTCACCATTTTCCTTTTTGTTCCATTTTTCTTCTCAGGAGGTGAGAACATAGCAGGATCTAGTCGGGGTATGGAGTGATGGTTCTAGAAAGATGGTTTAGCAGTCCTCACTATTTCTGTAAAATAGTGTTTGAAAATTATAATGAGGATTTATTTGAGTGTGGATATTGTCTAGAAGACAATATTTGTATTTAAACTCACAGTATGTGTTGTCGTATTTTACACGACAATTGTATTATTAAAGTTGTAGTTTGCTTTCTGTACCATGTATTTGGCGACTCGGAATGGGTGTTGTATACCTATTTTGGGGGCGTCACAATTCATGTTTCTTAATTCAACTTTTCTTATTATCCTATCATGGTAGAGATAGAAGATAATTGCGAAGAAGTCTTACTCTTTGTTGTCTTGGTAAGTAGCTTGCTTATTCTTCTTGGCTTATGGAAATGACTTATTGCTAGCTTATTCTCTCTAACACTTAAGCACTTTAGAAGTGTTGGATTATTTGAACAACCAACAAATGGCTTGGAAGTCTTCTCTATTTATAGAACTTGCAAAGTTAGGGTAGTTTAGTCATTAAAACATCCCACCTCCTTTAAGCCACCTCCTTACTATTCATTACTTGACTAGCACAACACTAATCCTACACTTGGTCATTAATTAAAAGTCTTGGGCATTACTCCTAAGTCTTGGTCACCACACATACTTGGTCACCACTTATACTTGGTCACCACTATACTTGGTCATTACTTTACTTGGTCACCACATTCAACCATATTACTATGGTTTGCCCCATGGGTCAAACAATTCATTTTAATCTAGCTTGGGCTTGGACCAACTAACTCTTTGGGCTTTGCATTTATAACACTCATTGGTTCATTAATAATAGTTGGGCCTCTCCCTTTAATTCCCAACAATCTTTCCAAGTCCATTAACATTTCATAATACATATAGTTTATGTATTATTTTCATATTCTAATTCATATAGAATTTATATACGATAATTCACCCTTCATACAATCTCGTATAATACTTCGTATTATACTCATTTCCATTTCTTTGTACAATACATAAGTATCATACCATTATTACATATTCATTACTATTTCGCCTTCCTTAACGTTTATAAATTAAGTCCACAAGCGAAATATTATTTTTTCCATAACTAGATTTTTTATTACATAATCCATCTCACCTTATTATTCCATCATTACGTATTTCTCGGAAATCCAAAATTATATCCCGAGCAAATACCGATGAATAGTTTTTTTCGGAAATTTTCTCGAAAAACTTTTATTTTCGTCTTGGAAATTCAAACACTTTAATTCATCCATGTAGCTCAAATACTACGACATTCTAACATCAATAGGTTATACAAAGACAACCATCTTGATAACACATAGAATAAGATTTTATTATTATTTAAATTAATAAAATCATTTTACAATAGCATCTGAATTTCTCGGTCGTTACAAACTCCGTTGGGAGAAACATTCATTACATCCACTATTTATAAGTCTTGTTTGATCCAAATCGGCACTCGCACATTACCTGTCGACCTTATTTCTTTGAAAATACTTGCGTTTGATGTGATTTTAGGGATTGATTGGTTAACTACTCATCATGCAAAAATTGATTGTTTTCGTAAGGTTGTTAGCTTTCATAATCCTAACCAACCTATTATGCGAATTCAAGCAACCAAACCACTAAAGTCAATCACTGTCATATCAAGTCATAAAGCTATTCGTTTATTGAAAAACGGATGTCAAGCTTTTTTAGCCCATGTCATAGATTTAAACAAAAATATATTAGATTTGAATGATATTTCTATTGTTAATAAATTTCCCGACATATTCCCTGAAGAACTTCCTGGCCTACCCCCAGAGTGTGAAATCGAGTTTGGTATTGACCTTGAACCCGGTACAAAACCCATTTCCAAAGCCCCATATCGAATGGCTCCTATTGAACTTCAGGAGTTAAAAATCCTACTACAGGAATTGTTAGATATCGATTTCATTCGTCCTAGTACGTCTCCTTAGGGTGCTTCTGTTCTATTTGTGAAGAAGAAAGATGGAAGTATGCGACTTTGTATTAACTATCGGGAGTTGAATCATGTCACCATCAAAAATAGGTACCCGCTACCTCACATTGATGACCTTTTTGACCAGTTGCAAGGCGCCAAATTCTTTTCAAAGATCGATCTTCGTTCTAGCTATCATCAGTTGAAGATTAAAACCAATGACATCCCAAAGATTGCTTTCAGAACTCGGTATGGACATTATAAATTCTTAGTCGTGTCTTTTGGATTGACTAATGCTCCTACGGCCTTCATGGATATGATGAACCGAGTATTCAAGGAATATTTGGATCATTTCGTGGTTGTCTTTATTGATGCATCCTCATATACTCCAAAAGCCATAAAGATCATCAGCAACACTTGAGGATGACACTCCAAAAGCTTTGTGAAAACAAGCAATATGTCAAGTTGAAGAAATGCGAGTTCATGCTTGAGGAAGTAGCATTCCTTGGGCACGTGATATCAAATCATGGAATATCTATTGACCCGACAAAGATTGAAGCAATTCAAAGCTGGGAGCAACCTAAGTCAGTGACCAAAGTACGTAGCTTTCTCGGCTTAGCTGATTATTATCAGAGATTCGTACAAGGGTTTTCTTGAATCGCTACTAAATTAACTCAACTGACTCGAAAAGATACAAAATTCGGTTAGAGCAAGGAATGTGAGAAGAGCTTTCAAGAACTCAAGAGGAGACTCATTTCAGCACCTGTTCTGACAATATCATCTGGCTCGAAGGGATTTGTCATCTACAGTGATGCTTCAGGCAAAGGGATAGGATGTGTTCTCATGCAACATGGGAAAGTCGTAGCCTATGCCTCACGATAACTCAAAGAATATGAGAGAAATTATCCTACTCATAATCTAGAGTTGGCAGCTGTCGTTTTTGCGCTTAAGATTTGGAGGCATTACCTGTATAGAGAAAAGGTGGAGATCTATACGGATCATAAAAGCCTCAAATATTTCTTCACTCAAAAAGAACTCAACATGCGGCAACGACGATGGCTTGAGCTGCTGAAAGATTACGACCATACCATTCAGTACCATCCTAGAATAAACGAACGTGGTAGCTGACGCATTGAGTAGAAGATCATATGCGGGTACGAGTACGATATTGTCAACGTAAAGACCCATTTTGTATGACTTGCAAAGGATGTAGATAGAGTTAAAGATGTCAGGGACCCATGTGATGATGGCAAATATACGAGTAGAACCGACTTTAATCGATAAAGTTAAAGCTGCTCAAGCTACAAACCTAGAGCTGATGCGTATGAGGAAGAAAGTGCAAGAAGGTGTTATTTCGGAAGCAAGAATTGATGAAGAAGGAATACTTCGAGTCAACTCCAGACTTTGTGTTCCTAACGATTCTGACTTGAAGTATAAAATTATGATGGAGGAGCACAACACACCATTTACAATCCATCCTGGGGGTAGCAAAATGTATCGTGATCTTCGACATACATTTTGGTGGAGCAATATGAAGAGAGAGATAGCGGGGTTTATCTCAAGGTGTCTAACTTGTCAACGAGTTAAGGTAGAGCATCAAGTGCCAAAAGGAGCTCATGTTGTATATTTAAGTTTGTATTTGTATTCTGTACCATGTATTTGGCGACTCAGAATGGGTGATGTATACCTATTTTGGGTGCGTCACAGTTATGACTTAAGGTTCAAATCCCCCCTTAAATTTTATAACCTAATGTTTTGATACTAACCTGTGATGCCCTCAAATCCAGGTATATTCCAACCCGACAGATGGTGCTACACGGTGCTACAGTTCACACAAACATTCAATTGAAATGCCTCAAAAGAACGAATATGTCTTTTATATATTCTAAAATAATATTACCATTCCCCAGGTTCTTTATAACCGTTACATTTGTTCTTGTCATAATATCAAATATTATCATTACAAACCTATACTATTACATAGGTAATCTACGTGTTTGCCTTAGCCTTCCCTTTATCCTTTCTGGATCCTTCGGTCTGTTCGGTCTTAGCTGCATTCATATGGTTTAAGCAAGAGTGAGCATAACAAGCTCAGCAAGTACAACAATTTCAATCAATCGACATGCTTGAAACATAGGAACTGTATATCTTCAATAACTGAACAATAGTTACGAAGTACTATCGATAATTCAAAATAGCACTTCTTTTCCTTCAAAACGTTTTACAATGACAATATTCAATAAAACATCAATTTCGGTCCAAGACCATGAGCATTTCATAATTTCTTTGAAAAGGACATTCCGACACTAAGTTCGTAAGTCCGGCATAGCTTACGAGCACATCTAGGTGATCAGCCTATAGTACTCTATGTTGATCAACACTACATTCATTAAACGTATGTACATTTAAGTTGTGGCAACCTCACATGCATGTCGCTTAACGATAAAACATTTTAGCATACTCAATCTTCATTTGAAAACCACACCAATATAGTTGGTAAAACATTGACAATACTTTGATAGATTGTAAGAAATCCAAGATATCGTAAGTCTAGCCAAAAGAATTGGTTTTGACTTCATCAGACATTAGTTCATGCGTAAGAATACATGAATCACAAAGCTTGTCCAGATTGAACTGAAACAAGGATTAGAACACTTGCCTTTAGCGTCTGCTACTGTTATAACACGTTCACTTTAAGTCCTTAAGGTTTCTATAGTAGATGATAATATCACATAACACATTAGGTCATGAATAAACATACATGGTTCATAATGAATCTTACCCTTCTTCTTAATCTAATTATGGCTTAGATTTGTTATTATTGGTTCCGGCGTTCCGTTGCGTCGTTCTTATATTCACATGCAATTAACTTAGTTCAACCATAAGTGATCATACTTAAGGTTTAACAATGTCTTAAACAATGCTACTTCAAGATTTAGTTCATTCCTAAATGATTTACTTTCTTTATTGACTTACAAACTCCCCTTACTAAGCAATCCCTAAGGCTGGCACTGCGGCGCCAGCTTTCCTTCTTGGACTCGCACTGCGGCGCGGGTTAGCAGTGCTCAAGTCCCGGTCTTGGCGCTGCGGCACAAAACATCCCTCACTGTGCCGCGCTGCGGTGCCAACTAACAGTGCACCAAGGTTTCGGCCTCGCGCTGCGACACGGGCCTTTGCTTTTTGAGTCGCGCTGCGGCGCAGACTATGTGCCTTGAAAAATTTGACAGATTTTTAACTTTGTGAACTTCTCGGACTCCAAATTTGATCATTTCAAGTCTAAATTGGCTCGTTCGAATGCCATTAGCTCACAAATCGCATACTCTATGTGTTCATATAAGAATTTTACATTTTTGACATCGTTAACTCAAAATTCACCAATTAGTCCATTTTTAACTAAAACGATAAACGTTCGTGAACGTTCAACGCTCGTGTCTTCGTTCCAAGTCAAAATTCGGTCATTTTTTAGTCCACAACTCTATAATGCCAAATAAGACTTGTCTCCATTGAAAACCAACGTTTCTGAACTCAATAATAAAATTCGACTTCCATTCCGAGAATTTTACGAATTCGACGATTATCGTCCAATCGTGTGAATTCTGGCAAAAATCGTTACTTATTATTTGTTCATCATTCCAAATGGATTCACTCCATCATATTAACATCTCATGCTACTCTTTTCATTAACTTATTTTCAGGATAAGTCATTACTTGTTCTTCGTGAGCTTTTAACTTATTATTAGTATAAAATACATATAGTTTCAATTTTCATGACTTATGATAGTTTAAGTCCTTTAACCAACATTCTTACATCCTATTAACATACTAACTTCATTCATGTAAACATGTTACAAATCTTACAAGTTCTTCCTTAGTTCATAGCTTATTTATGAACAAAGTGCTTAATCCCGACTTATTAAGACTTAAGTTCTTAGATTATCCCTTCTTATGATTTCTTAGCATACATGTTCATTAATCCACACTTCTCTTATCAAGCTACTATGGAAGAGTTGGAGGATTATGACATAAGAGGCTTACCCTTGATGATCTCTTGATTCTTTCTTGTTCTTACTTCTTGCTTTAAAGTCTAACTTTTGCTAACTTATTATCTCTAACCAATAAGCACTTTGTAAATGAAAGGTGTTGGATGATAATGAACAAGCAAATAATGAAATCCAAAGCTTGGTATTTATAGGATTTCCTAAGTTAGGGCATTATGGACAAAAGCCAAATCCCACCTCCTTTGTAACCTCCTTACTATTCATTACTTCAACCTTAAGCTAACTTGATCTTCACCTTAATTACTTGGCCATCATAATAAATCCTCGGTCATCACTTAATTATCTTGGTCACCAAGATTAACCACATGATCATGGGTTGCCCCATGGATCACCTTAACCCATTGGATTATTACTTTGAGCTTTGGTTTAATTAGCTTATCTTATTCTTTGGGCTTGCATTAAATTACTTTGGGCTTCTCATAAACAAACACATGGGCTTGCACATTAAATTCTATTGGACTTTATAATTGCTAAACAATCCCACAAGTCCATTTCATTTAACTAAAAGCCTTATAACACATACTATACGTATAATTCTCATATTCTAACTCGTATACAAATTCATAATATACGGTATTCCATTATTCATACATACTCATATAATACTTCGTATCATACTCTTATACCACACCTCGTATCATACGATCATTACATTAGCTTCTAACGCTTTAATTTTTCCTAACGTTCTCAAATTAAGTCCGCAGGTGAAAAATTACGTTTCCCATACTTGAATTATTATTATACAATCCATCTCACCTCGATATTCTATCCTTACGTATTTCTCGAAAGTTCAAAAATAATTCCCGAGCGAAAATCGATGAATAGTATTTTTCAGAAAATTTCTCGAAAAGCTTTTATTTTCGTCTTGAAAATTCAAACACTTTAATTCCTTCACATAGTTAAAATACTATGACTTTCTGACGTTTCTAGGTTATAGAACGACATCTATCTTACTAACACATAATAATAACAAATAATATAATTTTATTCATTATTTATCAAATAAAATTATTTAAAAAAATTTCGATTTTCCGGGGTGTTACTATGAGGGATTGACTTTATGGGACCTTTTCCGCCTTCATATAAAATCTATACATTCAATTTACTGTGGATTATGTATCGAAGTGGGTTGAAGTGGTGGCACTCCCTATGAATGATACCAAAGTTGTTTTGAAATTCCTATAGAAAAATATATTCACAAGATTTGGCATGCCGAGAGCAATTATAAGTGACGAGGGAAGTCACTTCTGCAATAAGTTCTTTACAGTTCTCTTGGCAAAATATAGGGTTAATCACAAGGTTGCAACGACTTATCATCCCCAAACGAGTGGCCAAGCTGAGGTTTCAAATAGAGAAGTGAAACGAATTTTAGAGAAAGTGGTGAATCCGAACAGAAAAGACTGGTCTCTAAAATTAGATGACGCTTTATGGGTTTATCGAACAACATACAAGACATCAATTGGGATGTCTCCGTATCAACTTGTTTACAGGAAAGCGTGTCATCTACCAGTTAAACTTCAACACAAAGCATACTGAGCCATTCAAAAGTTAAATTTTGATCAAACAGCTACAGGTAAGAAAAGACTACTGCAACTTAATGAGCTAGATGAGTTTCGTCTGTAAGCCTACGAAAACTCTAAGTTGTACAAAGAAAAGGTCAAGAAGTGGCATGACTAGAAGATTTTGCAGAGGAAGTTTGAACCGAGACAAGCTGTGTTATTGTATAACTCTCGACTGAGATTATTTCTCAAGAAACTTAAATCGTGATGGTCAAGGCCATTCACCATCAAGACAGTCTACCCACATGGTGTCGTTGAACTCTATAGTAGGAATCCACTGGAAACATTCAAAGTCAATGGGCAACGTCTAAAGCTTTATTGGGGCGGTGGCATTGACAATCAAACCACCGTGATCACTCTTGTCGATGCGCCATGACACAGGGAGTAGTCAGGCTGAAAGACACAAAAACAATCGCTCATTGGGAGGTAACCCAATATTTTGTTATTTACAGTATTTAGTTTCACATTACATAATTCGTAGTTTAGTTAGTAGTTTTAGTATTTCATAGTTCAAATATGTGCAAATCTTAGGTAAGTAGTTAGTTATTGTAAGTAATTTACAACATTCTTGCTCAGACTCCATATGTTTAACTTAAAATTTTGGTTTTATTGGATTTTAGGAACTGAGGATGAATTTTTGCACACATGCAGGTCAAAATTGCTGAAAATCAGAAGTCCTGCAGAAAACACATGCCCGCCCCGACGGGCTCAATATTAGCCTGACATGCCCGCCCGGCTGGGGTGCTCTCTGTATCTGCCCGCCCCAGCGGGGATTCGGGATTTCTGTTTTAAAAAACCTTCTACAGAATCATGCCCATACCATTCCTATCTCTCAAAACTGAAACTAAGGCACCAAAATACGCACGATTTCGCAACACATACCCCCATTTCACACCGAATCTGACATCTACTGTTATCCAATATAAACCTAACTCCAATTCCATCCATTCCACACCACATAAACACCTAATATACATCAAATCCTCCGATTTTTGATACATAAAACCTAGGGTTTCTTCAATTTTTGGATTTCAAGCAAGGAAGGAAGGGGAAACTCAGTAATTGGTTGCCCACCACTTCAATATCATTACAGAGTACATCAATTAGTGTGGGTAAGCATATTTAATCAGTTTTTCATCATATTTGGCATTCATTCTTCAATTTTGGATAGTGTGGGTTATTGTGCATGCCAAGTATTTGAATTATAATAGAATGTCACCGAAAATGTCAGTTAAACATTAACGGGGTGAAGGGTCATCGCCGCCAACTCGTAGTTTTGAAAACAGAAATTTGTCAGTGCCTATGTGACTGACAAATATGATTACTTTACACCAAAGGCGTTGACACCAGAGAGAGGGTTGAGGCCATATTCGTTCGATGGACAAATGAGGTGATAAATCAATGAACAGGGTTGGGACACATTCACAGATCAGCCGGATCCTGCAGTTATGACAGTGGTGAAGGAGTTTTATGCTATTACATAGGATAAAACACCATTTGTTGCATTTGTTCGTGGCAAGCAAGTTCCATTCAGTCCAGAGGCTATCAATAAATTCTACAATGTGCGAGCCCCAACTGTTTGCCAGTATGTTCAGATTAGAGATAGTAACCCCAACTATGATCAAATTCTTATTGAAATATCAAAGTCGGGAACAACGTGGGCAAAAGGGAAGAAAGGTGGACCTTTTCATGAGTAAGGACTTAAGTTTGTATGGCAAGATCTGGTACGCCTTTCTTTGTGCAAAACTATTTCCATCAACACATACCAGTGAAGTGACTAAAGAAAAAGTTCTACTCCAGTATGCCATCGTGAACGATTTTGATATTGACATTGGGGCCATCATTAATTTCTCGATCAGACGCTACTTGCGCGGGCCATTCTCAGGGGGGTTTCCGCACCCCTCTCTTATATGTGGACTGTGTAGACAGTCAGGAGTTCGATGGTCTACAAATGAGCTGATGCAGCAGCCACTCTGGGCTGAAGGGGAGTCACATCCTTGAGGGTTAGGATTTATATTTCTCGATGCTCCTGAGGAGGAGGAAGCAGAAGATACCTCTGAGGATAATGAATTCAAGGCTGATGAGATGTCTGAGGGTATTGAGAAGGCTGCAAGGGGCAGTCGGTCCATAAAGTATATGTTCAGTACTCAGTTTCGCAGCATGCAAAGACACATTGATGAGAGGGACAGACAAGAGGATAGGAAGTTGAAGAGAATTGCAGCTCAACAAGATCATGCTTTTGCCACCCAAAATGTCTTCAATACTTCGTTGGCAAAGGCATTTGCCAGAATAAATCCAGTTGCTGCTGATCAATTCCAATTTCTGACTCCACATCCACTTCCAGGATATCCACCATCCGATTCTGATGTTGAGGAGATGCCACCACCGCCTGCCTAGCTACTACAGGGAAGTCCTCTTATGCCTTAATGCTTTATGTTCACAATGAGAACATTGTGTCTGATAAGTTTGGGGGAGTAGTAGTGTAGTAGTTTTAGTTTTTGTCTAGTTTTTCTTATTTATGTTGAGTATGTTAGTTTGCATATGTTAACTGCATTCATTAGTTCATGCCAATTCATGTTTACATTAATGTAGTTGCATTATTAGTTTTAGTTTTTGTCTAGGCTTATTTCTGTTGAGTATGTTAGTTTGCATATGTTAACTGCATTCATTAGTTTATGTTTGGATTTATGTAGTTGCATTATTAGTATAATATAATTATATTTTTTTAAGTTTAGTAGTTTAGTTTTGTAAATAGTTTTCTTTTTCTGTTTTTTGTTTAGTTATAAAAAAAATTGAAAAATCTCAAAAATATTAGTTAGTTTACTATTATTATGTTGCATTTAGTTCATATTTGCATGATTCCAGCTTTTAGATGGTTAAAGTTTGTTTGGGCCAATGATGAGATTGGAATTGCATAGACAAGAATAGTATTGACTGTTAAGGCTTTGATGTAATTTTCTCATCATGATCTAAATCTTTGTCTGTTTGAAACTAGTATATTCAGGATAGCACCTTAAAAACGACGATGTTGACTGATTGGATTTAAATTGAAACATAATTAAACTCTTCAGGATAATGCTAGTTTGAATGAAAGAAAGTCATGAATAAGTGGTGATGGCTAAGATTAGACAAAAACCTAAGTTTGGGGGAAGATTTGGGATATATCTGAAAAAGAAAAAAGAATAGAAAAAGAAATGGAAAAAAAAAGTATGAATAAACATCGTGGCTAGTCTAGTTATATGGCCTTTGTTACTTGAGTAAGTACGCTTGAGGGGATGTCTCTACACCCAGTGCTCTAAAGCCTTATGGTTTGGGAGCCGTTGGTCGAAAGCTCGCTAATGGGTAGCACTGAAAAGTCTAAGAAGACTAGACATTGCACAGTCATTGTAATAGCCAAGATTTCTAAGTCACTTTGTAAATAGATATATTAATGATATCAAAAACTTGGTAATAAGTATGGGATGATTAGGAAGCAATATAATTATGTGGTTTGTAATTGTGACTATGTGTTTAGTGATATGAAAGAAAGAAATTTAAAAAGGAAAGGTTTCATAACCTAATTATACATTAGGTATGGAAATTTAAATAACCTAAGGGTTATGGTGTGGGAGTATAATATTTAAAATTATGCTAATGTAAGAGATATATTTTACTATCTCAATTTATTAATTTTATAACTTAATTTGAGCAAGTCTAATTGGGTTATAAAATTTAAGGTACAAGAGTAATGAATTAAATTCCAAAGGTGTGGAATGGAAACCCTAATTAAATAATTAGGGTATGATAAAATGAAAAGGCATTGGAATATGTTAATTTTCCATAGCCCAAATAAGTTAATTGAAAGCCCAAAAGATGAAAATAATAGCCCAAATTAAAGTCCAATTGAGGAGGGGCTCTTTAGACATTTAGTATACTAGATAATACATTAAAGGAAAACCAAATTTGGAGGATTTAATGGCCACATAGCCGGCCATGTAAGTGGAGAAAAAAGGTGGGAGCATGTCATCATTTAAGCCACATTTTTCTAAAGATATCTCACCAACTTAGCTAGGTGTCATTCTTGTTATGAAGCCACCACTTTCATTTAATCTAGTAGGTAAAAGGGTTATGATTAATGAGAGAGAAAGAGATAAGAAGATGGGAAATATCTTTACATACATATCTTGTATCTATACATTTTTTACTACAACAAAAATTTAGTTTCTATTTCTTTTATTTCTTTCTACTAACCAAGCAAAGTTAGAGAGAGAAATAGAGAGAGAAAAGAGAGAGATAGATTTCGGTGGGGAGGAAGAGAGAAAGAGGGAGGAGATCCACCATTTATGCTCCATAAGTTCATCTTCTACTTTGGAAGAGAAAGAAAGTGTGCCCAAAAATCAAGGTGAAAACTAATCTAACTTATTCTTTTTATTTTGTTTGATTTTGGGAGATCTAAAGTTTATGATCTAGAGGCCTAAAACCCTCTATCTACATGTTTTATATAGTTTCATGTATGGATCTAACATATTTGAGTGTTAGAAAGTAAATCAAAAGGATCTAAAAGAAACTAGTTTTGTTTTATTAGAAAACTCTAGTTTTTTTCACTTCCTTCGATCGACAACCGTTTTTAATCTACACCTTCTTTTTGTGATCCGTCAAAGAGAGGTGCTAGATATGTAAGTTAACTACTAAACTCAAGTGGTAACATCCAAAAATATTGAATACACAAGTGGTAGCAACTATTTTAGAAAAAATAGTTTGGTCTTTTGAAAGAAAAATAAACTATTTTTGGACAGTCAATGCAAGGGGTATTTTTGTCATTTTTTCTGGTATTTAAAAATTCAGGAAAAATTTGGAAGAGTAATATGATGAGTTATCTTTCAAACCCAAGTAGAATCCCCTAAAAAGGAGTTGTAGATTTCTGTATGGACTGATTTTAGCAAAGTAGGTAAAAGCTAAAAATCCCAAAACGGAGTCTGCCCAAAATTTTGAAAGGGTAGTTTTAGCAACTTAAAATATGAAATAAATTCCGGCCTTTTGGGACATGAAAATATATGTCATAAAGTAGCTCCTGTCCAAAAATGAGCTCATTCCGACTTAAAATGACCAAGTTATGATCATTTCAATATTTAGGTTTTTCGGACGAAAATCGCTATAACCGGAGTTCTATAACTCCGATGGCCACGAAATATAAACTGGAGGGTCACGTTAACATGTATGAGATTATGCCAAGAGATAGGAATTTCTGGAGTTGAGCATGATGGGGCTAATTTCTTAAGTCACGCACTAAAAAATAATTTTTGAAAAATAGTAAAAGAAATTAAAAAATTACGGAAAAATACTTTTTATGTATAAAATACATGTATATAAGTATGGCCAAAGGATAGAAAAATAATAAGTTGATTTGGTATTTTCGTAAAGGAGTTATGGAATCCAGCTTGCTAGATTGGAAAAAATATTGAATCCAGTTTGCTGGATTGAAAGATTTAGAACCCAGACTTGCTGGATTGGAAGTTTGTTGAATCCAGTTTGCTGGATTAGCCAATCCAGGTGGCTGGATTGCATGCTTGAATAATCTGGACTATGATGTTGGTATTCAGCTTACTAGATTATAAGGAAGAGCTAATAAAAGGAAAAGATTAAGTGTTAAATCATAAGAAATATGATAAAGTAGATAATATATTATCAAAGAATGATAATAATAAGAATGTTTTCAGATAATTGATTATGTGGATAAGTAAATTGCTGATAGAGTAATTGTATTCGGATATAAAGTATGATATGTTGATTGTAAGATCAATTTTAACAATGATAGGTCTTTACAATAAAGAGATTAAATTAAATTGTGTAGCAGTAGATCGCAGTCAAGGCAAGTTCTCTAACTCAAACTTGAGTTATTCTTTTCAAAGCATGCTAGTGAATAATTATTGTTTATTATTCACATCCATATTGATTATTGATGCTCGCACTTAGTGCAATTAAATTCTTGTTCTATTATTATTGAACTGTGAATTGGTTAAAGTTCTTTTATTCGTGAACTGTTTAAGATATGGATCTATGCTCATTATATCAGCTAGATCAAGTATGTTTAAATGTGTTTAATCAAACATGTTATTAAAAGCTGTTCTTCACCAATTGATTTGGTAAGGACTCAAGACTGAGAAAAAGAACAATTTGATTAAAGCATTATTGAAAAATAATTATTGCTCGTAAATTAAGTGTGTATGCATAATACACCGGGTATAAAAGGCTGATCCCATTGATTACCAAAATTTATTAAAAGGACCAGTTTAAATACTGACAACCTTAGCATATATTCATGGTCATTATGACCACTCAGTATCTGTTATTCGAATATTCAGTTATCAAGACTTAATTCATGTTCTTTCGCAATTAATTTCTATTGTTGAATATTGAACGATAAATTTCTTGCTAATCATGATATATCTTCTTTGTACTTAAACTTGCTAAGCAAATTAGTTGCTTACCCTTGCTATATCATGACATTTATTTCAGCTAAGCCAGAGAGTTCAAGTAAGAAGGACAAGGGCAAGGGAAAGGTCCAAGAATAGTTATTATAAATGTTTAAGTATCATGAAATACTATGTTTGATGTTTATGTAAACCTTTTGTGTTACTTTATGTAACTTAAGTAAGGTATGTTTATGTTAAGGTAATAGACCTTGGGGTATTGTATAAGACTTTATTATAATGAACAACGTATGTTTATTATTCCGCAATAGTATATAGAATGCTTATGTTAATGATGGATAGTAAGCACCAAACCCGGGGTTGAGAACTCGGATTTGGGGGCGTCACAGTCATGAGTAAAATAAAAAGTGAAAAATGGGAAAAAGAGCGAAAAGCCCCCGTATGTGAATAATAAAGCAAAAGTATCCCATTTTGACTTCTAAATTTAGTAATTATTGAGTTTTAGCTAGAATCTTTCTTGTTTTTGAATTTCTTGACGTTAAGTTATTTGATTCCTTTAAAAAGATGTATTATGTGTAATATTTAAGTTCTGTCAGTTAGCATGGTTGTTTAACACACACGCACTATATCAGTCATAACAGGGAAAGATTTGATTACTGATGCGAGGTTATTGATTTGACTTGGTAAGATGTACTATCATGTCTATTGTAGTTTCTCTAAGGCAATTTGAATAGATTTTGTTCTGTCTGATAGCTATATTCGTAGGCATGTAGTTAGTTGCATTGCATTGCATGTTGTTGTGCTCGAGGACTAGCATGATTTAAGTTTGTGGGAATTTGATGACTGCGTTTCATACCTATGAATCAGATGCCTATTTGAACTTAAACAGTGCCTAATCCATTTATATTAGTATCGTTTTATGTGTTTGTGTTTTTTTTGTGTGCAGGTTTTAGTATGTGGTAGCTAAGGCATGATGGTGGCGATATGGCAAGAAAGTGTAGCAAAGTAGCAGAAATCACTAAAGTGCAGGACAGTACCCCGCCGGGGCGGGCCTTTTATATAGTAAATACCCCGTTGGGGCGAGGGTGTACACATGTCAGAGACTTAACACCCTGTCGGGGGGTTCCCAAGCCTAAATAGCCCGCCGGAGCGGGGGTACGCAACCAGAAGTGAAGAGTTTTGATGCACTTCTACTACTGCTGTGGCGTGGACTGATTGACTTTGGATTCGATTTGGACTGGGCATAGGACATATTTAGCTACAATTACAAAGACTTAAGCTATTCTATTCTGACATTCAACAAACAATCAATCAAGAGCAACTTAGAGCCCTAATTTGTGAAGATTTTGGAGGAGCGAAGCAAAGGAGCAAGGAACACGAAGATTGCATAATTGAGTGAAGAGAAGGGTGGTTTTATTATTATTCTTGTTCTTTAATTTCAGTTTCTGTAATTGGGATGTTGTTCTCTTTAATCTATGCAGTGTTTAATTCATTAGCTATGAACTAATTCATCTTATTAAGCTTACAATGGATCTTTAAGTGTAACGATGATTATCATATTTTGATTTCAATTCGATGAAGCTATTTTTCAGTTCATCTATTATGATATATGCATAATTTAAGAATTGCTTGATCACCAATTTTATGTAGACTTGTATGGATTCAAGAGATGAGATATGAGTCTAAACTTAGTCATAATAGCATGTGTTTGTGATTTTTGCGTTTTGATGGAATTCATGATGAATGTTTAGGATAGAGATATACCTATGCATCGCATGTAATCATATGAGAACTTGGGATTTAAACCTTCATTAATTGTAATTCACGTAGAGATATAGTGAATTAGTTATGTTTGGTATTGCATATTTAAATTTGATGCTAAAAGTAATTAGTCATGCTTATATGTAAAGTCCTTCAAGGAATAAATGTACAAGGACTTAATGATAGAACAAAAATGTTAGGTTGATATGTGCTTTAATGTTTATCATTCTGTAAATGAATGTATAGAAGAAAAGATCAAAGCTGTTAGGTAGATCTAATTTTTGAGATGTAATAGATAGGCTTCAACAGAATTGTAGTCTGTCGAGCCAGCCAAGAGATTGCAGAAGCCAAGGCAGAATCGTAGAGCATCAAGAATCGTAGTCTGTCTGCTTTGGAGGGCCTCTACCAGTATCGTAGAGTGGTCCAAACGCCTGCCAAGCCAAATCAAGTATCATAGTCTGCTCTAGGAAGAGTAGAGTCTGCAAAATCAAGTAAGCAAAGATCGTAGTCTGCCAATGCTTAAGAGAAATCATAGTGTTCTCCTCTATCAGTCCGGATCAAGCACGAATGTGGCAAGACACCACGACCATGATCGTAGTGCATCATCTGTTTGCATTAGAAGCATCGAGCTTTGTCCATTTCTTTAAGAATAAATTACAACAAATGTGGAATGGATTATATACGTTGAGACTCTCGGGAATCCCAATGTCACAACACTCATCCTTAGTACATAACAAAGAAACGTATTGAAGAAGCTAAGGAAAGTACTATATGTCAACTAAAAATACCTTTTCAGGTGTTAGGTGAGATAGCATTCTACTATGTCAATGGGCCAGACGGCTGGACAGAAGATTTTCAAGAAGTCACCATCAGTGCTCAGAAATGTCAAATACAATTAATGCTTTAACGGATACCTTCAAACAGACATATTTCAAAGGCACCCTATATACAAATCAGATGCAGATGCAATAACTAAGCAAGTACACAACAAAAAGCTGAAGAACACTCAACGCTCAACTTTACGATCTAGAAAGAAAGCTTGCTCAGCTACTCAGTTCTTTAGAACACGTGCTTAACAGCAACTGAGTAGCACAGCCCAAAGAACTCAACGCTCGTCAAGTGTATTCCAAGTCTACTGGACTTGAAGAGTTCTAAGTGAACTAAGAAGTTTCAAGACTGCTGGTCTTGAAGGAATCTGTGAGATTCAAAGATTGTACAGACATCCTTGGTAGATTTCTTACTCGAGGAGTAGAAGAGTGGACTAGGAGCCTTGAGTGCTCTGAACCACTTAAATTCTATATGTCTTTTATATTCTTGTTTTAACTGCTATACTTGTTATAACTACCTGTTATCTATTAACTAAGTTTATCTTAAAGGGAACAAACAAATCATATATTCCGTTGAAATTGATTAACAATATCTGACAAAGAATTTTAAAAAAGAAATTTTAAAATATCTATTCAACCCCCCCCCCTTCTAGATAACTATTGTGCCTCTGGGAACTAGTAAGTTAATTAGGGTGTTTGGCTTAATTCTATCATTTGTAAATTTAAGTTGATATGGATTTAGTGCATTGAGAAATGGCTAATTCTACTTTTGTGTTCTTGATTAATGAACTGGAATAGTTAATTGGATTGAAAAGAAGTGTGATGATCTGAGTGAAGCATAAAGTGAAGTTGTATGCTTAATTCTCCATTATTTGATTAAAATTGTGATAGTTAGTTGACTTGATTTGCTTTGATTTTTGTTTATTAGTTTTTCATTATCTTCAATCATTAATTCGGTTAATTTAATAAAATTGAAATAATACAAAGGTGATAATTGTTAGATTAAAACTGATTTCTGTCTCTGTGGGAACGATACTCGACTTATCATTATATTACTTGTTGATCACGTCTACTTGCGTGCCATGCTTAATTAGATTACACCCAACATGAACATCTCATACTGTTGAGTGAGTAGAGACTACTTATTCTCTCTTACTTCTTCAATTCCCCCACGCATGATGCGTAATGCTTCCCAGACTTCCTTTATTGTTTTGTAGTTGACCACATTTTCAAATAAGTCATCTTCTAAGGACTGGAACAGAATGCTTTTGGCCTTTTTATCTAGGTTAACTGTTTTCCTCTCATTGTCAGTCCATTCTGACTTTATCTTCATTTGTGTTTAGTTTAGAACGTCAGGAGTTGGTGCAAGCTTTGTAGGAATGTAGGGCCCATTCAGTATTGTTTCAAATAAATCATCGTCTATTGAATCCTTGTAAGCTTGTATTCGAACTTTCTAGTTAGCGAATTTATCTTTGTTGCACATTGGTGGTTTGCTGCCCTCACCAAGCTTAGACTCGCTTATGATGTGCACCATTGATCTACTCAAGCTTTGTAGTTTTAGTTGAGAGAACATGCTCTGATACCAATTGTTAGTTCCCAGAGGCACAAAAGTTATCTAGAAGGGGGGTTAAATAGATAATTTAAAAAAAATTAAATAGTAACTTAACAGATTTGTTAATTAAATGATTAATTAAGCATAGTGGAATATATGTTTTAGTTATCCCCCTTAAGATAAAATTAAGATTATAAATCAAACAGCAGTTATAGCAGATATAACAATTAAAGAGACTGAAAGTAAATGACACAGTATTTTAAGTGGTTCAGAGCACTCAAGACTCCTAGTCTACTCTTCTACTCTACGAGTAGGAAATCCACTAAGGATATTGATACAATCTTCGAATCATTGAGATTCCTTCCAGACCAGCCGTGTTGGAAAGCCAGTTCACAAAGAACTCTTCAAGCCCAGCAGACTTGGAATGTTAGTACACTAAAGTACTATTCAAACCAAGCAAGTTTGGCAGATCTGCAATGAGTGTAGTTGAGGTTGTTATTGTTGTGCTACTAAGTTGCTTTAAACCCAAGTTCTGATGAACTTAGTAGCGAAGCAAGATTTTGCTGAATCGTGGAGTGAAGATTTGTCAGATGTTCTTGTAAATTTCTTTTACGTTCTTGTTTCTTGCTCTTTTTGACATCTTCAATATGCTAGCCTTATATAGGAGCCTTTGAAATCTTCCCATTGAGAGGCTTCCATTTGAGCATTTATTGCTTCGGGCATTCTGAGCACTTTGATGTTGACATCCTGATGTGAAAGTTTCTTTTTGACTTGTCTGACACAGCAGTCTGCTTTCTCACCTAAAACCTCTGAAACATCACTATCAGCAGACTAGTTGGTAGACAGGTTTCTTCTTACTTTTTGATTCTTTGATTCAACCAAGGTTGTTGGTGAGGGCATTGGGTTTCTCAATCATATCAACATTCAAATGTCAGGCATTTTTGTTTATCAGACTCGATCTTCAACTACTTTTATGCTTACTGATGAGTATTACGACCGTGGTCTTGATGATAAGTGCTTGCAGGCGATTTATATTTGACTGCCTCTGATGAGAATCATAGAATACTCTACGATTCTGCCTTAGCTTTAACAGCGCTTGACTGACTACGATCTTGATGTTTTGAGGACTCCACGATTTAGAGCAGTTCCTACGATTTTGACTTGACTTGACAGGCACTCACCAAATTTCTTCATGATTCTGATAGGCTTGCTCAGCAGATTATGATTCTGGCTTCTGCAATCTCCACGATTTTGTTCTGCCTATTTATTACAACTCATAAGATTAACCTAACAAGAGATTTTACAAAAAGATAAACATTAAGCTCAGATCAACCTAAAAATTTGGATCTTTAATCTAAGTCCTTGTACATATGATCTAATAAGGACTTTACAATGTGAATGATGCATGCACATTTATTTATTCCAACATCAAATTTAAATATGCAACTCCCAACAGTGTCTATCGAGGTCTTGCTGATGTCAAAAGCATTTAGCTCAACTGTATGGTTCCCAAAAGAAATTTTCATCACTCCATTTTTGCAATTGATTAGAGCATTGGATGTAGCAAGAAATGGTCGCCCTAAAATCACAGGGATTTGTCATCTTGTGTTTTGAATAGTCTCAGTATAAAGGACAACACAGTTCTCAGGAAAATAGAAAGTATTTACCTTGATCAGAACATTTTCAATGACACCCCTAGGAATTTTCACTGACCTATCAACAAGTTGGATTGTCATTGGTGTGGGCTTCAACTCTCTTAAATGCAACTACACATACACAGAATACGGCAGTTAGTTCACACTAGCCCCTAAATCTACCAAAGCTCGCTCAATATGATGATATCTTATCTTGCATGAGATTGTTAGACATCTTGGGTCCTTATACTTGATAGGGGTCTTGCATTAAATAATGGAGCTTACATGTTTAGCTAAGAATGTTTTTTTCGAAACATTTGATCTCCTCTTTTGAGTGACCAAGTCTTTGAAAAACTTGGCATAAGAAGGTACTTGCTTGATAGCATCAAGTAATAGAATGTTTATCTAAACTTGCTTAAACACCTCAAAAAATTCTTCAAATTGAGTACCCTTCCTATTGTCTTTTAGCCTATGAGGATATAGAGCTTTAGGAACAAAGGTCCTACTCGAGAGATCTTCACTTGTTTGCTTAGCAAGTGGAGCTTGGTTCACAACTTGAGGTGTAGGCTCAACCTCAGCTAGATATTGCTCTTCTTCTTTCTTTTCCTCTTTGCTATCAGCCTTTCTCGACCTAAGTATGGTTATGGCTTGGACTTGCCCATGTATTGGTTCATTTGGTAGGTTAAGAGTTATCCCACCCGAGGAAACACCTTTAGGAATCAGAATCAGCTGACTCAAAAATTTACCCTTTTCTCTCTCACCCAAATGACTAGCCAATTGACCCATTTGACTCTCTAACTTGATGATTGCTTGAGTGTTCATGAGGCCATTATTCCTAACTTCTTGCAAATTTTGATTTAAAGTCTAGTTATTTTGGGTGGTCACTTGAATGAATTGTTTTAAAGTATCCTCCAAAGATGAGAATTATTGTGGAGTAACATGGGATGATTGAGTAGGTTGAGCAGATTGAAATGGTAGATAAGAATTGATTGGTGGACGAAAACCAGGAGTTGGTTGCTGTCATGGAACATTAGCTAATGGGCAACCATATTGGGCATGGGTTGAGCTTGTGTCCATGAAAAATTTGGGTGATTTCTCCAACCCGGATTATAAGTTTTTGTGAATGGGTTATTGAATTTCTTTTTGTAATCATTCATCGCATTTACTTGTTGTGGTATGAATTTAGAGAATCCTACCTGATGATTGGGTAATTACCTAAGAATTGGATATACGTGGGCTTAAATTGTTGTATTCTCAAGCCTTTTAGAAGTATTTTTACTGTGTTTAGTTGTTATTGTGCAAATTTGGGAGATGCATGGACGAACTGGGGATTTAAGCTGATTAATGGCATTTTTGTAAATAAAACAAAGAGCAGTGCCGGGGCGCTGTAACTGAACTAAGGCTCAACGCCAGGGCGCTGAGCCCAGCTTATGTTGACCAAATGCACGCGTGGGATGAAGATTTGACTTTGATGTGAGAATTAATTGAGATATTGATTTGGAAAAGGATTGTGGTTAGAAAAAAAAGGGTATATAAAGACTACTTTGCTGAATGGAAAGGAGGAGGGGGATCATCAACCATAATTGACGGCTTATCAAGGAATCACTTGGGGATTGAAGATTGAGGAGTTTCTTTAAAGTTTCTTCTTCTACTTATTTTCAAATTGTGTAATTCCTTAAGAATGATTTTCAAAAGATTGTTGGTTTTAAGTTTTATTATGAACTAATTCTTTTATTAAGACTCCCAATTGAACCTTTTATGTCTATGAGTTAATTATTTGATTTATTCTAATTATTTATGTTAAAGTGAATTATTTATTATGTCCTGTGCTTATTGATTAATTATTTGGCCAGTAATTACCGTGTTACTCTAGGAGGATTCGGGAGATGACATCTAGGGTTAGAACTAGACATGATAACATGTATGCTTAATTATTTACATGACAAAGAATTAGGGTCGTGAATTCAATAAGAATATCTGTTCACTGCATGTAACAAGTTGGGAATTGGAATTTAATGAGTTTAATTTGATTATTTTGTATAGGAATATCGCAGGATTAATTGGATTAAATAAAAGTTAACTGATCACTTGGGAAAGGGCTTTTGACGCTTAAAATTCCTGCTAACAATTCAGTAGGTAGGCATAATAATAGGGGTAATTGGATAATTGGTTTATAGTTCATAATTGGGGATATTGGAGTCTTAGCCTTATTTATTTGAATTCATTCGTCAAGTCTTAGTTTTTATTTAGTTGAATCAATTTTACGATTAATTTAGTTTTCTTAATTAGAAAAACCATATTTTCCAGTTGTTTAAATAAAATTGAATTGGTATAATGCTAGTAGTTGGAGTTTATTGATTAGAATTCTCTGTGGGATCGACACTTAATTTTATCACTTTATTACTTGTTGACCGTGTACACTTGCACGTATTTATTGATTGTGAAATCAACCAACACTACCATAAAGGGGCAAGTTTGCGATGTATGCATAGGGCTAGCACATATAGAGCACCCTTGAGCTTGAACTTGATTGACAGAATTGTTATCCAATCACAAACCTAACGCTTCAAGCTTCTTTGAGAGACTGTCTAACTGTCTTCTAATCTCTACATCTTCGGGTAGCTCATATATTCCTTCTTTCTTAACTTCCTTCTTGACTTGCGAAGATGAATTCCTACGAGAGGAGAAATCCCATTGCTGAGAGCTCTCGGACAGATTCTCAAGGAAATTGTAAGTTTCGTCTTCCGTAAGACTAAGGAAAGTGCCACTGTTCATGGATTCAATCATGTTTTGGTTGGTTTGAGTTAACCCATTGTAAAAATATTGAACTAGTCTCCATGTCTCAAAACCATGGTGGGGGCATCTCAAAAGTAGGTCCTTAAATCTTTCCCAGGATTCATAGAACTTTTCATGATCCTCTTGACAGAAATCGGATATCTGTCTTCGAAGTTCGTTTGTCCTTGACATGGGAAAAATTTTAGTTAGAAATTTGGAAACCAAAGTCTCCCAACGCCTTTGATTTCCCTTTCACGGAGAAAGGAAATAAACGAAGGCGGACCGATTCATCAGAAAAATTTTAAAATTTGAAAGTGGCACAAATTTTTAGAAAATCCTTAATATGGAGGTAAGGATCTTCTTATCGATTCCATGAAAAGTGGGAAGAAGTTGCATCACTTGCGGTTTAAGCACGAAATGGTTTGCGATTGTGGTTGGCAACATAATGCATGATGGCGGGTTAGTAGTGATAGAAGAGAAAAGCTCTTTTAAAGTTTTTGCTTCTTCTTGTTCTTCAGCTATCATTTCTCTCTCAAATAAAGGATTTAGCTCTAAGTTCTCTATTTTAGTCAATCTCTTAACATCACGCTTCCAAACAATGCTCATGCACTACTCTACTCCTAAATTTTTATTCATTTATTTTTTATTTTATTTTATTATTTTTCAGCTTTTTATTTTTTTAAAAGAAACTAGTAGAAGAAAATAATTTAAATTAGTGAGCTGGTGGCAAAAAAAATTCAAGTCCCCGGTGACCACGCCAAAAACTTGTTGTGGATATTTTATTTACTCGCAAGTGCACGAATCGAATACTTAGTATAGCTTACAAGTGCGAGGTCGAACCCTAAGGACTTGACGGATGGAACGTGTTTATCTCACTCACTAATTCTAATTAATTCCTAATCTAGCTTGAAAATTTCGAGAGAATTTTTATCAACTAAAAATACACAAATAAAATAATCAATGATAAAATACTAGGGTGGTGGAATCATATAATTAATATCATTTTCCTAATATTCATGCCCAGTACTCTACTTTTTTTTCTCGCACTAATTTGGTCTCTCGACTTTATTAAATGCTAAAAATAAAATCAATTAAGTCCAATTAATTTGTAAAAGTAAATTGTTAAGTCTATCATAGCCAAACATATGTATAAAATCAAAACACTCATTATTTCCATCAAAACACAGTTTATATCTGCTTTGAACAAATTATAAACTGAATTCAATAAATAATAATGAGAATCCAACCTTATTGTTTTTATCACTAAAAATAGGCATCCAATAGAAAGGATTATTTTTAACGCAAAAGCACTTAATTGGTAGAATAAATTGGCATGAATATGTGTAATAGAATCAATCAATTATACTCATCCTCTACCCTAGAAAATAATTAGCCTTGCATGATTGAAATTAGAACACAATACAAAATAAAATAATCCATAATTAACCTAACAAATTACTAATTTGAATATACCAATTAATTGAAGAAGGAAGTAAAATAAATTCTAAAATTCAAAATTATTCTGTTCTAAATAAGAAACAATGATATCTTATCATTTAAAAGTAAAGAATAAACTGAATAAACAAACTGGCCAATAAAAAAGGCTCAAATGGTTCAATAATATGTAAAACAACTCCTACAATAAGACTTTAATTCCCTCAAGATGCTCAAGATACTACATCTATATGAAGAATAAATGAAAGAACTTCAATAACACCTCCATTTTGGCTCCCAAAGATAAACAGGCTACAACCAACAATTGCATCATCATATTTGCTATTTTGTAAGTCATAGGCAGAAAAGAATATGTCCTAGTAGTTCGCAAACACATACGCACTCAAAAAAATCGAAAACTAAAAAAAATGGCCCCTCTTATGAGCTTCAGATTCAGAATAAAAAGGAAACAAATCTAAAGGATCTCCTCCTTGGTTGTCGCGCTACTGAGCTTATCCCCCTCTATCCATATTTGATTCGCCTCTTTTAGAAACAAACCCTCATCCCTTATCTATTTTGGAAGATTTTTTTATTTTGAAATTTTTATTGGCCCAAGTCTTCCTTTACTGTAAACTGCAAATTGTGAAAAACAAATGAAACTGGGCCACTACCCATAGGCCCAATCTTGTCTTTACTTACCCAAAATTTGAAATTTATCTCTTTAAAGCTCCTTTCTTTGGTCCATAAATTTTAAAAACCTAAAAATTCAAACAACTACACAAATAAATTCCAAACACATGAGAAACACTAAAAATACAGAAATTCTAATAATATATGCTCTCCAATGTATAAATTAGTAGGCTAAGACATACTAATTTCTTGGCACATCAGATACCTCTTGGGCGTTGCATACACTTTGTGACAAACGTGTGATCCGAGGATTGGAGAGATCCCGAAATAGCAAAGATTGGAATTTAAAATCTTCATCAAAGGTTGTCACGCTTTAAAGTATATCTTTATCCTTCCTCAATTAATGATATTACATAAGGCCATACATTAGGATTACTGAAAATTTTAAATTGTTATTTTGCATGCTTCCGCTGTTATTTATGTTTCTACAATCCTATAAATGTTGTTGGTTGTCTTCAGCTGCCCATCACTATTTTCATCCAACTTTTTTGCATCAAAAACTTCAGTTTCTAGTTGGCTGAGGCGGTTATTCACCTTCTCACAGTGTTTAGTGAGCTTGTGATATGCACTAAGTATGCAGGAATGATTGGTGTTGGCTTGTTCATGAACACTCGCAAATCAACCATCATCAGGAGAAGAAAAAAATATAAACAAACCCATAAAGACAAAACTACACGGTCGAGTTGTTGCCCTTATAAAACAATAAGGGTCTCTAAATCTATCCCTTCGTACCTTGGCTCATTGGCTATGAGCTTGAATTCATGGTATAATTCGATGGGGAAATCCTTAAAGTGTGAGACCCCAAATTTTATGAATAAAGATTTAATTTTCTCGAAATATTTTTTTTAATATTATGGTGTGGATTTGAGATAGTGTTATAGTTATGGGTAGTATTTATAAATTTTGCAAAGTATGCAAGTTGTTATATAATATTCGTTTGGTCGAGAAATATTCTTTTTGTCGGGAAATATCCGTACGACTGCATAATCATCGGTGGACCCCACAACGGAAGTATTGTCGTAGTAAAAAATGACATAATTATCTTTTTATAAAAATAACGGCGAAAGTGTTACCGTTAAAACTGTTGAACTACTCGGTAGTAAAAGTATAATAATACGCGTGGTTGCATAGTAGCACACAGTATTGATTATTGATGCTTACGTAAGAAGTCACTCAGTTATACTCAATTATTGCTACAGTAATTGCTGCACCATATCTCTCATATTATTAATTCAATTATTGTCACAGTAGCATCTGTATAATATGTTATGTTATTAAATCAATAATTGAAACGGCAAAGTTATTCATATTATTATTTGCAATATTAACGATGTCTAGAAGTTCTACCAAGGAGAGGTTTGGTCACCTAATTACGCACCAATAGGGAGAAATTCTTATTGAAAAGCCCCCTCTTTCCTGAGAACGACCTGGTCGATTAATATTGTGAATTATAATAAAGGTGATAAGTTTTGTTTTATTATTATTATAAATGTAATAAAACAAAAAACTTTTTATATAAAATAAAATACTTTTATAAAGTTATTTATTTTATTAGACTATAAATAGAATATATGATATTCTATTATGCATAGTATTTGCATAGTGTCTGTATAGTATTTGCATAGTAAAATCTTTTTATATAAAATAGAATACTTTTATAAAGTTATTTATTTTATTAGACTATAAATAGAATATATAATATTCTATTATAAATTGTGTTTGCATAGTACCTGCATAGTATTTGCATAGTAAAATCTTTTTATATAAAACAGAATACTTTTATAAAGTTATTCGTTTTATTATATTATAAATAGAATATATTATATTTTATTTAAAAGATTTTATTTTATTAGAATATTTTATTAATACTGCTTAGTAAATCAATATGGACCGTTCGTTTAAAAGTAAATCAATCTGGACCGTTCATGAATTAGTTACTATTCAGTCCATTCTCCTATAAATAGAAGCTCATTCTTTCATTATTTCTTACGAATTCACTGAAACTCTAGAGAGAGAAACTATAGAGAGAAATAAGAAAAGTATTCTACTACTTCACTACTCCTGTATCCAGTTTCTTCTAAGGTAAGGGATATTATTTGGTATACTCGTAAGGGGTATTATTCTTTCATATTCATGAAGAGAATTATTTTCTTTCCAATACTCGAAAGAGCTATTGTTCCATTCTTTATTATTATGTTGGAATAACATGTCTATGCGAAGTACCGCATACATGGTGAAATTCTATTGTTATTCTATTCTTTATTATTCTGTCAGAATATCCTGTCTGTGCATTTACACATGACCTGGTTCCATTATTTATTATTCTGTTAGAAATAACCTGTCTGTGCGATCTATCGCATGCATGGTGAATCCTTATGTTATTTCATTCTTTATTATTCTGTTGGAATAACCTGTCTGTGTGAATTTTCACATGCATGGTGAATGATCCTTTGTATTCATTTCTTATTAAATTGTGGAAATGATCTGTCTACGTGGATTACCGCATGGCGGGCAAAAATTTATTTACAGTTTCATATATTCTGTTATACTCAGTTCGTTAAAATTTTGGCTTCTATACTCCATGAAATTAGTAAAATATCCTGGATATTTGCGCTTCATCCAGTATTTTTTTCATGGAAATATTCTTCTGAGCATTCTTGAATTTTACTCTATAAAGCAGTATCATGTTGACAATTTGGACATTATTGGTTCCTGGATAAATTAATTCTTGAACTTGTTTTATTGAATTATTATGTCATTGTCATCATCCTCATGTTTATATTATGTTGAAAGTCATATGTGGCCTGTAGTGCATAGAAGGACTTGGTATGATTATGACCAGGGATTATTCGGTATAATCATGACCGTAATATTACAAATGATATGAAAAAAGTTCTCATTGGCCCGTAGTGCATTGATGGATAGTTTTTGGTATGATTTTGGCTATGGATTCTCTTCGGCCAAGGGTTCAAAGATGAATTATTTTATGGCATGATCAGGACCGTTGATGAAAACATGATTATCTTTGGTTCGTAGTGCATGGATAATTCGTGGTCGTGATACTAAAGAATATCCTTGGCCTATAGTGCAGGAATGATTTGATGATGTGGATTATTTATTAAACTGAGTCTCAGTGATAAAAGTGATGAAAAACCTTTTCAAATCAAAAAAGATAGTAGATTTTATTCTCTACTTGACTCTTTTAATGGATAGCTTGTTCCGCTGCAGTTAAACTTGATGTTTGTTATATTGTATCAGTTTAACACTGTTGAAGGCTAACGATAATTTATTCTGCATTATCTTAGTCATAATATTTCTTACTGGGCTAGTTGAGCTCACCTTTTTACTTTCATTGTTCTCTTCAGGAAATGAGAACGTAGCAGGGACTAGTCGGGGAACGGAGTGACGGTCCAGATGATAGCATTAGTAGTCCTCACTATTCAATGAAATAGATTGATAATAAATGTATTGATGACTTATTTTGAGTTTGAATACTGTTTAGAAGACAATGTTGTATTAAAACTCACAGCTTATGTTTTGTCGTATTTTACACGACAGTTATATAATTAAGTTTTTATTTGTATTTTGTACCATATATCTGGTGACCCAAGATGGGTGATGTATACCTATATTGGGGGCGTCACATAAAGTCCCCAAAGCATGAGGCGACAGACCTCACCTTCCATTCTGGCTCTCAAGTCGTCACTTTCTACCTCTTTATGGCTGAATAAAAGCTTGAATCTCCTTCATCCTCCATTGGGGCCTTCCTCTTCTCTCTCCTGGATGCTTCTGCCTCTATATCCGACACCATTTCATTAATGGGTTGTACATTAAGAGGTTGGTCTATAATTATGATTAGAAGGTAATAAGGAGGGCTCGAGTGTCTTTCCTCTGCCATATGAGGAAGGTAGGGAGGAAGAGGAATGCTAGCCTCGATAGTAGAGACAATAGTTCTAGCAGTTGAAGTTGTTACCTTCCTTTTGTGCTCCCGAGCTAGTTGAGCTTCTCGACAGGGGTCATGGGTTTCCTTGGCACCCCTGCCACTACCAGAATATCTTCGTATTAGTTATTAGAAACATTTGTACAAATATGAATTGAAACTCACTATCATGGCTAAATAGCCCATCTTTATCATTCAGAACTTCTTTGTCTTCCCTGGTTGAAGGTCTCCTAGCATTTAGAGCCTCAAACTCCCCTAGTCTAGCCCTACTGATTTTAATGAGGTTCAACTAAGACTTATTTGGCTCTGATCAAGGACTAACAAGAGATGTGTTTGGTCTCTTAATGAAGAATCCGTCTTCATGTCATCCTTTGTTACTAGAGGGAGTTTCAATTAAGATATTTCTACATACTTGTTTATTAAATTGGTAGAATCCCTTTTCTTTAAAAGCCCCAATTTAGAAGAATTGGTAAAGGAAATATAAGGAATGTTTAACCCCCTGATCATGGCAGAAGACCATGAAACTATGAAGATGGATGTAGCATTTGAGTACTAATTGGTTCAGACTCAAACTAGTGGTGTGGAGGAGTTTAAGGAGGAACTTCTGAAATGAGAATCAAAGGCCAAAAAGGAGGAGGTGCCTTGACATAGCAACCCAACCATCTCGAGCTGTTAATATATTCTCTCTTCCTCGGGTTTCATTGTTATTCTGTAAATATAGTAACATTTAATATATATAATAACAAAGTTAAGCAAATCAGATTTAGAAAACAAAATGCATTGTACTTACTTGTAAAAAGAAGTCAGATTCTGGAAATATAAAACAGATAAATCCGAGTCCTTTGAATTCACAAAGTCTCCTTAAAGCAAATTTATTCCCTCACTGGTGCTAAAAGATTTGTTGAATAATTGCTTTCCAAGATAAAACGGATTTACAATTCTTAATTAGTAGCACTTCAAAATTAAGAATTCTGTGAACGCAAATTCTATGTTTCGTACTTGAACCTTACTGTGATGATTAATGATGAGACAGAACAAGAATGTAAACTGGAAAAATAGATGAGGGAACAAAACATATACTGCAGAATGGGAAAAATGTATGAAAGAATGAGCTCCCGGATAGATTATTTATAGAATAATTCCGTGGCATATCAGACGGGATATAACCGTTGGCACGCAACTGTTCGTCAAAACGATGTAGTATCGTGACAATAAATTAAACAAAATCAAAACGACGTAGTATGATGATAAATAGATTTTGTCCAAAAAATTATATATATCACGACCCACCCACCCGTTCCGACCCCGACCCGCCCGGACGGACGGACGGCGGCGCGCGCATGGGTTCAAACCAAGCTTTGGCTAGGTCCTCTCCCTTACACAAAAGTGGGGTGCCCCTTGGGGCCCTTCCCATTGAGCAAACATCCCATATATAAATTCTTCACTTTTCCCTTCACCTTCCTATGTGGGACTATGCAATTTACAACATTTCAAGTAGGTGACTTTAGAGTCAATTTTCTCATTTAATTCTTAATGGATTTGAACAAATAACTATACCACGTTATACTCCTTACGGAGGAGAACGTATTGGTGCATAGACCCAACATTTTCGAAGTGTGGGTCCCACATTAAATTGAGCCTCAAAATGCTCAATATTTAATTTTTCAAACCCATTTCCAACAATCCCCCACATGAATGTAATATTGGCTTTACAGCATGAAAAAAAAATATTATGAATATGCAGACTCTGGTTCGAGTACATGAGAAAAGATACTTCATTGGGTTAAGTAGCCTAATTGTAAGACCCCAAATTTTATAAAATAAAAGTTTTCAATTTTTCTATTTAGTAAATAGTTAAATTGATAAAAGTT
Source organism: Panax notoginseng (assembly GCA_016801055.1). Lineage (NCBI taxonomy): Eukaryota > Viridiplantae > Streptophyta > Magnoliopsida > Apiales > Araliaceae > Panax > Panax notoginseng. Next base: position 136,835,978 of record CM029017.1, read on the forward strand.
TAAAGTTAAGGGTGATATATATAAAATTTTCAAAATACGCAAGTGGTTATAAAATACTCATTTATGTTGGGGAATATTCTTACTGTCGGGAAATATTCGTACGACGGCGCAGCCTTGTGTGGGCCCCATAACGAAAAGCGATCGGATGAAGAAAACGATAAGTATGAGTTTATATAAATATCGGCGTAGTTGTTACCGTTAACACTGTTGAAATACCTGATGGTTAAAACACAGTAATACGCGGTGTTGCACATTAGCACACGGTATTGCACCAATTATTGATTCTTACGTAAGAATGCACTACTCAGTAATTGTTACAGTAAATATTATTCAATATTTTATTTTATTGATTCAATAATTACTACGTTGATATTTTATATTATTGTTGTTTCAATAATTGTCACTGCGCAGTATTTCCTATTATCAGACCAATAATTCATATTATTTTAATAATATTATTAGATAGCATTATTGGCAATGTCTAAAAAGTTTTGTCTAAGGAGAGGTTTGGTCACCTAATTACGCGCAGTAAGGAGAAATCCTTATTGGAAAGCCCCCTCTTTCCTAGGAACGACCTGGTTGTCAGTATTGTGATTCTGTAATATTATTTGTGAATAATTAATTATTGATTTATATGATAAGGAAAATATTTATTTTATGTGGATATAAATGAAGGAATTTTTAGAAAAGTGACAACTGTTAAAAATTGATATTTTATCTTTTCTAATAAAATAATTCATTTAATATATTATTATATTATAATAATATAATAATTGTGATATTTTTACAATGAATGTGTCATATATGAATAAATGAGGAGGAAAAGTATTTTTGTTACAAAAAATATTTAACACATGTTTTGTGTGTTGATGGACCCCATTTTTGACTGAAATTTGATTATAGCCTGCAAAATCGTACGTATGTGGATTTCGGTCAATTTCTGCTTGGAATTTGGAAAAATTTAAACTTAAAAAGTTGTAAAAAATTGAATTTCCTATGGAATAGACATAAGATTCAAATTTTTCTGATAAAAGAGCTATTTATTATGAATTATTGAAGTTCCGGAATATTGGGTCTGAATTGATTTTGTTATAAAAATTGTTTAAAACATGTTTTTCATGTTGACGGGCCCCACTAGCATTTGCAAAATTGAGTCCGCAGGCGAAAACTTCGTTTTTGCCATAACTGAAATATTATTGAATATTCCATCACGTCTCAGAATTAAACGTAATCTATAACTTCTCGGAATTTCAAAATAAATCTCCGACCAGAAACGGATGAATAGTGCCTATTTCGTCTTTTTTCCCAAAAAATATTTTGTTCCCGAAAAAATTTTATTTTTGTCTTGAAAATTCTTACTCGTTAAATCTAGCTCGTAGCCAGAATCCTCCCGATTAATAATCATTCTAGGTTATAGAATGATTAATAAACACTTAGCACAGAATAGTATTAATAAAAATTCATTTTATTAATAACTAATTCTTTAAACTTAAATTATGGACAAACCGAATTTTTTGGTTGTCACATTCTTCCCTCCTTATAAAAATTCCGTCCTCGAAATTTCTTAAAACCAAACCCTTACCCGGGTTCTAACATTTTCTCCCCTTCTTCACAGAATTTCGTCCTCGAAATTTTAACTTACCCTTCTTCTCAACTTCTCTTCAAAGAAGTTATTATCTTTCATACATTCCCTACCCTTCATAACTATCAAGAATCATGAAGTGAAAGGAACAAATAGGAATATAAAGATTCCTTTAAAATATTTCATACTTTTGCTTAGGGGTCAAATTGACCATGAACTCTTTGCTAGGTTAAACAGCCTTTCGCCGTAAACCTTTCTTTCCACGGTAAGTTTACAATCACAAAGAAGGTAAACTACCTCTTCCATGTTCTCCTCAGACTAAATCATTAGATTTCGCACCAAAACAATTTGGTTTGGCACAAGTTCTCAAAGAAAGCTCGATTTTCTTATAACATGACATACCATTTGTCTTAGCCAAATCAATTAGCTTAGACCATACCAATAAATTGGACATCAACTTGAAACATTCATTTAGTCAACTCACTTGACCTTGACTACTTCTTTAAATTCTTTTCGCAATACATCAAAACGTTTTATGACGTCATGATACCGTACTCTTCACAGTACGTTGAGGACTTCGTCAGTTTATGACTTCGTCATTTATACATCTTACCATAGCGGTTTGTTGATCCTAAGATCACATCCCACCAGGTTCAATTGCATTAACAACTCCATCATTTTACCATTCTTGCATCAAATGCACTGATGATATAAAACTCCTTTTGATATTTAAAAATCAACTTCTGTCTAGCCGAAGCAATTGGCATAGACATACCAAGAATAGTTCTTTTAAAATCCATTGGTTCCAAAAGTCGAACCAATTCTTTCATTTTCCAAAACGCGCATATTAGCACGATTTCAAGAAATTTTGAAATCTAGCATAACTAGATGACTTGGAATATCTTATTCTCCATCTTCTGTTATTGTCTTACTGCGACAATACTTAACTTCTCTAGCACCTTCAATGCTAAGCATACTGAAAATACTCTTTTTCAGTCTACACATTCCTATACCTTAGTACAGTCCATCAACTTACCACACATTATGGGTTCAGGAACTTTCCACAATAGTATGAGTTTAAGAACATCCAGACAGACCTTAGGCGTCCATTCGCTGAAACATTCAAAAACATACCATATTATTATGAGTCACGAACTTACCATAAGTATGAGTTTAAGAACTCGCACCTACCTTAACCTTCTCGTCATATACATCTTAATAGCGCGACCAATTCCAATGATTATCATTGTAATAAACTGAGCAGTTGGTACACCAAAGCACAAACCTCTTCCCATAACAAAGGTTCATACAACTCAGCCATCACATGAGTCCTCAATTGAAATTTTACAACTTCTACCTTTTCTTTACTTAATACGAATTTTCTTTAATTCGTATACTATCCTTTACAACTCAATCTGAGTTCTTCTTCCCGTACTAATTCGTAGTACCATTCATTCATAGCATTAGCTATAAATCATTCATCGTTTAACAGCTCATCTGTTACTACGATTTACTATGATCACGTGGTGATCTTCTTATCCTTCTCTTTACGATTATAGTCTTAGGTACTCATACCTAAGGTTTATAACTTATCAGCTCTGATACCAACCTGTAACGCCCCAAAATCCGATCTACCTTCAGACCCGGACTCCGTGCGTCACGGTCTCACTTCTTACCAATCATACATCATTATATACTGAAATATAACAACATACATTTTCAATTCCCAGGTTCTCGAAACCTTATAACCTTTCTCATTACAAATAATGATAATTACATTATTCCTTTCATCTTACAAGAGTGACTTTTATCCGCCACCAAGGATACATACAGTTCATTAAACTAGTCTATAGTTTAATTCTATCATTCTATATTACAAGTCTTCGCTTGCTCTTCACGCACATTCATAAATTGAATGGCACTTCTTCTGGATACCGCTCAGCTTGATCTTTACAGGATCCTTAAGTTCTTCTAACATCGTTCGCTGAAAATGTTTTTCATTTAAAGCAAGTGTGAGCATTCAATTGCCCAGCAAGTCATAACAGTTTAACAAACAACTCCAAGAGTTTAAACATTCTTCAAAACTTCGATAACCGAACAAAGGTTATGAAGTAGCTTGAATAATAGGAATAGTCTCGATTCCTATCATCTTAAAACCATACGCACTTTCACTTTAAAATACTTTCATTCTTCTACCTTTTTCATACACATTATGTCTGGCTAGAATCATTAGCACAGACTTAATAATAACAGTTCATGAATAAGCCGAGCATACTTTTATTGAACAGTTCAAACATAGAACAATTCATCTCATAGAAACACCGAAGTGCTCACATTGTGGCACAAGACCTCATACGTTCTACCACCTTGCACAAATATCACACATTTGCACCTAGACAGAACTTCTCAAGTTCAACATCTTAGAAGTTTTAACAAATTAGCATTCATTTAAAATATGAATGAAGTTAGGAAACTTGCCTTACGCACAGCTACAGCTTACGCTAAACTGCTCATTCCAAATCCCTACATAACACATAAAGAACTAACACGTACACCAATTAGTCATATACTTGACTTACGCATTGGTTTACTTAACTTTACTTCTTAAGGTTCGTGTTCTTACAATATAATTATACGTGACTAACTTTCATTACCGATTTTCGATCTCCTGACATACGAAGATGTCTTACTCAAAACGTTCATCATCTTTGATGATTTACATTCTTATCTTTTTCTTATACTTCTCTAGGACTCAGTACACATCGCTTCTCTACTAGTAGTCCATATGGTACTCTGAGTGGTTTCTCACAAACAAGTTCTCGTCTCATCTACACTGCCATCACAGTGAGTTAGATCGGTTGCCAGTTTCGTATATACCTTCGCTCTCTGAAGGAATTGTTTAGCCCAGCTCCCATATGTCAACCATCAAAGGTTACGATTGTACCACAACCTAACTTCTCTTAACTTATACGAACCATTAAACTGTAATGTTCGTTAAGTCAACTTCTTATTCCTTATGGCTTTCTGGCAACTAAATGCCATACCTCAGGATTTATTCTTTATCGTCTAAGTCATACACTCTTTTGTATACTCAGAACGATCATTCAATGTCAATACTATGAGATCATAGCGTTAAACATTTCATATGAACTTATTCATACCTTACAACGTCCAATTTCTTCAACTCGGAACGTTTATCCAAGTTATACTTATTAACTCGGCTTCTTAACGTTATACGTTATTATCTTCAACTTAATTTCTTCACCGTTCACGGCTAAACTTAGTCTTCATTACATTACGGTTAAACCATACACGGAGTGTAGGTTCTGCCTGTTTAACACTCGCGTACACTCAACCCTTACGCTGGTTAAAGTGTTCAGCGCTTACTTTTCATTCTATCATTCTCATCCGACTTATATTCGGCTTTCAGTAATCTTATTACCGTTCGTTACGGCTCTCTTGATACCATTCGTATCTTACTTACTACCTTCATTAACGTCTATGTCATACAACTAGGGTATACTTAGAACGTTCGTCCAACGCGAATACAATTCACAAGGATTATTTACGTATTCAATGTTCACGTTGCTCGTCTCTTAATCTCTCATTCAACCTTTATTCAAGGTTTTAATCGCTTTCAATTGTTATCCATCCCATGAACCCCATGTTCATTATTCTTTCTTAATGTCAAAGCCATACTGTTCGTTGTATGCTAAGACCGATCGTCTTCGCAACAACGTTGCGTTCACAGCGTCTATACGCTTTACGTTCATCTTACAATGCCATGCCATAACATCGGAATGTTATTCATTACCTTCATCACTCAATGTCTAAGGAATCACAATCATAGCAATCCCTCACATTCGTTCATTACGACTACGGTCCCCGGCTATCATTTACGTAATCTAGCGTTTACATTCTTTATCTTTTAATCTCGTTTAATCTTTTCGTTCAACCTTTGTTAAAGGTTTAAGACACTTGATTAAGTGTTACATTACGTGAACTATATGTTCATACTTCTTTCCTGCACATCTCCCGAGAAATTGAGAACTAAAAATCTCATTTCTGGGTATTGCTATGCACCGGCGCTGCGGCGCCGTGCCCTTTCTTTCCTCTCGCGCTGCGGCGCGACCTACTTCTCTCTCCTCTCTTCCCGGACTGGCACTGCGGCGCCAAGTCCTTCCTTTCCTCTCGCGCTACGGCGCCACTCTCCAGAAGGCTATGGCCAATCTCGCACTGCGGCGCCGGTCTCCAAGGCATGACTCGCGCTGCGGCGCCGACCATGAAACCTAGAAATTTTTTCTTAGTCTTTCATTTTGAGACGCTTATTTTTCGATCTCATAACTTCTTCGTTATAACTCGGAACGAAGTCGTTCCAAAGCCATTCTCTTTCTTATCTTATGTACTTCGATTAGCTATGGATAGAAATTCATTCTGAATCCATTAACATGCCATTCAATTGGCTTAATCTTAACCCTTCATTCATTTTTACGCTTTTAACGTTCTTCGCTCGTTCGTCCGTAATTCGGTCATCCGAACTCGGAATTCGTTCGTTCTTGAGTCTACGACTCACGTTTTATACGTTCTCTTACATTTTAATGAAACCCTACACGTTTGGGTTCATTTACTAACTTTCAAATTCTCGTTCGTCTTTTACAAAAATTTCGCCATAACTTCGTTATAGCTCCGTTTTAATCCGTTCTTCATGAACATTTCTACCGTTCCTAACCAAGCAATAAGCAACTAACTTATACGCAATGGTTTTAAACTTTTCCATCAACAACAATTACACTACGATGGTTTTAAATTTGTCCATCAACAACGTTCTTCGTGTTTTTCGCGTGTTCTTCGCGTTCTTCGTTCGTTCTTCATTTTAATCGATATTTTGGATTACGATTCTACTTTTTCTTGGAATTTGATGTTATAGAACACCATTTCTTACTTATTTGACCTACCCACTCATAAAATTCATTCGAATCGCTCAAAATCCTCACGAATCTTATACTTCCTTAAGAAATTTATAAAATAAATTTTTAATTCTTATTTCTTCATTTTCTTACGATTTCAACCATATGAAATCTTTCTCAATATCTTTTACTCCTTATTCTCATTAAGTTATGTTTTTGAACATAAAAACTTAAAGAAAAAAAATAGAAGAACTAGGGTTCGGATTACCGTTCTTCTTTATTTCTCTTCCGTTATACAAAGCCGACGATTTGCGAGATTTTCTATTTCTCGATCACTTTTGATCCGAGCATTCATGCTCATTCTCTTCCTCTTCCTCTTCCAACCGAGCTCTCTCTCTCTCTCTCAAGTTCTAGGATTTTCAAAATCCTAGAAAATAAAAGTTAAGCTTTCTATTTATAGAAAACTAAAGCAAGGGCAAAATAGTCATTTCACCCCCCACCTCCTTACTATTCACACCTCCTCCATCCCTTAGCCACCAAGTTAACTTGGCCACCACCCTTACTTGGTGGCCAAGTGGCCGGCCCACATGCCCATGGGTCATCCCATGGGTTACCCCAATGGTTTTACCAATCCGTTTACCCATCGGTTTGATCCGCGGTTTATCTTCTTGGTTTGGGCCTTAACCCTAATTCTTATTGGGCTTAACTTGGGCTTGATTTCACAAATCATTGGGCTTAACATAATCCAAGTCCAATTGGATTCTACAAAGTCCATGAACTCAAAGTCCATTAAGACTAATTGGATTCTACACATTCCATTCTCGTATTCTCGTAATCTCTTCGTATATCATTCGTACGATATTCGTATTATACGTTGTACTATTCTTCATACTATACTCGTATAATAACCTGTATCATACTCGTATTTCTAACGCATAATAACCCTAATCATTATACGTGATCATAAAATTCTCGGAACTCACTTTTCTAAACCCTTAGGTTTTGAGTCCGCAGGCGAAAACTTCGTTTTTGCCATAACTGAAATATTATTGAATATTCCATCACGTCTCAGAATTAAACGTAATCTATAACTTCTCGGAATTTCAAAATAAATCTCCGACCAGAAACGGATGAATAGTGCCTATTTCGTCTTTTTTCCCGAAAAATATTTTGTTCCCGAAAAAATTTCATTTTCGTCTTGAAAATTCTTACTCGTTCAATCTAGCTCGTAGACAGAATCCTCCCGATTAATAATCATTCTAGGTTATAGAACGATTAATAAACACTTAGCACAGAATAGTATTAATAAAAATTTGTTTTATTAATAACTAATTCTTTAAACTTAAATTCTGGACAAACTGAATTTTCGGGTTGTCACAATTTACGTATACGGTAATATTTACATATACGGTACTATGTACGAATATGAGATACTATTCATGAGTTACTATTCACGAGTTACTATTCACGAGTTACTATTCATGAGTTACTATTCACGAGTTACTATTCACGAGATACTATTCACGAGTTACTATTCACGGGATACTATTCACGAGTTACTATTCATGGGATACTATTCACAATAAAATTAGTTTCTTTTTCTGACCAAATTATCGTTGATTTATGAATCTTACTCTTGAAATTAAACTCATGTTTTGATTATATTGTTTTTATTATTATATATAACATTTTTATAATTCTGGTGATGAAATTTCTCTTTGACTTGAGTGTAAAGATGGGTAGATTATTGGTATGATCATGACTATGGGTTCTCTTTGGCCAGTAGTGCAAAGATGAATTGTTGACTGGTATGATCATGACCATTGAATTTATAATTGAATATCTTTAGCTTAAGTGCAAAGGTGAATTGATCAACATGATTATAATTATTGTTTATACAAATTCTGAAATGATTATATATTTCTTCGAGATATTAATATCTTTGGTCCATAGTGCAAAGATGACCTGTTGTTGAATATCTTTGGCCTGTAGTGCAAAGATGAACTGTTACTGAATATCTTTGGCACGTAGTGCAAAGATGAATTTATTAGTATGATTATGAACAGTATGACGCCCCCAAAACAGGCATACATCACACATCTTGGGTCGCCACTTACATGGTTCAAAATTCAATTACAACTTAATTATACAACAGTAGTGTAAAATATGACAAAACATAATCTAAGAGTTTTAATACGAATATTGTCTTCTAGACAATATTCAAACTCAAATGGAGTCCTCATTACATTTATTATCGCACTATTTAACAGAATAGTGAAGACTACTAATGTTATCATCTGGACCATCACTCCGTTCCCCAACTCGTCCCAGCTATATTCTCATTTCCTGAAGAGGACAGTGAAAGCAAAAGAGTGAGCTCAACTAGCCCAGTAAAAATTATTATGACTAAGATAATGGAGAATAAATTATTCTTAGCCTTCAACAGTATAACAACTGATAGAATATAATAGACAACAAGTTTTAGATCAAAAACTGCAGCGGAATAAGCAATCCATTAGAAGAGTCAAGTAGAACATAACGTCTACTATCTCTTATAGATTAAAAGTCAACCGTTAATATTTCATTCCTGTAATACTCAACAATAGTTCTTTGTTATACCCAATACAAAAAGAACTATCATCACTTGTATTCACCTAAACCACCAAAGATTATAGTTAAATCCACAATTCATATTTATAATCATGTATATCAACAGTTTCTCCTTGCCACAAAGGCTTAATAGAACGTTTACTCAATATCCTTACCCCAGAGGCTAAAGATATTCAAATGTAATAACAATGATCATACCAATCAGTTGTCTATCTTTGCACTACAGGCCAAAGATATTCAACTATAAAATCAGTGGTCATGATCATACCAATCAATTGCATGTCAGTGAACTACGGCCAAAGACATTCAACTGTTAACTAATGGTCATGATCCTGCCAATCACATCATCGAATTATCCATGCACAACGGGTCAAGGATATTCGTTATTATCGCCAGTGGTTATGATCATGTCATACACCTGTCCATCTTTGCACGTAAGCCAAAGATATACGACTATAAAACCAATAATCAACAGTCCATCTTTGCACGTAAGCCAAAAATATACAACTGTAAAACTAATAATCAGCAGTCCATCTATGCACGTAAGCCAAAGATGACTTTCATCACAATATAAGCATGAGGATGATGACAATGATATAAGCATTAATCAAACGAAATCAAGGATAAATATTAAAGACTTTAAATTTATCCAGAGTTTAAAATATCCAAATATTATCAATCACTTAATAATCTCATAATCTAATATCATTAATATTATAACAATATTTTAATTATTTCTAAAACTTATTAACAATTTATTTTAATTGTTTACACTTTACCAAATAATACATTTAATCATTCAAAAATGCCATACTCATAAGATTTAATCACCAATGATCAAATCCCTTATTAAAAATCTGTATATACCTTATATAGGATTTCTAAGCCATAAAATCCTATTAACCAATTTTTCAATTTCACATAACATATTAAATTCATATGTTCCTAACTAAACCATTTTCATGAAAAATAACAAATCAGTACCAAAAAGTTTTCTTTTCTGGGATTTAGAAGAATATAGTCCCATATTGAACATATATTTTTCTCGAAATTTTTAAAATTCATTTACTATTTTTCATATGGCCAAAACTGCCGAATATTTAGACATTTATCATAAACTGTACTTTTGTCCAAAAATTTCAAAATTTACAGGGTATACTCCTGTTATATATATGTACTCCCAATAAAAATTTCACAAATTTTGGAGTTAACCACAAGGAGTTATAAGGGTTTACTTTTAAAATAGTCTTTTCCTATAAAATTCATAACTCTTAATCTATACATCCAAAAATCGCCATTTTTGAATACAATCTAGAAATCTTATCAAATTATCATTTTAAATTTTTTCAGAATTTTTAAGGGTCAGAAAAATTACGAAACTGCAAATGGATTTTCGTCCGTCATGCAGTAATCCACGTAGACAGATCATTTCCACAATTTAATAAGGAATGAATACAAAGGATCATTCACCATGCATGCGGTAATCCACATAGACAGGTTATTCCAACAGAATAATAAAGAATAGAATAACAGAAGAATTCACCATGCATGCGGTAGTCCGCGTAGATAGGTTATTCCAACAGAATAATAAAAAATGGAATAACAGAAGAATTCACCATGCATGCGATAGACCGCACAGACAGGTTATTCCAACAGAATAATAAATAACGGAACCAGGTTATGCGTAATCCGCACAGACAGGATATTCCAACAACATAATAAAGAATGGAACCAAGTCATGCGTAATACGCACAGACAAGATATTCCAACAGAATAATAAAGATTGGAACCAAGTCATGCGTAATCCGCACAGACAGGATATTCCAACAGAATAATAAAGAATGGAATAACAGAAGAATTTCAACATGTATACGGTAGTCCGCGTATACAGGTTATTCCAACAGAATAATAAGAAATGGAATAACAATAGCTCTCTTCATGAATACGAAAGAAATAATACCCCTTACGACTGTTGAACGAAAATAATATTCCAACGAATATTTAACGAAGATAATATTCCTACGAATATTGAACGAATATAATATTCATACGAATACGAAAAATAATATCTCTTCAAAATAAATAATACCCCTTACCTCAGAAGAAGACTGGATACTGGAGTAGTGAAGTAGCAGACTACTCTTCTTCAATCTCCCTATAGCTTCTCTTTATATAGTTTCTCTCTCTATAATTGCTCTTGTGAGTCTTAGTGAATTGGTGAGAAATGAAGGAAGAATGAGCTTCTATTTATAGGAAAATATAGTTTCAATAATTGCACATTTTGGGGCTCAAAATATTACAGTATAATACCTTCCTCTTTTTCTTCATTTTTAATTTAGTCCTGCAAGTATTATCAAACTTGCACCACCTCCCCTAATAGTAAATCATGTGAATTAATAGTAAATCATGTGACTCAATAGTTCTAAACATGTGAAAAAAAATAATTACAGTATAGTACCTCCAACTATACCTCTATTTTTAATTTAGTCATGCAAGTATAATTAATCTTGCACCAACTCCCCTAATAGTAAATCATGTGAATCAATAGCACACACATGTGAACACATAGTTATAAGCATGTGAATTAATAGCAATTAATTGCTCATTTATTCGGTTAATTACCCGATTGGTCAATATAACCTCCAGACATCAATTATTATCGAAATAAATGTCGATTTTCACTAGCACTAATAATTCTAACACAATGGAACTATCAATTTCATCTTTAATCAACACGAACTTATTCATCATTAATATTATAACTCATAATATTTAACAACCAGGTCGTTCCCAGGAAAGAGGGCGCTTTCCGATAAGGATTTCTCCCTAATCGCGCGTAATTAGATTATCTAACCTCTCCTTGACAGAATTTCTAGACATTGTCAATATTACAAATAATAATATGAATAACTTTGTCGTCTCAATTATTGACTTAATAATATAACATATTATACAGATGATACTGTGACAATAATAGAATCAATAATATGAGAGATATGATGCAGCAATTACAGTAGCAATAATTGAGTATAACTGAGTGATTTCTCACGTAAGCATCAATAATCAATACTGTGTGCTACTATACAACCACGTGTATTACTGTACTTTTATCACCGATTATTTTATGAAAACTTTCATACTTTGAAAAAATTTTAAATATCACCCTTAACTTTAAACTTTTATCAATTTAGCTATTTACCAAAATAGAAAAAATAAATACTTTTATTTCATAAAATTTGGGATCTCACAAACAGGAACTGTGATTTGGTATAACCATGATCTTTGATGTTTCAGGTAAAGACAGGTGATGAAAATTATCTTCGTCCTGGGTGCGAAGAGGAATTTAGAACCACAATTATAATTATGAGTTATTCACATGATTGTGAACAGGAACTGTTGATTGATGTTACAGGGATAAAATATTATTAATGGACTTTTAACATAAAGAAGATAATAGACTTTATAGTCTATTTGACTCTTCTAATAGATTGCTCGTTCCGCAGCAACTATGGTTGAAAAGTTTTATCATCTACCATATGTTCTAAATCTCTTATTTATTACTAATGAAGGCTATTGATAATTTAATTATCTTTAGTCATGATATTCTTTACTGGGCTAGTTGTGCTCACCCTTTTGCTTCACAATTCCTTTCAGGTAATAAGAGTGTAGCTGGGTCGAGCGGGGGTAACAGGGGAATAGAACGGTGTTCTCTAGCTATGGAGGTTCTCCCTAAACAGTATGAAAATAATTTTATTGAGAACTTTAGAATAGTGTGTTGTATTTTATACATCATTTAGTAGTTATATTTGGTGAATCCAATAGGGTGAGGCGAACCCAACGTTGAAAGGGTATTTTGCCACTATCATACAAGATGTCTAATGACCTACGACTTCGCGTTATCATAAGACAGGGTTGTGCACATCAATTTGCTGAGTATATCTACGAGCACTACCTATATGATCTTGGAGTTTGGTTGAAATATAATTCTCAATTAGAGACAATGGAGATAATTATATGTCAAGAGAAGACTCATCATTGGAAAGAACATGATAATAATCTTCTCATTTTTCTTTGGGGTCTATTGGGTCAACCAAGGATAATTCTGTGGACATATGATATCTATCATAACCTAGACGCACGGCCTCCCATGTACGAAGGTTTCCTTGAGCACTTCCCACAGATTTTAATTTCTAAAATAGTTATTGATTGTACCTTTATGTAAGGTGCCATTGTGTCGTGCTATCCAAGATTGGGATGAGAGTCATAGTTTGTATATATTTGTATCAAAACTCACAACATATGTGTTGTTATATTTTGTACGACAATTGTAGTAATAAAATTATAGTTGTTTTCTGTACCATGTATTTGGCGACTCAGAATGGGTGATGTATACCTATTTTGGGGGCGTCACACTAGTGGCTTTGAACTTGCCCTAGTAAAGTCTATCGAATTTACTTGGCTAATCAGTAGACTCGATGTCTTTGAACTGTCAGCTTTTCGTGTAAACCAAGATAATAGAATTCACAAAATATCTCTTCAGACATAGTTGGTTCTCACGTTTGTGTTCATTTTGGTCTTGAAATACCTCTTAGTTCCATGAGTATATTAGAGAATTCAGCCTTCAAAATTCTCACAGAAGTGGCCCCCTTTTTACTCACGTAGGTAACTTCTATCAAGAGTATCCTGCAATACCCCACTTGAACATATTTCAAGATATAAAAGTCATTAAAAGCGTAACTTATCCTGATTCTCGCGGCAGATGTGCACTGTCTCATCATAGGAATGGTTAGGAGTAAATATCTCCTCAGTGCTTTACTGAGTATTACATAGTTAGGTTTGCCCATTGAACCTAGATCTTGGGATCTCCAATCAACTAGGTTGGGTTGCCACTATGATGACCTTAATTAAACAATAGGCTTTAAACCCATTCCTTTCGATGAATTTTCCACTTGCTCTCTTGTTAAACCTTTCGTTAGCGGATCCGCAATATTATCTTTTGACTTTACATAGTCAATTGAGATAATTCCATTTGAGAGCAATTGTCAAATGGTATTGTGTCTTCGTAGTATATGACGTGACTTACCGTTATATAGATGACTCTGTGCTCTTCCAATTGCTGATTGGCTATTACAGTGTATACATATAGCTGGCACAAGTCTGGACCAATTTGGAATATCCTCTAAGAAATTACGAAGCCACTCTGCTTCTTCTCCAGCTTTGTCTAAAGTAATGAATTCTGATTCTATTATAGACCTTGCAATAAATGTTTGTTTTGAGGATTTCCAAGATACTGCTGCACTTCCAAGTGTAAAAATATATCCACTTGTGGATTTTGAGTCTTTATTATCAGATATCCAATTAGCATCACTATATCCTTCCAATACTGCTAGATATCTTGTATAGTGCAGTCCATAATTTTGAGTATGTTTTAAATATCTCAAAACTCTCAAAATAGCTTTCCAGTGATCTTGACCTGGATTACTCGTATACCGACTTAGCTTACTTACCGAATAAGCTATATCTAGTCTAGTACAGTTCATGACATACATTAAACTGCCTATTATACGAGAATATTCTAGTTGAGATATGCTATCACCTTCATTTTTGTCTAGATGAAGATTTATATCAACTGGGTCTTATTTAGAATTATATTATACTTATTAAATTTTTCAAGTATTTTTTCAATGTAATGAGTTTGAGATAATATAATTCCATCAGATGTTCTGAAAATCTTGATTCCTATTATATCAACAACCCTCAAGTCTTTCATATCAAATCTATTTGTCAACATACGTTTGGTAGAGTTGATAACTTCATTGTTGCTACCCATGATTAACATATCATACACATAAAGACAAACAATGACATATTCTTTTTGAGTTCTTTTGACATAAACACATTTGTCACACTCATTGATTTTAAAACCATTTGATAACATAACATTATCAAATTTCTCATGCCATTGTTTTGGTGCTTATTTTAGTCCATACAAGGATTTAATAAGTTTGCATACATTCCTCTCTTGTCTAGGAGCAATGAAACCTTCAGGTTGTTCCATATATATTTCTTCATCTAATTCACCATTTAAGAATGCAGTTTTTACATTCATTTGATGTATTTCAAGTCTATTTAAAGATGTTATTGCTATTAGCATACGAATAGATGTAATTCTTCTAACTGGTGAATAAGTGTCGAAATAATCCAATCCTTCCTTTTGTCTATAGCCTTTAACAACAAGTCTTGTTTTATATTTATCAATTGAACCATCATCTTTCATCTTCTTTTTAAAGATCCATTTATACCCTAAGGGTTTGGAACCAGGTGGAAGGTCCACCAATTTCCATGTATAATTTTGCATAATGGATTCAATTTCACTATTAATTGCTTCTTTCCGATGAGAAACATCTGGAGAGGATATTGCTTCCTTGTACATTTGAGGATCGTTTTCTAACAAAAATGTTAGAAAATTTGGGCCAAAAGACTTTGAAGTCCTTGCCCTTTTGCTACGTCTAGGTTCATCCACTACAGACTCTTTGTCTATAATTTCAGGATTATTACTAGTAGCATCCAAAGGTCTTTTATATGAATTTGACTCTTTATTTCTATTATATGGAAACACATTCTCAAAGAACGATGCATCTTTAGATTCAATAAAAGTATTAACATGAATATCAGGAATTTTAGATTTATGAACAAGAAAGCGATAAGCACTACTGTTATTTGCATAACCAATAAATACACAGTCAATTGTTTTTGGTCCTATCTTAACCTTTTTAGGTTTAGGAACCATCACTTTTGCTAGACACGCCCATACTCTTAAGTATTTATAGCAAGGTCTATGACCTTTACATAATTCATAAGGTGTTTTGTGAGTTTTCTTATGAGGCACTTTGTTAAGAATATAATTTGAAGAAAGCAAAGCTCCCCCCCACAAATTCTGCGTTCAGCAATACCATTAGATTGAGGTGAATAAGGAGCGGTAGTTTGGTGAATGATACCATGAGTAGAGCATATCTCTTCAAATGGTGATTCATATTCACCACCTTTATCGCTTCTTATTGCTTTAATCTTTTTGCTAAGTTGATTTTCAACTTCAATTTTATATTGTTGAAACATTTCAATAGCCTCATCTTTGCTTCTTAGCAAATAGACATAACAATATCTTGTGCAATCATCAATAAAGGTAATGAAATATTTTTTCCCACCTCTTATTTGCACATATTTTAAATCACATATATCAGTATGAATTAAATCTAGAGGTTCAGATTTTCTTTCAACAGAATGAAAAGTTAATTTTGACATTTTAGATTCCACAAAAATTTCACATTTATGCTTTTGATTAATATCAAATTTAGGCAAGAATTCTAAATTAATTAATCTACGCATTGTATTATAATTAACATGTCCTAATATAGCATGCCATATATTTGAAGATTCTAACAAGTAAGCAGAAGAATTAATTTTATTATTATCAATAGACTTCAGTACGACAGTCATTACATTCATCTTAAAGAGCCCATCAGACATATAGTCCTTTCCTATAAACATATCATTTTTGGTAAGTACAAATTTATCAGACACAAACACCAACTTGAAGCCATTCTTGCTAAGCAGTGGCCCAGAAACTAGATATTTGCGGATATCTGGCACATGAAGCACTTCATTCAGAGTCAGTTCTTTGCCAGATGTCATTTTCAGTACAATCTTTCCACGTCCTTGAACCTTTGAACTTGAGGAGTTTTCCATGAAGAGTTGCTCGTTATTTTCTACTGGATTGTAGGTAGAAAACATCCATTTTTTGGAGCAAATGTGGTGAGTAGCACCAGTGTCCACCCACCATTCTGTGGTGTTTCCTACCAAGTTGCATTCGGATACAACTGCAGAGACATTAATGTCTGAAACATTTTCAGAAAGTTTTTCCAGTTCTATTACATTTGCTTAAGCCTTTTGTTCCTTCTTGAATTTCTTTAGCTTACGACATTCATTTTGATTTATGTCCTTGAATGTCACAGTTGAAGCACTTGCCTTTGAATTTTTTCTTGGCTTTGAAAGTGCCTTCGCCATCGCGCTTCCTTTTATTGTTAATGTTTGGCCTTTGTTCTACAACATTATCCTTTGCTTCAATGAAATTTTTCCCACTCTTCTTCTCAGATACTCGATTGTCCTCTTCAATCCTAAGTCGAACAATCAGTTCTTCAATATTCATCTCTTTGTGTTTATGCTTAAGATAATTCTTGAAGTCTTTCCATGATGGTGGAAGTTTCTCAATCATTGCAGCAACTTGGAATGAGTCACTTAGTGACATTCCTTCAGAATGAATATGATGTAGAATTACTTGTAATTCTTAAACTTGAGTGATGACTGCTTTAGAATCTATCATCTTATAGTCAAGAAATTTACAGACTATGAATTTTATTCATGCCAGCATCTTCAGTTTTATATTTCTTGTCTAAAGATTCTCAAAGTTCCTTTGTAGTTTGAATTGTAAAATACACATTATATAATGTATTATCTAATCCATTCAATAAATAATTTCTGCAAAGGAAATTCGCATGTTTCCATGCGTCAACTGCAGCCACTTTTTCCTTGTCAGTTTCTCCTTCAACAAGAGTAGGACAGTCCTCTTGTAAAAACCTTGCCAAGTTCAATGTTGTGAGATAGAAGAGCATCTTTTGTTGCTAACGCTTGAAATCAGTTCCATTGAACTTTTCAGGCTTTTCTCCATGAGACATACTCACAGCAAGGATGGTGCTAGTAGATACCATTTCTATTATACACAGAAGAAAACCATAAACAAACAGAAACAAATTTCTGTTGTAAAAAATTTAACAGAATTTAAATAACAAGTTATGTTTATAAAATTTAAACAACAAATTATGTTTACAAAATTTTTGTTGTCAAAAATTTTGTTTACAAATTCTGTTTACAGAATTTAAACAACATGTTCTGTTTACAGAATCGAAAATTTTGTTTTACAAATTCTATTTACAGAATTTAAATAACAAGTAATTTCCTTTTTAATAGAAGATACAAATTACATAATGATATTAAAGAAAACTATAATTACATAAAGATAAATATGCTTTAAGATTGTTATTCTGTAAATATAGTAACATTTAATATATATATATATATATATATATATATATATATATATATATATATATATATATAATAACAAAGTTAAGCAAATCAGATTTAGAAAACAAAATGCATTGTACTTACTTGTAAAAAGAAGTCAGATTCTGAAAATATAAAACAGATAAATCCGAGTCTTTTGAATTCACAAAGTCTCCTTAAAGCAAATTTATTCCCTCACTGGTGCTAAAAGATTTGTTGAATAATTGCTTCCCAAGATAAAACAGATTTGCAATTCTTAACTAGTAGCACTTCAAAATTAAGAATTCTGCTAACGCAAATTCTATGTTCCGTACTTGAACCTTACTGTGATGATTAATGATGAGACAGAACAGGAATGCAAACTGGAAAAACAGATGAGGGAACAAGGAAAACATATACTGCGGAATGGGAAAAACGTATGAAAGAATGAGCTCCCGGAGAGATTATTTATAGAATAATTTTGTGGCTTATCAGATGGGATATGACCGTTGGCGCGCAACTGTTCATCAAAACGACGTAGTATCGTGACAATAAATTAAACAAAATCAAAACGACGTAGTATGATGATAAACAGATTTTGTCCAAAAAATTATATATATCACGACCCACCCACCCCCACCCCGAACCCGGCCCGCCCAACCGGACGGCGGCGCGCGGATTCAAACCAAGCCTTGGCTAGGTCTTCTCCCTTCCACAAAAGTGGGGTGCCCCTTGGGGCCCTTTCTATTAAGCAAACATCCCATATATAAATTCTTCACTTTTCCATTCACCTTCCTATGTGGGACTATGCAATTTACAATATTTCAAGTAGGTGACTTTGGAGTCAATTTTCTCATTCAATTCTTAATGGATTTGAACAAATAAGTATACCACGTTATACTCCTTGCGGAGGAGAACGTATTAGTGCATAGACCCGACATTTTTGGAGTGTGGGTCCCACATTAAATTGAGCCTCAAAATACTCAATATTTAATTTTTCAAACTCATTTCCAACATTCTTCACATTGTAACATTCAGGGATGTAGAACTCGGTGTTAAGTAATTCTTCAATTTCGTCAGAAATCTTGGAGGGGGTATTAGCGACCCTATAGACATCTCTAGCGTACATAGTCCTATTGTGGGCCTTAACACGCTCCGTGATAGGGAGCTTGTACGTCTGTCTGCCCTTCGGGAATACCCTCTACCGCCACGATAACTTCATCCACAATACGGGAGGATGAAGAGAGATCTAAATTTTGAGAAGAATTAGCCATTTACAGATAATGGAAAGTGAAATTAAGCATAAGAGAGGGATTTTACTAAGAATAAGATGAAAGTTGAAGAGTGAGGATGAAATTGACGCCAAATCTGCTATCAAAAGGAAACTAGGGATCTATTCTCCCTCTTCAAGGGTTTTGATCTCATAAATGCCAAAAAGTGGAACAGATTCCACTCCCCCTCTATGTATACTTAGAATTGGCGCTCTTTGAATAATGATCTAACGATTGTGGTAATAATGGGGTACCTATCTTGAAACGTTTGTGTGCATGGCCTGGTTATCCTGCCCATTAAGTTGTCATAGCTTTATAGCACCTACACACACCTGAATCAAATAGGGCCTCTCTTTTTAGCTACCATCTTTTGGCTGGACCTATTGTTAAGCCCTATATGTTTACTTCTTAGAGCACGTGTTGGGCTCTGTGGACATCCATTATCCCAGTTAAGTAGATCACTCCTTTTTAAGGAAATATGCATCACTTCCACAAATAAGGGTGACCCATCCAATAATAAATTGGATTCCCCTTTCACTTTGGCTCTGCCTTCTGTCTAAACTACCTTTCGAGCTCCCGAAACCATTTATTTGTTTTACTCCTCCACTTAATTCCATTCTCTAAATGAGTGGATGGCAATATTAGGTTAAAATAAGGATTAATTACATATTTTAGTATATTTTTAAAAATAATTACAATAATGATGCATCCATAAAATAATTACAAAAGTAATACAATTTTTCATATTTATTTACAATATTAGTGCAATTAGGATTCCTTAATTTAGGGGATTAGTATGCAATTAGGATTCCTTAATTTAGGGGATTAGTATTGGATGGCTGACATGGCAAATCTCCCTCATCTGTTCCCATTAATTATTATTTTCTTATTCAAACACAGCAGATCCATTTTTGATATTTGTTCTTGTTTCTCTCTCTTTTTCTTTATCCTCTTTTTTCTACTATAAACCAAAGTGGCGGCGATTTGCCCGACAGAGCCCGTAGTGGTTTGTTTTCTGGAAATACTGAATTGATTGCTTGAACAATTGTCACACCTTGATCAGTGTGAATGGCTTTTGGTTTCTTTCCAGACATTGCCTCAATGAAAGTTTTAAGAAGCCACGTGAGCGAATCAATGGTTTTGTCGTATACAAGAGCAGCACCAAAGACAACAACTTGTTTGTGATGATTTTGTCCAATGAACTGCACAAGTGGCCGAAAAATCATTGCTCATTCTATATATTGTGTCCAAACAAACAACATCGCCAAAATGATCATAGTCTAGTAACATATGATCATCGGGCCAAAAAATGTTACTTATTTTATCATCAACATCAAGTTATATAGCATAATAGAATGATGGGTTTTCAAAATGTTGCCTCTGGAAATAATATAATAATCTCTTTGCCTCTCCCTCCTTGATATCTCGCGTCCGAGCAGAGGTTAGATGATTATCATAATCGATCACAAGATGATCAAGATTTTCTAGATTGCCAAATCGTCTCCCTAATAATTGAAATTCTAGTTTAGATTGTATCTCTAAAGTCTTTGCACGAAAATCTTCATACCAAGGTTACCAATTCACCTCCACACCTGCAATTTTTTCATAATGCAGTTGGTAACCAAACCTTTATACCAAGGTAACCAAACCGTCATACCAAGGTAACCAATCCACCCCAACACCTTCAGTTTTTTTTATAGTGCAGTTGGTAACCAAACCTTCACACCAAGGTAACCAAACCTTCATACCAAGGTAACAAAACCTTCATACCAAGATAATCAATCAACATCCACACCTACAGTTTTTTTATAGTGCAGTTGGTAGCCAAACATTCATACCAAGGTAACCAATTCAGTATTATTAAGTTACTAATTTATTTTGAATGCGATGCAGTTGGTAGCCAAACCTTCATACAGTGGGTAGCCAAACCTTCAGACAAAGGTAACCAATTCAGTTTTATTAAGTTACTAATTTAGATGCAGTTGGTAGCCAATCATTCATACAAAGGTAACCATTTTAATTTTTATGGGTAACCAAATAGTCATAAAAAAATTCAGAACAGTTTAGATGAAGTTGGTAGCTAACTATTCATACAAAGATAACCATTTTAATTTTTATGGGTAACCAAATAGTCATAAAAAAATTTCAGAACAATAAGAGTTACATCTATTTATTTTTAAACTTTTTGTAGGGCGAATCTTCTTTTTCTTCTCATTGGCGTTTTGAACAACGGAGATTCGCGGCGGAGTAGCGGAGTGGAGGGCTACTGTGAGGGAGATGAAGATTTGAATTTGAATTATTATTTTGAATTTGAATTTATTTTTGTTGTTAGATCTCAGATATTTGAATTAGAATTATTAATTATGACAATTATTTCTCCTTGATTTTAGGTTTCTTTATTAATGTGAATTACATTATTTTTGTACGTATTTTATGAATGCACTAATAGTGTAATTACTTTTTAATTGTTGTATATTAGTGTTAATGACCCTTTATATAATGGGTTGCCCGAATTGGGCCTGATTCCGATCTATTATATCCTAAGTGCCAATGACAAACTTAAGTCCAATAGACTTGGGTCACCATCTTGCCAACCAAGGTATCATATAATTACCATATTCAATTTTAATTCTTGTATTGTACTTTTTCAATAGGATTTCTCTATACAATTCCAATTAGGCATGTAACCCTATTGAGATGGTGCAGCTAAACTATAAATATAGGTGAACAATAGAGGTACACACATTCTAGCCTATTAAATAGAGATACTCATCTTGAAACCTATCAATAATTCTAGGGGGACATTGTTCAGCGGCATTTCTACCGACATTTTTTTTTGTAGTACCTCTTAAAAAATGTATAGTATTTACCATATTTCTTGTATGTATCTAAATTACACCTAAAACACCGTTTTTTACAAAAATTTCAGTAGGATTAAATACTATACATTTTTTGAGAGGTACTACATAAAAAATCAAAAAAAAATATCGCTAGAAATGTCGCTAAACAATGTCCCCCAAGAAGGACTCTGAAACCTATTCATACTCTCACACCGGAAGTATCTCCCGCCGGCTCAAGTCATTAAGTACTTTCTGGTAATTCCTTTTATGTATATCCACGTCCAAGCCAAGAGTTGAACATGCGGTCAAATTCGATAGTTAACACGAGATACCTAAAAAAAAAAAAGAAATTAGTGCAGAATTATAAAAAAAAAATATTAATAAAGGAATTTTGTTTACAAAATTTATTAAATTGGTTTTAATGACGGTGGCTAGAAATGTTTAAGTTGTAGGACAAAGCCATAGTACCGAGTTGTTTAAACTTATAAATCCATAATACATTTGAACTTTCATTTATCAACCCAATATCCATTGCAGCCACACAAACTCTAAAGAGTATATATGAAACCTCCTTAAAATTCTCTACAAACTTAAAAAAGTACACATTTGGAATTATAATACTGTCTAAAATATAAGATCAATATTTATATTTTAAAGTTAATATAAAATAATTTTAAGTTTAAAATTGACATTGATTCATTTAATTTTAATTAATATCATAATTAATATTGTAAACTTTTTTAAAAATACTATTAATTATAAGATTTATTATTTCATAATACTTAACAAATTATATTAATTTTGAGTTTTAAAATGTCTTACAATTGATTTTTAAAAGTTAACAATGATCTTTTAATTTGAATTTGTTACTAAAATTTCTTACAACTAGTGCATTGATGATTAATTCTCAAAAAAGAATTACTCTCTTACTTCTACAAAGAGCCCATTCACAAACAAAACAAAATAAATATTATTCCAAAAAAATCATTATTTATTGATGATAATATAAAATGACATAATTTCTTCAAGTGTTAACACGATTTACTACCATACAACCACTACTAAGAAAAACACTTATTTTGTTCAAGGATAAATATAGAAAGAAGTTATATTCGCAAGTTTTAAAAGTGAGACTTTCTTTTTTCTTCTTTTTTTTCGGAATAGGAAAAATTTAGACAAATCTTAATATACAACTTTAAAGACTTGTTTATTTTTAAAATAGTTATAGAAAGAAATCCATCATAAAAAGTAAAAAAATCATCACGAAAAATTTATATGATGACTTTAAGCATCACAATGGACAGGGTCGAAATTGTGTAAGGGCTGCAGGGGGCCATGGCCCCCCCAAGATCTGATTTTTTTTTTTGTTGTTGCAATGGTTAGGGTTTTGATGTTTGACTATTTCTAAGGTGTATATATGGATTAGCTTAACATTTGTGGTTTTGATGTCATCTTTTTGCTGTTTCCATTTTCAAAACTAGAAGAGTACTAAAATACAAAACTTGTTTGTGACTGTGTGACGTTTTCATTCATGAATTTAATTAATTAACAAATTTCTCCCTTAAACTACAATTATTAATAAAAAATTGTACCTTTTAAAGTATAATTAACAGTAAAAAAAAGGACCTATTTTACACTATTAATTATACCATAAGATATTATTACCTCTGTACTAGTTTATTAGGGTTTCTAAGTGTTTAAGAGCTTTAGCACGGTTCATACTATTGAGTGAATATCTTAGTACCACACAGACACACAATAAAAATGTTATGTATATTCTAAAGTTGATTTTTTTTATTTTTTGTTTTAGAATCATGGAAAAATCACATACTATGTTCTAAAAGACTTTTTTGTTATATTTTGTTGTCTTTGATAAAATAAATCTATTACTACATTATCTTTGTTTTAGAAAAAATATGTTTTGTAATGGAGGAACTTTACTTTTTAATGATGAATATATATTATGTTGTTAAAAAAATTCTTGCCCCCCCAAGATCAAATCCTGGTTTCGTCCCTGACAATGGTCATCTTGTATACGCCCATCATAAAAAGTTTTACGTGATTATTTTGGCAATCACGCAAACACTTAGTGCTTTTGTGATGATTAATACAATCACATTAACACGTAATCTATTGTGATTGATAAAGTCATCACAAAAAAATAAGACTTTAGGGATCAAATGTAAGAACGTGAATATTTATTTACATGTAATTTATTTCGCTGTGTTAATTGTATCAAATGATACTTGTAGGATTCGAACCCAGTATTACCACTACACCAAAGCTCATATCATGAATATAATTTTAAAATAAAATATAAAAGGAAACATATGTGAGTTGACTTACTAAACAAAATTAATTCCACATAAGATTTGGTGATTGCAATGGCAGTCACAAATACTCTATAATGATTGTAAAATTAGTCATCACCATCATATATTTTATTGTTTTGTGATGACTTGAAAATTTAATCACAAAATACCTTCATTTTATAATTGAAAATAAAAGTCGTCACAAAAATCTATCTTTTTAATTGATTGTCATGGTCGTCATAAAATATTATTTTTATTATTTTTTACATTAAAATATTAGTGATAGCTTAAATACAATCACGAAAATAGTATATCTATAAGTGATGATTTAGTGCGTCACAAAAAGAAAATTTATTTTGCGTGAAAAATTTAGTATGATTGACATGATCATCACAATTATAATACATTGATGACAAGATTAGTCATCACTAAGAGAAATCATATATATTATTATTTGGTAAAAAACACTTTTTGGCCATTGTGGTTATAGTGATTTAACGAAATAGTCATTGTGCTTTTAAAATATTCAATTAGCCCACTGAACTTTTTAAAAATATTCAATCAGGCCATTCGGTCCAAATTGACTAACAGACGTGAAAAAATATCCTACGTGGCTTTTTTGAAAAAAAATAAATAATATGTGTAACGACCCCAAAATAGGTCCATTCCACCCAACCCATTCTGAGTCGTTAAATACATGGTACAGAAAATAACTACAACTTTATTACAACAATTGTCGTGCAAAATACAACAACACATATGCTGTGAGTTTGGATACAAATATATACCAAATGTGACTCATGTTCCACCTGTGGACATCACCTCACAATAACACCTTACATAAAGGTATAGTCAAAAACTGTTTTAGAAATTAGAATCTTTGGGAAGTGCTCAAGGAAACCTTCGTACATGGGAGGCCACGCATCTAGGTTATGATAGATATCATATGGCCACAGAATTATCCTTGGTTGACCCAATAGACCCCAAAGAAAAACGAGAAGATTACTATCATATTCTTCCCAATGGTGAGTCTTCTCTTGACTTATCATTATCTCCACTGTCTCTAATTGAGAATTATACTTCAAACAAACACCAAGATTATATAGGTAGTGCCCATAGATATACTCAGCAAGTGGATGAGCACAACCCTGTCTTATGATGACACGAGATTGTATGTCATTAGACATCTTGTATGATAGTGACAAAACACCCTTCCAACGTTGGGTTCGCCTCACCCTATTTTCTTCACCAAATATAACTACTAAATGATGACCACCGTTCTATTCCCTTGTTACCCCCGCTCGACCCAGCTACACTCTTATTACCTGAAAGGAATTGTGAAGCAAAAGGGTGAGCACAACTAGCTCAGTAAAGAATATCATGACTAAAGATAATTCAATTATCAATAGCCTTCATCAACAATAAATCAGAGATTTAGAACATATGGTAAATGATAAAAATTTCAACCATAGTTGCAGCGGAACGAGCAATCCATTAGAAGAGTCAAATAGACTATAAAGTCTATTATCTTCTCCATGTTAAAAATCCACCAACAATGTTTTATCCCTGTAACATCAATCAACAATTCTGGTCCACAATCATATGAATAACTCATAATCATATCTGTAGTTCTAAATTCCTCTTCTCATCCAGGACGATGATAATTTTCATCACCTATCTTTACCTGAAACATCAAAGATCATGGTTACACCAAATCACATTTCCGTTCATAATCATACTAATAACTTCATCTTTGCACTACGTCCAAAGATATTCATTTGTATCACCAGTTGGTCATGTTTATCTCAACATCTGTTCATCTTTGCACTACTGGCCAAAGATATTCAACAACATGTCATCTTTGCACTACGGGCCAAAGATATTCATCAACATTTCATCTTTGCACTACAGGCCAAAGATATTAATATCTCAAAGAAATATATAATCATTTCAGAATTTATATAAATAATAATTATAACCATGTTGATCAATTCACCTTTGCACTTAAGCTAAAGATATTCACTTATAAATTCAATGGTCATGATCATACCAGTCACAATTTAACTTTGCACTACAGGCCAAAGAGAACCCTAGTCATGATCATACCAATAATCTACCCATCTTTACACTCTAGAGAAAGAGAATTTCAACATCAGGGTTATAAAAATGTTATATATGATAATAAAATCAATATAATCAACATATAGATTTAATCTTAAGAGTAATATTCATAACTCAACTATAATTTGGTTAGAAAAAGAAACCAATTTTTATCGTGAATAGTAACTCGTGAATAGTAACTCATGAATAGTAACTCGTGAATAGTAACTCATAAATAGTAAACTCGACACAAAAAGATAGAAATTCCACAATAAAATCCATACCAGTATTTCGATATAATGATATTGAAAGAATAATATTTCTTAAGCTTATAAACAATTTATTTAAATTGTTTACACTTTACTAAATAATGCATTTAATCATTCTAAAATACCAAACTCATAAGATTTTATCACCAATAATCAAAACCCTCATCAAAAATCTGCATATACCTCATATAAGATTCTCAAGCCATAAAATCCTATTTTCCAATTTTCTTACTTCACATAACATATTTAATTCATTTACTCATAACTAGTCCATTTTCATGAAAAATATCAAATCAGTTTCAAAAATATTTCTTTTCTGGGATTTAGCATAATATAGTCCCATATTGAACATAAATTTTTCTCAGAATTTTTAAAACTCATTTACTATTTTTCATATGGCCAAAACCACCGAATATTTAGACATTTATCAAAAATTATACTTTTGTCCAAAAATTCTGAAATTTACAGAGTATACTTCTATCATACACATGTACTCCCAATAAAAATTTCATCAATTTTGGAGTTAACCACAAGGAATTATAAGCGGTTACTTTTAAAATAGTCTTTTCCCGTAAAATTCATAACTCTTAATCTATACATCCCAAAATCACCATTTTTGGACACAATCAATAAAACTCATCAAAATATCATTTCAAAATTTTCCATAATTTTTGAAGATTAGAAAAATTACGAAACTGAAAATCATAACAACCCTTAAAATCCATTACTATCCCTTACCTCAAAAGAGCAGTACTTCTGACTGGATATCGGATATGATGCTGAAGGAAACTTGCACTAATGAATAGCAACTCACCAAGTATCTAAAAACTCACAAAATATACTTCATAATATAGAGAGAGAAAGAGAGAAAGCTTATGTTTCTGGTGTGATTTTCAATTCTAACTTAGCCCTCTATTTATAGGAAAATTTTGGTAGGTTTGACCTGCAACCTGATGGCTTTACCTGCTACTATTCCCACCCACCACATTTGAAATATAATTCAGTACATTTCTTCACCAACCACAAGTGGGGCCCACCAATTCTAGAATTTTCCACCAAAATGATAAACTCCGAAAATTCAACAATTTCTGAACCAGTCATCTCGTAAAATTCATAATAAATCATACGTTCATTTTTAACGGTTCAAAATTTGTGGGCATATACTCAACTTATATATGTATAACATATCCAAAAATTACCACGATCCAACGGTCGGATTAAAAATTATAACCCCCGCAAAATATCTCAAAAACCCTGATTTTTAATACCTCCATTCCGACAAAAATACGGATAAAAATCTCAACATTAACTCCTTCATTTTTTAACCACAAAAATATATCCCTCATTTATATCCACATAAAATAAATATTTTCTTATCATATGAATCAATAATTAATTATTCACAAATAATATTACAGAATCACATTTATGACAACCAGGCCGTTCCCAGAAAAGAGGGGGCTTTCCAATAAGGATTTCTCCTTACTGGCGCGCAATTAGATGACCAAACCTCTCCTTAGACAGAACTTTCTAGACATTGACAATAATGCTATCTAATAATACTATTCAAATAATATGAATTATTGATCTGATAATGGGAAATACTGTGCAGCAACAATTATTGAACAACAATAATACAAAATTTCAACGTAGCAATTATTGAATCAATAAAATAAAATATTGAACAGTAATTACTGTAACAATTATTGAGTAGTGCCTTCTTACGTAAGAATCAATAATTTCAAAAATACTATGCAATACCGTGTGCTACTGTGCAATAACGCGTATTACTGTATTTTAACCACCGGGTATTCTAACAGTGTTAACGGTAACAACTACATCGTTATTTGTAAAAACTCAAATTTGTCATTTTCTTCACCCGACAGTTATTCTGTTATGGGGCCCACAAATGGCTGCGCCGTCGTACGAATATTCCCCGACAGAAAGAATATTCCACGACCAAACGAATATTCCCCGACAACAATGATTATTTTATAACCACTTGCTTATTTTGAAAAAAAATCATATTTCACTCATAACTTTAAATTTTTATCAATTTAACCATTTACTGAATAGTAATTATAAGAAAAATTGAATACTTTTATTTCATAAAATTTGGGGTCTTACAATCTCCCCTCCTTATGAAATTTCGTCCCCGAAATTTACGTACCTGGTATTTCGAAGAGTTGAGAATACCTTGCTTCTATTTCAGATTCTATCTCTCAGATCATCATGATTTCTCCATTGCTCATCTCCCATGATAACTTCATTTGGGTTCCTCATTTATTGGGAAGTCATGACAACTGTCATCCCTCGAACTACTCGGCTTTGACTTGTCTGGAGTAGCATTTGGCGTCATCATTACCGTTGGAATATACCTTTCTACAGGACATATTCCTCCCTCAACTGCCTCTTCGTACTCCTCATTCATGATCTGAATCATCAATCTTCGATCTATATCGGATTCAGGTTGACCGCTATGTACAAGGTAATTCAAAACTCGATGTTGGGTTCTCCCAATTGCTTTCCAAAAAGAGAAATTCATATCATCTATTTTAGCCTTCTTAGATCGAACATCTCTTTCAACAATATCCACGTGTCGTGCGGCTTTTGCCCATGCATCACTTATTCTCACTCGTTCAGTTTTTTCTTCTCTCAGCTCAGATTCTATTTTTATCATCTTATACTCTGCCAAAGAATGCTTCTGTTCAAGCATCACATATCGGGTAACACAAGCTTGAATTATTGCATCCTTTTGTTCCACGACCGTCTGTCGTTCTTCTGCCTGCTCTTCTAACTCATGAATACGATTTTGAAATTCTACATTTTGATCATATAATACCTCTAATAAACTCTCCTCTGGTACTTCTTCTTCCTCTTCTTCCTCAGTCTCAGCTGTTACCTCTGCGACTATCTCGGGTGTAACTATCAATTCTTCACTCACCACATGGATATCTCTAATTCCTTCTTCGTTTGACATCACATTATCACGGTTAGTGATTAGAGGTATCCCCACAGTCTCATTCACTCCATTTTTAGCATTCTCAGCTGCCATTCTCAAATACTGCCATAAAACAAGGGTTAATTAAATAAATTAACATATCACATAATATCCCAATATTATGAC
This sequence comes from Panax notoginseng, assembly GCA_016801055.1. Classification (NCBI taxonomy): domain Eukaryota; kingdom Viridiplantae; phylum Streptophyta; class Magnoliopsida; order Apiales; family Araliaceae; genus Panax; species Panax notoginseng. The sequence continues at coordinate 136,866,095 of CM029017.1, forward strand.
TGACCAACAAATAAGCTTAGGTAGGACACACTAGCGAAGGATTTACTCATCTCTCCCCTCCTAGTTGTATTCCCCGATCTCCGCCAGAGATCATATCCCTAAGCTCTGATACCACCTGTAACGACCCCAAAATAGGTCCATTCCACCCAACCCATTCTGAGTCGTTAAATACATGGTACAGAAAATAACTACAACTTTATTACAACAATTGTCGTGCAAAATACAACAACACATATGCTGTGAGTTTGGATACAAATATATACCAAATGTGACTCATGTTCCACCTGTGGACATCACCTCACAATAACACCTTACATAAAGGTATAGTCAAAAACTGTTTTAGAAATTAGAATCTTTGGGAAGTGCTCAAGGAAACCTTCGTACATGGGAGGCCACGCATCTAGGTTATGATAGATATCATATGGCCACAGAATTATCCTTGGTTGACCCAATAGACCCCAAAGAAAAACGAGAAGATTACTATCATATTCTTCCCAATGGTGAGTCTTCTCTTGACTTATCATTATCTCCACTGTCTCTAATTGAGAATTAAACTTCAAACAAACACCAAGATTATATAGGTAGTGCCCATAGATATACTCAGCAAGTGGATGAGCACAACCCTGTCTTATGATGACACGAGATTGTATGTCATTAGACATCTTGTATGATAGTGACAAAACACCCTTCCAACGTTGGGTTCGCCTCACCCTATTTTCTTCACCAAATATAACTACTAAATGATGACCACCGTTCTATTCCCTTGTTACCCCCGCTCGACCCAGCTACACTCTTATTACCTGAAAGGAATTGTGAAGCAAAAGGGTGAGCACAACTAGCTCAGTAAAGAATATCATGACTAAAGATAATTTAATTATCAATAGCCTTCATCAACAATAAATCAGAGATTTAGAACATATGGTAAATGATAAAAATTTCAACCATAGTTGCAGCGGAACGAGCAATCCATTAGAAGAGTCAAATAGACTATAAAGTCTATTATCTTCTCCATGTTAAAAATTCACCAACAATGTTTTATCCCTGTAACATCAATCAACAATTCTGGTCCACAATCATATGAATAACTCATAATCATATCTGTAGTTCTAAATTCCTCTTCTCATCCAGGACGATGATAATTTTCATCACCTATCTTTACCTGAAACATCAAAGATCATGGTTACACCAAATCACATTTCCCGTTCATAATCATACTAATAACTTCATCTTTGCACTACGTCCAAAGATATTCATTTGTATCACCAGTTGGTCATGTTTATCTCAACATTTGTTCATCTTTGCACTACTGGCCAAAGATATTCAACAACATGTCATCTTTGCACTACGGGCCAAAGATATTCATCAACATTTCATCTTTGCACTACAGGCCAAAGATATTAATATCTCAAAGAAATATATAATCATTTCAGAATTTATATAAATAATAATTATAACCATGTTGATCAATTCACCTTTGCACTTAAGCTAAAGATATTCACTTATAAATTCAATGGTCATGATCATACCAGTCACAATTCAACTTTGCACTACAGGCCAAAGAGAACCCTAGTCATGATCATACCAATAATCTACCCATCTTTACACTCTAGAGAAAGAGAATTTCAACATCAGGGTTATAAAAATGTTATATATGATAATAAAATCAATATAATCAACATATAGATTTAATCTTAAGAGTAATATTCATAACTCAACTATAATTTGGTTAGAAAAAGAAACCAATTTTTATCGTGAATAGTAACTCGTGAATAGTAACTCATGAATAGTAACTCGTGAATAGTAACTCATAAATAGTAAACTCGACACAAAAAGATAAAAATTCCACAATAAAATCCATACCAGTATTTCGATATAATGATATTGAAAGAATAATATTTCTTAAGCTTATAAACAATTTATTTAAATTGTTTACACTTTACTAAATAATGCATTTAATCATTCTAAAATACCAAACTCATAAGATTTTATCACCAATAATCAAAACCCTCATCAAAAATCTGCATATACCTCATATAAGATTCTCAAGCCATAAAATCCTATTTTCCAATTTTCTTACTTCACATAACATATTTAATTCATTTACTCATAACTAGTCCATTTTCATGAAAAATATCAAATCAGTTTCAAAAATATTTCTTTTCTGGGATTTAGCATAATATAGTCCCATATTGAACATAAATTTTTCTCAGAATTTTTAAAACTCATTTACTATTTTTCATATGGCCAAAACCACCGAATATTTAGACATTTATCAAAAATTATACTTTTGTCCAAAAATTCTGAAATTTACAGAGTATACTTCTATCATACACATGTACTCCCAATAAAAATTTCATCAATTTTGGAGTTAACCACAAGGAATTATAAGCGGTTACTTTTAAAATAGTCTTTTCCCGTAAAATTCATAACTCTTAATCTATACATCCCAAAATCACCATTTTTGGACACAATCAATAAAACTCATCAAAATATCATTTCAAATTTTTCCATAATTTTTGAAGATCAGAAAAATTACGAAACTGTAAATCATAACAACCCTTAAAATCCATTACTATCCCTTACCTCAAAAGAGCAGTACTTCTGACTGGATATCGGATATGATGCTGAAGGAAACTTGCACTAATGAATAGCAACTCACCAAGTATCTAAAAACTCACAAAATATACTTCATAATATAGAGAGAGAAAGAGAGAAAGCTTATGTTTCTGGTGTGATTTTCAATTCTAACTTAGCCCTCTATTTATAGGAAAATTTTGGTAGGTTTGACCTGCAACCTGATGGCTTTACCTGCTACTATTCCCACCCACCACATTTGAAATATAATTCAGTACATTTCTTCACCAACCACAAGTGGGGCCCACCAATTCTAGAATTTTCCACCAAAATGATAAACTCCGAAAATTCAACAATTTCTGAACCAGTCATCTCGTAAAATTCATAATAAATCATACGTTTATTTTTAACGGTTCAAAATTTGTGGGCATATACTCAACTTATATATGTATAACATATCCAAAAATTACCACGATCCAACGGTCGGATTAAAAATTATAACCCCCGCAAAATATCTCAAAAACCCTGATTTTTAATACCTCCATTCCGACAAAAATACGGATAAAAATCTCAACATTAACTCCTTCATTTTTTAACCACAAAAATATATCCCTCATTTATATCCACATAAAATAAATATTTTCTTATCATATGAATCAATAATTAATTATTCACAAATAATATTACAGAATCACATTTATGACAACCAGGCCGTTCCCAGGAAAGAGGGGCTTTCCAATAAGGATTTCTCCTTACTGGCGCGCAATTAGATGACCAAACCTCTCCTTAGACAGAACTTTCTAGACATTGCCAATAATGCTATCTAATAATACTATTCAAATAATATGAATTATTGATCTGATAATGGGAAATACTGTGCAGCAACAATTATTGAACAACAATAATACAAAATTTCAACATAGCAATTATTGAATCAATAAAATAAAATATTGAACAGTAATTACTGTAACAATTATTGAGTAGTGCCTTCTTACGTAAGAATCAATAATTTCAAAAATACTATGCAATACCGTGTGCTACTGTGCAATAACGCGTATTACTGTATTTTAACCACCGGGTATTCTAACAGTGTTAACGGTAACAACTACGTCGTTATTTGTAAAAACTCAAATTTGTCGTTTTCTTCACCCGACAGTTATTCTGTTATGTGGCCCACAAATGGCTGCGCCGTCGTACGAATATTCCCCGACAGAAAGAATATTCCACGACCAAACGAATATTCCCCGACAACAATGATTATTTTATAACCACTTGCTTATTTTGAAAAAAAATCATATTTCACTCATAACTTTAAATTTTTATCAATTTAACCATTTACTGAATAGTAATTATAAGAAAAATTGAATACTTTTATTTCATAAAATTCGGGGTCTTACAATATGTGTATTTGCTGACTGTGCGGCATTTCTTACGTGGCTTTTTTTAAAAAAAATTAAATATTACGTGGTTTTTTTGAAAAAAAAATCTGTTTTTTTAAAAAAATAAATATTTTTTAAAACAGATTTTTTTTTAAAACAGATTTTTTTTAAAAAAAAAATTTGTAAAAAAACAGAACTTTTAAAAAAATCTATTTTTTAAAACAGATTTTTTATAAAAAAAGTATATTTTTTTTTAAAAACAGATTTTTTTAAAAATTCTATTTTTTTAAAAATCTGTTTTAAAAAAAATATAAAAACACTTTTAAAATAGTTTTGAAAAATACTTTTATACTTATAAAAATACTTATAAAATTTTTGAAAAATACTTATATTTTAAAAAAATCAAAAACAGATTTTAATTTTTTTTTAACATTTTAAAGTTTTAAAAATAACAAAAGCATAATAAAATAAAACAAAACAATAAATTTTTTTTAAAAAACAAAGATTTTTAAAAAAAATAAAAAAAATTTTAAACAGATTTTTTGTAAAACAGATTTTTAAAACAAATTTTTTGTAAAACAGATTTTTAAAATTTTTAAAAATTTTACAAAAAATTTGTTTTTTAAAAAAAATATTTTTTTTAGAAGTCTATTTTTACAAAAATTATGTTTTTTAAAAAAATACAATTTTTTTAGAAGCTTTTTTAAAAAAATGGAACTTTTTTTTAAAACAATCTACTTTTTAACAAAATCTGTTTTTTTTTAAAAATTATATTTTTTTAAAAAAAATCTTTTTTTTAAAAAACAGATTCTTTAAAAAGTTCTGCTTTTTTATAAATTTTTTTTAAAAAGCTGTTTTTAAAAAATTCAAATTTTTAACATATATATTTTTTATAGAATTCTATTTTTTTTAAATATGCTTTTTTTAAAATTTCTTTTTTAAAAAAAATCTATTTTTTTTAAAAATCTTTGTTTTTAAAAAAAAATTTATTGTTTTGTTTTATTTTATTATGCTTTTGTTATTTTTAAAACTTTAAAATGTTAAAAAAAATTAAAATCTGTTTTTGAATTTTTTAAAATATAAGTATTTTTCAAAAATTTTATAAGTATTTTTATAAGTATAAAAGTATTTTTCAAAACTATTTTAAAAGTATTTTTATATTTTTTTTAAAACAGATTTTTTAAAAAAGAGAATTTTTAAAAAAATCTGTTTTTTAAAAAATATATATTTTTTATAAAAAATCTGTTTTAAAAAACAGATTTTTTTAAAAGTTCTGTTTTTTTACAAATTTTTTTTTTAAAAAAAATCTGTTTTAAAAATTTTTTATTTTTTTAAAAAAACAGATTTTTTTTCAAAAGAGCCACGTAATATTTAATTTTTTTTTAAAAAAGCCACGTAAGAAATGCCGCACAGTCAGTAAATACACATATTATTTATTTATTTTCAAAAAAGCCACGTAGGATTTTTTTTCACGTCTGTTAGTCAATTTGGACGGAATGGCATGATTGAATATTTTTAAAAAGTTCAGTGGGCTAATTGAATATTTTAAAAGCACAATGACTATTTCGTTAAATCACTATAACCACAATGGCCAAAAAGTGCTTTTTGCCATTATTATTTTATAATTACTTAAAAAGTTCATCACAAATTACTATCTTTTGTTATTGTTTTTAAAAACTATCACAAAATTCCGTCACGTATTCTTATTTTTCTAATCGTATATGACATAATAAAACCTTGACATTAAAAAAATTAATCAACAAGAGAAAGAATTGTTTTTGGGAAGAGAGAAAAGTAAGTTAAAAGACAAATTACGTTTAAATGGTAAACCTGGTAATTTGGTTTATAAATAGATGTTATATTAATTAGGTCCATTTGGATTGGCTAACTACTTTAAATTTTTAGCGTTAGTTAAAGTTTAAACCCATATTTTTCAAAAGAAAAATAGGCAAACCAATTAACTAATTTTGACACATTTTAAACGAGTTTAATACGAGTTTTGATGGAAATATGAATTGTGATACAATGGAAAGGGCTGCATACGCATCAACGTCAATGCAAATCTAGCACATTTAGAGACTTAATAAATATAAGTAATTAATAATGAGAGTAAATACTCGGTTACATGTGAAGTTAAATAATAATTTTGTCACAGCTGTTCTACATAAGAACTTCATTATTTTGAAAATATAGATATAGATTTATATTTATATTTTTTAAGCAGTTAATATTTTTAAAATAAAAATAATAATGTCAAAGTAATAAATACATATAATTTACAATAATTAATGTTTGATAACAAGTGTTATTTAAAATATTAAATATCACAAAACTCATTCGCCCCCATATTAGAGTGTATAAAAAATTTAGAGAGAAGTTGAAAGGAAGATAAAAACAATCAATATATTATGTAATTTATTTAATTGAACCATAATAATAGTAAGTTTGAAATTTGAAATATGAATTCGACATATATTTGGCCCATAACTATATGTTTTCTACCTACACAACTCCTATTAAAAATAGGTAATGTGATTTTAGTTCTTAAATAGAACCATAGCCAAATTTTATAAATCAAAACCAATTCATAACTATATTTTGTTAGGCCTATTCAATGGTACCAAAAAAACAGAGAGAGACCAGAGTAAACAAAGCTTAAACCCTCAATCAAAATCAAATGGTCAACCGATTGACTCCTTTACCGGTGGTTATCCAAAAAACCAAATTGGCAAAAAGCACTTTTTGGCCATTGTGGTTATAGTGATTTAACGAAATAGTCATTGTGCTTTTAAAATATTCAATTAGCCCACTGAACTTTTTAAAAATATTCAATCAGGCCATTCCGTCCAAATTGACTAACAGACGTGAAAAAATATCCTACGTGGCTTTTTTGAAAAAAAATAAATAATATGTGTATTTGCTGACAGTGCGGCATTTCTTACGTGACTTTTTTTAAAAAAAATTAAATATTACGTGGCTTTTTTGAAAAAAAAATCTGTTTTTTTAAAAAAAATAAATTTTTTTTAAAAAATAAATATTTTTTAAAAAAGATTTTTTTAAAAAAAAAATTTGTAAAAAAACAGAACTTTTAAAAAAATCTGTTTTTTAAAACAGATTTTTTATAAAAAAAATATATTTTTTTTAAAAACAGATTTTTTTAAAAATTCTCTTTTTTTAAAAATCTGTTTTAAAAAAAATATAAAAATACTTTTAAAATAGTTTTGAAAAATACTTTTATACTTATAAAAATACTTATAAAATTTTTGAAAAATACTTATATTTTAAAAAAATCAAAAACAGATTTTAATTTTTTTTAACATTTTAAAGTTTTAAAAATAACAAAAGCATAATAAAATAAAACAAAACAATAAATTTTTTTTAAAAAACAAAGATTTTTAAAAAAAATAGAATTTTTTTTAAACAGATTTTTTGTAAAACAGATTTTTAAAACAAATTTTTTGTAAAACAGATTTTTAAAATTTTTAAAAATTTTACAAAAAATTTGTTTTTTAAAAAATATATTTTTTTTAGAAGTCTATTTTTACAAAAATTATGTTTTTTAAAAAAATACAATTTTTTGGAAGCTTTTTTAAAAAAATGGAACTTTTTTTTAAAAAAAATCTACTTTTTAACAAAATCTGTTTTTTTTAAAAAATTATATTTTTTTAAAAAAAATCTTTTTTTTAAAAAACAGATTTTTTAAAAAGTTCTGCTTTTTTATAAATTTTTTTAAAAAGCTGTTTTTTAAAAAATTCAAATTTTTAACATATATATTTTTTATAGAATTCTATTTTTTTTAAATATGCTTTTTTTAAAATTTCTGTTTAAAAAAAATTCTATTTTTTTAAAAAATCTTTGTTTTTTAAAAAAAATTTATTGTTTTGTTTTATTTTATTATGCTTTTGTTATTTTTAAAACTTTAAAATGTTAAAAAAAATTAAAATCTGTTTTTGAATTTTTTAAAATATAAGTATTTTTCAAAAATTTTATAAGTATTTTTATAAGTATAAAAGTATTTTTCAAAACTATTTTAAAAGTATTTTTATATTTTTTTTAAAACAGATTTTTTAAAAAAGAGAATTTTTAAAAAAATCTGTTTTTAAAAAAATATATATTTTTTATAAAAAATCTGTTTTAAAAAACAGATTTTTTTAAAAGTTCTGTTTTTTTACAAATTTTTTTTTTTAAAAAAATCTGTTTTAAAAAATTTTTATTTTTTTAAAAAAACAGATTTTTTTTCAAAAGAGCCACGTAATATTTAATTTTTTTTAAAAAAAGCCACGTAAGAAATGCCGCACAGTCAGTAAATACACATATTATTTATTTATTTTCAAAAAAGCCACGTAGGATTTTTTTTCACGTCTGTTAGTCAATTTGGACGGAATGGCCTGATTGAATATTTTTAAAAAGTTCAGTGGGCTAATTGAATATTTTAAAAGCACAATGACTATTTCGTTAAATCACTATAACCACAATGGCCAAAAAGTGCTTTTTGCCATTATTATTTTATAATTACTTAAAAAGTTCATCACAAATTACTATCTTTTGTTATTGTTTTTAAAAATTATCACAAAATTCCGTCACGTATTCTTATTTTTCTAATCGTATATGACATAATAAAACCTTGACATTAAAAAAATTAATCAACAAGAGAAAGAATTGTTTTTGGGAAGAGAGAAAAGTAAGTTAAAAGACAAATTACGTTTAAATGGTAAACCTGGTAATTTGGTTTATAAATAGATGTTATATTAATTAGGTCCATTTGGATTGGCTAACTACTTTAAATTTTTAGGTTAGTTAAAGTTTAAACCCATATTTTTCAAAAGAAAAATAGACAAACCAATTAACTAATTTTGACACATTTTAAACGAGTTTAATACGAGTTTTGATGGAAATATGAATTGTGATACAATGGAAAGGGCTGCATACGCATCAACGTCAATGCAAATCTAGCACATTTAGAGACTTAATAAATATAAGTAATTAATAATGAGAGTAAATACTCGGTTACATGTGAAGTTAAATAATAATTTTGTTACAGCTGTTCTACATAAGAACTTTTTTTTTCTACATAAGAACTTCATTATTTTGAAAATATAGATATAGATTTATATTTATATTTTTTAAGCAGTTAATATTTTTAAAATAAAAATAATAATGTCAAAGTAATAAATAAATATAATTTACAATAATTAATGTTTGATAACAAGTGTTATTTAAAATATTAAATATCACAAAACTCATTCGCCCCCATATTAGAGTGTATAAAAAATTTAGAGAGAAGTTGAAAGGAAGATAAAAACAATCAATATATTATGTAATTTATTTAATTGAACCATAATAATAGTAAGTTTGAAATTTGAAATATGAATTCGACATATATTTGGCCCATAACTATATGTTTTCTACCTACACAACTCCTATTAAAAATAGGTAATGTGATTTTAGTTCTTAAATAGAACCATAGCCAAATTTTATAAATCAAAACCAATTCATAACTATATTTTGTTAGGCCTATTCAATGGTACCAAAAAAACAGAGAGAGACCAGAGTAAACAAAGCTTAAACCCTCAATCAAAATCAAATGGTCAACCGATTGACTCCTTTACCGGTGGTTATCCACAAAACCAAATTGGCAAAAAGCACTTTTTGGCCATTGTGGTTATAGTGATTTAACGAAATAGTCATTGTGCTTTTAAAATATTCAATTAGCCCACTGAACTTTTTAAAAATATTCAATCAGGTCATTCCGTCCAAATTGACTAACAGACGTGAAAAAATATCCTACGTGGCTTTTTTGAAAAAAAATAAATAATATGTATATTTGCTGACAGTGCTGCATTTCTTACGTGACTTTTTTTTAAAAAAATTAAATATTACGTGGCTTTTTTGAAAAAAAAAATCTGTTTTTTAAAAAAAATAAATTTTTTTTAAAAAATAAATATTTTTTAAAACAGATTTTTTTAAAAAAAAAATTTGTAAAAAAACAGAACTTTTAAAAAAATCTGTTTTTTAAAACAGATTTTTTATAAAAAAAATATATTTTTTTTTAAAAACAGATTTTTTTAAAAATTCTCTTTTTTTAAAAATCTGTTTTAAAAAAAATATAAAAATACTTTTAAAATAGTTTTGAAAAATACTTTTATACTTATAAAAATACTTATAAAATTTTTGAAAAATACTTATATTTTAAAAAAATCAAAAATAGATTTTAATTTTTTTTTAACATTTTAAAGTTTTAAAAATAACAAAAGCATAATAAAATAAAACAAAACAATAAATTTTTTTTTAAAAACAAAGATTTTTAAAAAAAATAGAATTTTTTTTTAAACAGATTTTTTGTAAAACAGATTTTTAAAACAAATTTTTTGTAAAACAGATTTTTAAAATTTTTAAAATTTTTACAAAAAATTTGTTTTTTTAAAAAAATATTTTTTTTAGAAGTCTATTTTTACAAAAATTATGTTTTTTTAAAAAATACAATTTTTTTAGAAGCTTTTTTTAAAAAATGGAACTTTTTTTTAAAAAAATCTACTTTTTAACAAAATCTGTTTTTTTTAAAAAATATATTTTTAAAAAAAAAATCTTTTTTTTAAAAAATAGATTTTTTAAAAAGTTCTGCTTTTTTATAAATTTTTTTTAAAAAGCTGTTTTTTAAAAAATTCAAATTTTTAACATATATATTTTTTATAGAATTCTATTTTTTTTAAATATGCTTTTTTTAAAATTTCTGTTTAAAAAAAATTCTATTTTTTTTAAAAATCTTTGTTTTTAAATAAAAATTTATTGTTTTGTTTTATTTTATTATGCTTTTGTTATTTTTAAAACTTTAAAATGTTAAAAAAAATTAAAATCTGTTTTTGAATTTTTTAAAATATAAGTTTTTTTCAAAAATTTTATAAGTATTTTTATAAGTATAAAAGTATTTTTCAAAACTATTTTAAAAGTATTTTTATATTTTTTTTAAAACAGATTTTTTAAAAAAGAGAATTTTGAAAAAAATCTGTTTTTAAAAAAAATATATATTTTTTTAAAAAAATATGTTTTAAAAAACAGATTTTTTAAAAATTCTGTTTTTTTACAAATTTTTTTTTTAAAAAAATCTGTTTTAAAATTTTTTTATTTTTTTAAAAAAACAGATTTTTTTCAAAAGAGCCACGTAATATTTAATTTTTTAAAAAAAAAGCCACGTAAGAAATGCCGCACAATCAGCAAATACACATATTATTTATTTATTTTCAAAAAAGCCATGTAGGATTTTTTTTCACGTCTGTTAGTCAATTTGGACGGAATGACCTGATTGAATATTTTTAAAAAGTTCAGTGGGCTAATTGAATATTTTAAAAGCACAATGACTATTTCGTTAAATCACTATAACCACAATGGCCAAAAAGTGCTTTTTGCCAAACCAAATTCAACTTAACATGTCCATTCTCTTGATTTTATCTCTCCTGAGAGCAATTTTTTTTTTCTTTTTTTGTGTTAACATTATTTTGAAAACTTATTCAATTCCCTTTATATCCTTTCCATCCCTATTAATTATCTGTCCCAGCCTCTTGCCCCTTTTATCTTAAAGCACACAGTAGTGTGTGTACAAGGAAACTAGTTCCAATATCCATAACCATCTGGAGCAAGCTACAACAACAGAGTTTTGTGGTGTTCTGTTTAACTGTTACAAAATTTTACACAAATAGAAGGCAAACTCTAGGAACACAGTTTTGACAGAGACTAAATGTACATTATCCAGTTTACTGTAGGACATCAAGAAAACTGCTTGTTCTTCAAACCAGGGGTTTCAAAATAGTTTACTATTACAAAGAAAAGGCCTCAGCATTAAGCATGAACAACAAAAATGCCTGGAAAATGTAACTCAAATATTGTTAAGGAATGCTTTAGTGTTCAGAATTAATCACGTCAAGATCTTTCCACGCGCCTCAATCACGCACACGTCTTATCCTGCATAGTTCAACAGATCAATACCGGAAGTTTGACGGCTTGGACCGTCGGGGGATAGCTCCGGCGTGAGAGTCAGTACAAGCGATCACAAGATTTAACAACGGAAGAAAAAATAAAGTATAGTGTCTTGAGATAGAGAATGAAATGTTACCTTTTCATTGTGTTTGATCCTTGTCTCATATACTCTCGGTCCGGTTTCTCGTGCCATCGATCCCCCTGACATCCCCATTACCGATGTAAAATCCTAAATTTTACGAATAAAAATTTAATTTTCTCGAAATATTTTTTTTAAAACTATGGTGTGGATTTGAGATAATGTTATTGTTGTGGGTAATATTTATAAATTTTGAAAAGTATGCAAGTTATTGTATAATATTCGATTAGTCGAGAAATATTCGTTTTAACAGGGAATATTCGTACGATGACACAATCATTGGTGGACCCCCCAATGGGATTATTGTCGGATTGAGAAAACGATAAAAATATTTTTATGAAAATAACGACGGAAGTTTTACCGTTAACTGTTAAAACACCCGGTGTTAAAAGTACAGAAATACACGTGGTTGCATAGTAGCACACGGTATTGATTATTGATGCTTACGTGAGAAGTCACTCAATTTTGTTCAATTATTGCTACAGTAATTGTTGCATAATATCTCACGTTATTTGATTCAATTATTGTCGATATGTTATATATTATTAAATTAATAATTGAGATGACAGAGTTATTAATATTATTATTTGTAATATTAACAATGTCTAGAAGTTCTGCCAAGGAGAGGTTTGGTCACCTAATTGTGCGTCAATAGGGAGAAATTCTTATTGGAAAGCCCCCTCTTTCCTGGGAATGACCTGGTCGATTAATATTGTAAATTATAATAATGATGATAAATGTTGTTAAATATATTGAGGTGTCTTTTTATGATGTCGCGAAAGTTTATATATATATATATATATATATATATTATATAAATTTTATTTTATTAGTATTATTAATGTAATAAAACTGAAAAGCTTTTTATATAAAACAGAATACTTTAAAAAGTTATTTGTTTTATTAGACTATAAATAGAATATATTATATTCTATTATGCATAGTAAAATCTTTTTATATAAAACAAAATACTTTTATAAAGTTATTTATTTTATTAGATTATAAATAGAATATATTATATTTTATTATGCATAGTATTTGTATAGTGCCTGCATAGTATTTGCATAGTAAAATCTTTTTATATAAAACATAGTACTTTTTATAAAGTTTTATTTTATTTGATTATAAATAGAATATATTATATTTTATTGCATAGTGCAACATAGTATCTTTTCTATTTTTCTTATAAATAGGATGCTTAGTTAGAATTGAAATCACACCAGAAATTCAGAGAATTCTTCTTCTATAATCTTAAACGTATTTCTTTAGAGTTTTAAGAAGCTTTGAGCGTAGAAAACTGTATAAGTTTTCTTCAAGAAGATCCTCGCCCTACCAGTCGGAATACTCTTCTTTTACGGTAAGGGGTGTTATTCTTTCATATTCATAAAGAGAATTATTTTCTTTTCAATACCCGTAAGAGCTGTTGTTCCATTCTTTATTATTATGTTGGAATAACCTGTCTATGCGATGTAAGATCCCAAATTATTAATAAATAAAATTTAATTTCCTCAATTTATTATTTTGAAATAGTAAGGGTTGAATTGATTAATGAGGTTAGTTATGGGTAAAATGCGCAAATATTTTAAATAAACAAGTGGTTATAAAATATTCATTGTTGTCGGGAAATATTCGTTTGATCCTGGAATATTCTTCCTGTCGGGGAATATTCGTATGACGGCGCAATCTTTTGTGGGTCCCATAACGGAAAGCGATTGGATGAAGAAAACGACAAGTATAAGTTGTTTATAAATAACGGGGTATTTGTTACTGTTAATACTGTTGGAATATCCGGTGGTTAAAACACAGTAATACGCGTTGTTGAACAGTAGCACACGGTATTGCACAAATTATTGATTCTAACATAAGAAGACACTACTCAATTATTGTTACAGTAATTAATGTTCAGTATTTTATTTTATTGATTCAATAATTGTTGCGTTGATATTTTATATTACTGTTGTTTCAATAATTGTCACTACACAGTATTTTCTATTATCGAAGCAATAATTCATATTATCTGAATAATATTATTAGATAATATTATTGGCAATGTCTAGAAAGTTCTGTCTAAGGAGAGGTTTAATCACCTAATTGCGCGCCAGTAAGGAGAAATCCTTATTGAAAAGCCCCTCTTTCCTGGAAACTGCCTAGTTGTCAGTATTGTGATTCTGTAATATTATTAAATAATGAGAAAAATATTTATTTTATGTGGATATAGATGGAAAAAATTTTTAAAGTGACAATTGTTAAAAATTGATATTTTATCTTTTCTGATAAAATAATATTTTATTATTATAATATAATAATGATGATATTTTTACAATGAATGTGGGATATAGGAGTATATGAGGAAAAGAGTATTTTTGTTGCATTAAATGATTAGCACATGTTTTGTGTGTCGGTGGACCCCATTTCTTAACTGAAATTTGATTATAGCATCTAAAATCGTCCGTTTGTGAATTTCGGTCAATTTCTGTTTGGAATTTGAAAAAATTTTCTTCTGCAAAGTTGTAGATAATGAAATTTTCTATGAGAAAGATATAAGGTTCGAATTTTTCTGATAAAAGGACTATTTATTATGAATTATTGAAGTTCTAAAGTTCTAGAATAATTGATATTTGAAGTTTTAATTATTTTTTTTAATAAAAACATTTTTTACACTTTGGTGGGCCCCACTTGCACATGTTAATGGCTAAATTCAGATCTTCAAAAGTGGGTGTAGGAAAAATTTAATAAATAAAATTATTTTATTAATTTTTTACTTTGGCGTTCTAAGCATTTTCCTATAAATAGGGTGCTTAGGTTAGAATTAAAAATCACACCAGAAACTGAAATTTTCTCTCTCTTTCTCTCTCTATATTATCGAGTGTATTCTTGTGAGTATTTTAAGATTTTGAGTGTTGTTATACGGTGCAAGTTCCCTTCAGCACTATATCTAGTATTCTAGTCAGAAGTACTGTCTTTTCAAGGTAAGAGATGTTATTTTTTTTATATAGTTGATATTATTTCTTTCAATATCATTATGCCGAAATATTGATCTGAATTTTTTATCAAATTTAAAACTTTTAGTGTCGGAGTTACTATTTACGTATACGGCACTATTCACGTATACGACACTACTAATCGAAAAATTAAATTTTCGTTTTTGTCCAAGATATCTATTATGGATACTAGCTTTGATCGTATCCATGTTTTGATCATTCTTGAATTTTACTCCACTATGATTATTTATGAAGTATTTTTGAACTCGGATTGTTTAAAGTATGAATCCTTAATATTTGTTCTTTTGTTTCATTGGATTCGTTTTTTTTAAAATATTTTTCATCATCCTCAGTCCTAAATGATGATATAACTGAATATCTTTGGCCTGTAGTGCAAAGATTAATGATTTTATGATGAATATCTTTGGCCGTAGTGCAAAGATGAACATGTGTTAAAATGAACATGACCAATTGATGAATATCTTTGGCCTGTAGTGTAAAGATGAATATTTAATGCAAGATGTTAATTGATTGATGCTACAGGGATAAAATATTGATGATGAATTTTTAAATTCATAGATGATAGTAGATTTTATACTCTACTTAACTCTTCTAATGAATTATTATTTTCGCTGCGAATATTGATTTAAAATTTGTTGTCTATTGTATTCTATTAAATTTTTTCCTGTTGAGGACTAACGATAATTTGTTCTATATTATCTTAGTCATAATGTTCTTTATTGGGCTAGTTGAGCTCATCCTTTTTCCTTTCTGTTCCATTTTTCTTATCAGGAGGCGAGAATGTAGCGAGTACTAGTCGGGGTATGGAATGATGATTCTAGAAAGTTGTTTAGTAGTCCTCACCATTTTTATAAAATAATATATCAATAATTGTAATGAGGACTTAGTTGAGTGTGGATATTGTCTAGAAGACAATATTTGTATTTAAACTCACAGTTTTTATGTTGTATTAATAAAGTTTGTAGTTGCTTCTGTACCATGTTATTGACGACTCAAAATGGGTGATATATACCTATTTTGGGGGTGTCACAGTTGGTATCAGAGCTTAGGGATATGGTCTTTGGCGGAGATCGGGGAATAGAACTAGGAGGGGAGAGACGAGTAAATCCTTCGCTAGTGTGTCCTACCTAAGCTTATTTGTTGGTCAGTCATAATATAGGGGTATTATGCGATTTGTTAATTTGTTTAATTAACCCTTGTTTTATGGCAGTATTTAAGAATGACAACTGAAAATGTTAACAGTGGAGTAAATAAAACTGTGGAGACGCCTGTACTCCCCAACGAGGAGAATGTGCAACATGCTGGCAATGTTCCTCCTGTGAACAACACCACTGAGCAGATGATAAACGATGGGATGTTTAGAAGCTTTTTACAGTTTATGCAAAATCAGACGAGGGAGACTCGTGTTCAAAATACAGGAGGAAATGATAGCAATTCACGGTTTGTCACAGCCAAACAGTTCAATGAGTTGGGACCACCAGAATTCTGGTGAAAGCCGGATCTGATTAAGGCGGAAACGTGGATTAAATAAATTACCAAGATATTCGATGTCTTGGGATGCACGGAGGAACAGAAAGTTCCATTCGCCACTTTTATGTTCCGTAATGAGGCAAATTACTGGTGGAAATCTGTGAAGCGTACCCATCCAACCGTGCTCAGCATGTCTTGGGAGACATTTCAGAAACTGTTCAATGACAAATACTTTCCTGAAAGTGTTCGTCATATAAAGGAGGTAGAGTTTATTAGATTGGAACAAAACAACATGACGGTGTCCCAGTACGAGGCGAAGTTCGCGGAGTTATCCTGGTTTGTACCTTATTTGGTGGAGAATGAGGAACGTATGACACAGATGTTTCTAAGAGGTTTGAAACCCGACATACGTCAATATCTCATTTCACATAAATTTTCTCTCTATTCAGATGTTGTCAACAGGGCTCAATTATTAGAGCGAGATAATGAGTACGGTCAACCGAGGGACCACAACCAGGATCATATCGGTGACAACAGTCATCAGAACAATGATAATCAGCGGAGAAAGAAGAATACGGACAAAAGCGGTAACCACTCTGGTGGTAATCATGGTCATGAGAATAGAAGAAGCGAGTCGGGAGGAGATTTTAAAAAGAGGAGATTCAACAATGACAATACGAAGACGTCAGCACCAGCAGCAACTGGTTCTAAGGGAGGAGAACGATCACCGGTCATATGCTATAAGTGCAAAAAAGAAGGACATATCAGCCTAAACTGCCCACAACAGTTTAAGGTATGTTATAACTGTGGAAATGAAGGACATATCATTCGAGATTGCACTATAGCGAAACCAAGTCCAGCGGGGATGGTGACTCAAAAGGCTGTCCCATAAAAGTCAAAGTCAACGGTTCCTGGAAGAGCGTTTGTCGTGACTGGTCAACATGCGAGGAACCCAAACGAGGTGATAACGGGTAAGCTAATCATAAATTCATGCAAAGTTTATACCTTACTAGATACCGGTGCTACCCCTTCATTTATTTCTCCTGCTTGTGCTCAACGTTTAAACTTGACTCTAGAGAAATTAGACTTTGATTTATATGTGGAGATTCCGTTAGGAGAAACTTTCATCACATCTACCGTTTATAAATCTTGTTTGATCCAAGTTGGCACCATTACCTTACTTGTTGACCTTATCTCTTTAAAGATACTTGCATTTGACGTGATTTTAGGGATTGATTGGTTAACTACTCATCATGCCAAAATTGATTATTTTTGTAAGGTTGTTAGTTTTCATATTCTTAAGCAACATGTTGTGCGAATTCAAGCAACTAAGCCATTAAAATCAATCACTGTTATATCAAGTCATAAAGCTATTCGTTTATTAAAAAACAGATGTCAAGCTTTCTTAGCCCATGTTATGGATTTGAATAAAGACACGTCATATTTGAATAATATTACTGTTGTTATTGACTTTCCTGACGTATTTCCTGAAGAACTTCCCGGTCTACCCCTAGAACGTAAAGTTGAATTCTTTATAGATCTTGAAACTGGTACAAAACCCATTTCTAAAACCCCATATCGAATGGCTCCTATTGAACTTCAGGAGTTAAAGGTCCAATTATAGGAGTTGTTGGACATCGGTTTCATTCGTCCTAGTACATCTCCTTGGGGTGCTCCTGTTTTATTCGTAAAGAAGAAAGACGGGAGTATGCGACTTTGTATCGACTACCGAGAATTAAATCATGTCACTATCAAGAATAGGTATCCGCTACCTCGTATTGATGACCTGTTTGACCAGTTACAAGGAGCACAATTCTTTTTAAAAATCGATCTTCGTTCTGGATATCATCAGCTGAAGATTAGAACTGGGGATATTCCAAAGACTGCCTTTAGAACTCGGTACGGGCATTATGAATTCTTAGTCATGTCTTTTGAATTGACTAATGCTCCTGCGGCTTTCATGGATATGATGAACCGAGTATTCAAGGAATATTTGGATCAGTTCGTTATTTTTTTTATTGGTGACATCCTCATATATTCTAAAAGTCGTGAAGATCATGAGCACCATTTGAAGATGGTACTCCAAAGGCTTCGTGAAAATAAGTTATATGCCAAGTTGAAGAAATGCGAGTTCTAGCTTGAGGAAGTAGCATTCCTTGGGCACGTGGTGTCAAAACATAGAGTATCTGTTGACCCGGTGAAGATTGAAGCAATACAAAGTTGGGAACAACCGAAGTCGGTGGCCGAAGTACGTAGCTTTCTGGGCTTAGCTGGTTATTATTGGAGATTCATGGAAGGATTTTCTCGAATCGCTATTCCATTAACTCAACTGACTTGGAAAGATATCAAATTTGTATGGAGCGAGGAATGCGAGAAGAGTTTCCAAGAGCTTAAGAGGAGACTCATTTCGGCACCTGTTTTGACCATACCATCTGGTTCGGATGGATTTGTTATCTACAGCGATGCTTCAGGCAAAGGGCTAGGATGTGTTCTCATGCAACGGAGGAAAGTTATAGCCTATGCCTCGCGATAACTTAAAGAATATGAGAGGAATTATCCTACTCATGATCTAGAGTTGGCAGTAGTCGTTTTCGCGCTAAAGATCTGGAGGCACTATCTATATGGGGAGAAAGTGGAGATATATTTAGACCATAAAAGCCTCAAATATTTTTTCACTAAAAAAGAACTCAACATACGACAACGACGTTGACTCGAGCTGTTGAAAGACTACGACCATACCATTCAATACCATCCTGAAAAAGCGAACGTGGTAGCCGACGCATTGAGTAGAAGATCATACGCGGGAACGAGTGCGATGTTGTCAACACAAAGGCCCATTTGGTGTGATTTACAAAAGATGAAGATAGAATTCAAGACTCCGGGGACCCATGCAATAATGTCAAGTATACGTATAGAACCAACTTTAATCGAAAAAGTTAAAGTTGCTCAAGCCACAGACCCGAAGCTGATGCGTATGAAGAAGAAAGTGCAAGAAGGTGCTATTCCAGAAGTAAGAATCGATGAAGAAGGAATACTTCGAGTCCACTCTATACTTTATGTTCCTAATGATTTTGATTTGAAGTACAAGATCATAATGGAGGCACACAATACACCATTTACAATCCATCCTGGAAGTACCAAAATGTATCGTGATCTTCGACATACATTTTGGTGGAACAATATAAAGAGAGAGATTGCAAAGTTTATCTCGAGGTGTTTAACTTGTCAACGTGTAAAGGCGAAGCATCAAGTGCCTAAAGTCCCATTGCAACTACTTGAGATTCCGAAATAGAAGTGGGAACACATTACCATAGATTTTGTTACGGGTCTTCCCACGGTTTCTCAAGGCATAAATGCTATTTGGGTTATTGTTGATAGATTAACTAAGTCTGCTCATTTCTTGCCGATACGGGAGACTTATTCCCTTGAACGTCTTGCTCGTATGTACGTAGATGAGATTGTGAGATTGCATGGCAAGCCAGTATCCATAGTTTTGTATCATTAACCAAGATTCACTTCACGATTTTGGATTAGGTTGCAAAAAGCTATGGGCACAAATTTATGATTCAGTTGGGCATACCATCCTCAAACGGACGGGCAATTAGAGAGGACTATTCAAACTCTTGAAGATCTATTAAGACTTTGTGTCCTAGATTTCAAAGGGAGTTGGGATAAGTACCTATCATTGGTGGAATTCTCTTACAACAACAATTATCAGGCAAGTATAGGTGTGGCTCCATTTGAAGCATTATATGGACGAAAGTGTCGCTCTCCAATATGTTGGGATGAGGTGGGAGAAGCAACATTGTTGGGAACCAAGTTGGTACATATGACTACGAAAAAGATCCAAATGATTCGACAATGTATACAAACGACACAAGATCGACAAAAGAGTTATGCGGATCTTCATCGAAAGGACGTGAAATTTAGTATTGGGGATCATGTATTGTTGTGTGTGGCTCCATGGAAGGGAGTTACAAGATTTGGAAAGAGAGGAAAGCTAAATCCACGATTTATTGGTCCATTTCAGATTCTTGAACGAGTGGGAAATGTGGCCTATAGACTCGCGTTACCTCCAAGTATGTCTCGTGTTCATAATGTTTTTCATATATCTGTGCTTCATAAATATGTGAAAGACCCAAACCACGTCATTGAGTTAGAACCGGACGAGATAGCTGAAGACTTAACGTACGAGGAGGTACCTGTCAAGATCGTGGATAGGAAAGAGCATGTCCTACGCACAAAGGTCATACCACAAGTTAAAGTTTTGTGGAGGAACCATGCCATTGAGGAAATGACCTGGGAGTTGGAAACGGAAATGAAAGCGAGGTATCCTCATCTTTTCGAAACACCAGGTACGCACGTCAATTTCAAGGACGAAATTTCATAAGGAGGGGAGGTTGTAAGACCCCAAATTATTAATAAATGAAATTTAATTTCCTCTATTTATTATTTTGAAATAGTAAGGGTTGAATTGATTAATGAGGTTAGTTACGAGTAAAATGCAAAAATATTTTAAATAAGCAAGTGGTTATAAAATATTCATTGTTGTCGGGAAATATTCGTTTGGTCCTGGAATATTCTTCCTGTCGGGGAATATTCGTACCACGGGGCAGTCTTTTGTGGGCCCCATAACGGAAAGCGATTGGATGAAGAAAACGACAAGTATAAGTTATTTATAAATAACGGCGTAGTTGTTACCGTTAATACTGTTGGAATACCCGGTGGTTAAAACACAGTAATACGCGTTGTTGCACAGTAACACATGGTATTGCACCAATTATTGATTCTTACGTAAGAAGGCACTACTCAATAATTGTTACAATAATTACTGTTCAGTATTTTATTTTATTGATTCAATAATTGTTGCGTTGATATTTTATATTACTGTTGTTTCAATAATTGTCACTACACAGTATTTTTTATTATCGAAGCAATAATTCATATTATCTTAATAATATTATTAGATAACATTATTGGCAATGTCTAGAAAGTTCTGTCTAAGGAGAGGTTTGGTCACCTAATTGCGCGCCAGTAAGGAGAAATCCTTATTGGAAAGGCCCTCTTTCCTGGGAACTGTCTGGTTGTCAGTATTGTGATTCTGTAATATTATTATATGATGAGGAAAATATTCATTTTATGTGGATATAGATGGAAATTTTTTTTAAAGTGACAATTATTGAAAATCGATTTTTATCTTTTCTGATAAAATAATATTTTATTATTATAATATAATAATGATGATATTTTTATAATAAATGTGGGATATAGGAGTATATGAGGAGAAAGAGTATTTTTGTTACATTAAATGATTAACACATGTTTTGTGTGTCGGTGGACCCCATTTCTTTACTGAAATTTGATTATAGCATGTAAAATCGCCCGTTTGTGGATTTCGGTCAATTTCTGTTTAGAATTTAGAAAAATTTTCTTCTGTAAAGTTGTAGATAATGAAATTTCTTATGAAAAAGACATAAGGTTTGAATTTTTCTGATAAAAGGGCTATTTATTATGAATTATTGAAGTTCCAAAGTTCTAGAATAATTGATATTTGAAGTTTTAATTATTTTTTTTAATAAAAATGTTTTTCACACTTTGGTGGGCCCCACTTGCACATGTTAATGGCTGAATTCAGATCTTCAAAAGTGGGCGTAGGAAAAATTTAATAAATAAAATTATTTTATTAAATTTTCTGCTTTGACGTTCTAAACATTTTCCTATAAATAGGGTGCTTAGGTTAGAATTGAAAATCACACAAGAAACTGAAGTTTTCTCTCTCTTTCTCTCTCTATATTATCAAGCGTATTCTTGTGAGTATTTTAAGACTTTGGCTGTTGTTGTACGGTGCAAGTTCCCTTCAGCACTATAACCAGTATTCTAGTCAGAAGTACTATCTTTTCGAGGTAAGGGATGTTATTTTTTTTATATAGATGATATTATTTCTTTCAATATCATTATGGCGAAATATTGATCTGAACTTTTTATCAAATTTAAAACTTTTAGTGTCGGGGTTACTATTCACGTATACGGCACTATTCACGTATACGATACTATTCATGTATATGAGGACTTATTTAAGTGTGGATATTGTCTAGAAGATAATATTTATATTTAAACTCACAGTTTTTATGTTGTATTAATAAAGTTGTAGTTATTTCTGTACCATGTTATTGACGACTCAAAATGGGTGATGTATACCTATTTTGGGGGTGTCACATGCGAAGTATCGCATACATGGTGAAATTCTGTTGTTATTCCATTCTTTATTATTTTATCAGAATATCATGTCTGTGCGTTTACGCATGACCTGGTTCCATTCTTTATTATTCTGTCGGAATATCCTGTCTGTGCGTTTACGCATGACCTAGTTCCATTATTTATTATTCTGTTGGGAATAACCTGTCTGTGCGATCTATCGCATGCATGGTGAATCCTTCTGTTATTTCATTCTTTATTATTCTGTTGGAATAACCTGTCTATGTGGGTTACCACATGCATGGTGAATGATCCTTTGTATTCATTTCTTATTAAATTATAGAAATGATCTGTCTACGTAGATTACCGCATGGCGGGCAAAAATCCATTTGCAGTTTCATATATTCTGTTATACTCAGTTGGTTAAAGTTTTGACTTCTATACTCCATGAAATTAGTAGAATATCCTGGATATTTGCGCTTCATCCAATATTTTTTTCATGGAAATATTCTTCTAAGCATTCTTGAATTTTACTCCACAAAGCAGTTCATGTTAACAATTTGGACGTTATTGAGTTCGGGATAAATTAACTTATAAATCTTTTAAAATTTATTCTTGAACTTGTTTTATTGAATTGTCATCATCCTCATGCTTATATTATGTTGAAAGTCATCTGTGGCCTGTAGTGCATAGATGCACTTGGTATGATTATGACCAGGGATTATTCGGTATAATCATGACCGTAATATTACAAATGATGTGAAAAAAGTCCTCATTGGCCCGTAGTGCATTGATGGATAGTTTTTGAAATGATTATGACTATGGATTCTCTTCGGCCAAGGGTGCAAAGATGAATTATTTTATGGCATGATCTGAACCGTTGATGAAAACACAATTATCTTTGGCCCGTAGTGCATGGATAATTCGTGGTCGTGATACTAAAGAATATCCTTGGCCTGTAGTGCAGGGATGATTTGATGATATGGATTATTTTTTAAGCTGAGTCTTAGCGATAAAAGTGATGAAAAACCTTTTTAAATCATAAAAGATAGTAGATTTTATTCTCTACTTGAATCTTTTAATGGATAGCTTGTTCTGCTGCAATTAAACTTGATGTTTGTTATATTTTATCAGTTTAACACTGTTGAAGGCTAACGATAATTTATTCTGCATTATCTTAGTCATAATATTTCTTACCCTTTTGCTTTCATTGTTTTTTTCAGGAAATGAGAACGTAGCAGGGACTAGTCGGGGAACGGAGTGACGGTCCAGATGATAGCATTAGTAGTCATCACTATTCTATGAAATAGTGTGATAATAAATGTATTGAGAACTTATTTTGAGTTTGAATACTGTCTAGATGACAATATTTGTATTAAAACTCACAGCTCATGTTGTATAATTAAGTTTGTATTTGTATTCTGTACCATGTATTTGGTGACTCAAGATGTGTGATGTATACTTGTTTTGGGGGCGTCGCAGTTGGTATCAAAGCTTAGGGATATGATCCCTGGCTAAGATGTGAGACAAGAACTAGGAGGGGAGAGACGGAAAATTCCTTCGCTAGTATGACCTACCTAAGTTTATTCGGTATTTAATTGGTCGGTCAGAGTATAGGGATAATATGTGATATGTTAATTATCCCTTGTTTTGTTGCAGTATTTGAAAATGACATCCGAGAATGTTGAGAACATCAATGGAGCACAGGAGACCGTTGAGTCTCCAAAGATCAATAATCAAGATAATGTGCATCATGAAGGCGACAATCCTCAGGCAAACAACAACACTGACCAAATGATGAACGATAGAATATTCAGAGGCTTTATGCAATTCATACAACATCAGGTAAGAGCGGCTCATGTCCAAAATATAGGTGAAAACACTGGCAACTCTCGGACGGTCACCGCTAAGCAGTTCAAGGAGCTGGGACCACCAGAGTTTTTGGAGACCCAAAACCACTTAAGGCGGAGACGTGGATAAAACAGATCAATAAGATATTTGATGTCTTGGGATGCTTTGAGGAGCAAAAGGTTCCCTTTTCCACCTTCATATTGAGGGCAGAGGCAGATTACTGGTGGAAATCTGTAAATCATACTCAACATGCCACACTGAAGATGTCTTGGGAGAAGTTCCAAGAATTGTTCAATGACAAGTACTTTTTCGAAAGTATTCGTCACATGAAAGAGGTAGAGTTCATCAAACTGGAGCAAAATAACATGACCGTGTCATAGTACGAAGCCAAGTTTGTCGAGTTGTCCCGGTTTGCATCCCATTTGGTTGATAATGAGGAGAGAATGACGTGAATGTTTCTAAGAGGTTTGAAACACGATATACGTCAATATATTATCTCTCATAAACTTTTTTTATATTCAAATGTTGTGAATAGGGCTCAGTTATTGGAGCGCGATAATGAGTTCGCACAACCAAAAGGCAATGACCAACAACACGATAATAATCGTACCAGTGGGAATGGCCATCGGAACAATAATAACCATCGTGGGGGAAATTATCATGCCAAGAATGGTAACCACTTCGGTGGTAATAATGGCCAAGATAATAGGAGTGGAAATTTCAAGAAGAGAAGGTTCAACAACGATGGAAAGACAATAGCACCAACACCCGTTTTCAAGGATGGAGAACGACCACCAATTGTATGCTTCAAGTGCGGAGGGGAGGGACATATCAGTCCAAACTACGTGATGCAGTCCAAAGCATGCTTCAATTGTGGAAAGGAAGGTCACCTAGCCTGATTTTGTCATGCACCAAAGTCAAGTCCAGCTGGGACGGTGGCAACAAAGGAGGATACGGACAAAACAAAGTTGGTGGTTTCAGGAAGAGTGTTTTTCGTGACTTCTCAAAAAGCGAGTAACCCAAACGAAGTTAGCATGAGTTAGTTAATTATAATTTCTTGTGAAGTTTATACCTTATTAGATACCGGTTCTACCTATTCTTTTATCTCTCTTGCTTGCGCTCAACGTTTAAATTTAACTCAGGAGAAATTAGACTTTGACATATTGGTTGAAACTCCGTTAGGAGAAACCTTCGTTACCTCTACTGTTAATAAATCTTATTTGATTCAAATCGACACTTTCACGTTACCTGTCGATCTTATCTCTTTGAAAATACTTGCCTTTGATGTGATTTTAGGAATCGATTGGTTAACTACTCATCATGATTTGCGTAAGGTTGTTAGCTTTTATATTTCTAACCAACCTATTATGCAAATTCAAGCAACCAAACCACTAAAGCCAATCATTGTCATATCAAGCCATAAGTAAAGAGCCTCGAGCCTTTCGTTGGTGACTTCCTTGTGTGGAATGCACCGAAGCCGAACTATCCGTAGGGGACGTCATGAATAACGGTGACAAGTTGATAGGTATCAATGTGACGTGCTATCCAAGTCTTGGATGAGAGTCACAGTTTTGAATGACATTTTTATTGTTAATAAATTTCCTGACGTATTCTTTGAAGACTTCTTAGCCTACCCCTAGAGCGTGAAATCGAATTTTGTATTGACCTCAGTACAAAACCCATTTCTAAAACCCTCAAATATTTCTTCAACCAAAACGAACGTATAATGCGCCAAAGACGTTGGCTCGAGTGGTTGAAGATTATGATAATACCATTCAATACCATCGTAGAAAAGCGAATGTGGTAGCTGACGCGTTGAGTAGAAGATCGTATGCGTTTATGAGTGCGAATATACGAACCTACGTGAAGATAACGAATATATGATTAGAACCGACTTTAGTCGATAATGTTAAAGCTATTAAATCTGTTAAAGCTACAAACCCGGAGCTGATGAATACGAAGAAGAAGGTTAAAGAGGGCGTTATTTTAAAAGAAAGAGTTGCTGAAAAGAGGAAATCTCAACCCTCGATTTAATTGGCCCATTTGAAATCCTCGATCGAGTAGGAACTGTGGCCTATAGACTCGTTTTACCGCCAAGTATGTCGCGTGTTCATAACGTTTTTCACGTATCGATGTTACGTAAATATGTGGATGACTCGAACCACGTTATTAAATTAGAACAATACGAGATAACAGAAGATTTAACGTATGAGGAGATACGTGTTAAAATCTTGAATAAGAAGGATCGTATTCAACACTCAAAGGTTATACCTCAAGAGTTAGAATCTGAAGAAGTGTTCTCATTTGTTCGGCATACCAGGTACGTACGTAAATTTCGAGGGTGAAATTTCATAAGGAGGGGAGATTGTAAAATTCCAAATTTTACGAATAAAGATATAATTTTCTTGAAATATTTTTTTTAAAATTATGGTGTGGATTTGAGATAATGTTAATATTGTGGGTAATATTTATAAATTTTGAAAAGTATGCATGTTGTTGTATAATATTCGATTGGTCGGGGAATATTCGTTTTAACAGGGAATATTCGTATGACGGCACAATCATTGGTGGATTCCACAACAGAATTATTGTAGGATTGAGAAAACGACAAAAATATTTTTATGAAAACAACGGCGAAAGTTTTACCGTTAACTGTTGAAACACCCGATGTTAAAAGTACAGAAATACGCGTGGTTGCATAGTAGCACACGGTATTGGTTATTGATGCTTACGTGAGATGTCACTCAGTTTTGTTCAATTATTGCTACAGTAATTATTACATAATATCTCACGTTATTTGATTCAATTATTGTAGATATGTTATATATTATTAAATTAATAATTGAGATGACAGAGTTATTAATATTATTATTTGTAATATTAACGATGTCCAAATGTTTTGTCAAGGAGAGGTTTGGTCACCTAATTGCGCGCCAATAGGGAGAAATCCTTATTGGAAAGCCTCCTCTTTCTTGGGAACGACCTAGTCGATTAATATTGTGAATTATAATAATGATAATAAATATTGTTAAATATATTGAGGTGTCTTTTTATGATGTCGCGGAAGTTTATATATATATATATATATATATATATATATAAATTTTGTTTTATTAGTATTATTAATGTAATAAAACAGAAAAGATTTTTATATAAAACAGAATGCTTTTATAAAGTTATTTATTTTATTAGACTATAAGTAGAATATATTATATTCTATTATGCATAGTGTTTTGCATAGTAAAATCTTTTTATATAAAACAAAATACTTTTATAAAATTATTTATTTTATTAGATTATAAATAGAATATATTATATTTTATTATGCATAGTATTTGCATAGTGGCTGAATAGTGTTTTCATAATAAAATTTTTATATATAAAACAGAATACTTTTTATAAAATTTTGTTTTATTTGATTATAAATAGAATATATTATATTTTATTGCATAGTGCAGCATAGTATCCTTTCTATTTTTTCTATAAATAGGATACTTAGTTAGAATTGAAATCACACCAGAAATTCAGAGAATTCTTCTTCTATAATCTTGAACGTATTTCTTTAGAGTTTTAAGAAGCTTTGAGCGTAGAAAACAGTATAAGTTTTCTTCAAGAATATCCTCGCCCTACCAGTCGAAATACTCTTCTTTTACGGTAAGGGGTAATATTCTTTCATATTCATGAAGAGAATTATTTTCTTTCCAATACTCGTAAGAGCTGTTGTTCCATTCTTTATTATTATGTTGGAATAACCTGTCTATGCGAAGTACTGCATACATGGTAAAATTTTGTTGTTATTCCATTCTTTATTATTCTATCGAAATATCATGTCTGTGCGTTTACGCATGACCTGGTTCCATTCTTTATTATTCTGTCGGAATATCCTGTCTGTGCGTTTACGCATGACCTGGTTCCATTATTTATTATTCTATTGGGAATAACCTGTCTGTGCGATCTATCGCATGCATGGTGAATCCTTCTATTATTTTATTATTTATTATTCTGTTGGAATAACCTGTCTATGTGGGTTACCACATGCATGGTGAATGATCCTTTGTATTCATTTCTTATTAAATTGTAGAAATGATCTGTCTACGTAGATTACCGCATGGCGGGCAAAAATCCATTTGCAGTTTCATATATTCTGTTATACTCAGTTGGTTAAAGTTTTGACTTCTATACTCCATGAAATTAGTAGAATATCCTGGATATTTGCGCTTCATCCAATATTTTTTTCATGGAAATATTCTTCTAAGCATTCTTGAATTTTACTCCACAAAGCAGTATCATGTTAACAATTTGGACGTTATTGAGTTCAGGATAAATTAACTTATAAATCTTTTAAAATTTATTCTTGAACTTGTTTTATTGAATTGTCATCATCCTCATGCTTATATTATGTTGAAAGTCATTTGTGGCCTGTAGTGCATAGATGGACTTGGTATGATTATGACCATGGATTATTCGATATAATCATTACCGTAATGTTACAAATAATGTGAAAAAAGTCCTCATTGGCCCGTAGTGCATTGATGGACAGTTTTTGGTATGATTATGGCTATGGATTCTCTTCGGCCAAGGGTGCAAAGATGACTTGTTTTATGGCATGATCAGAACCGTTGATGAAAACACGATTATCTTTGGCCCGTAGTGTATGGATAATTCGTGGTCGTGATACTAAAGAATATCCTTGGCCTGTAGTGCAGGGATGATTTGATGATGTGGATTATTTTTTAAGCTAAGTCTCAGCGATAAAAGTGATGAAAAACCTTTTTAAATCATAAAAGATAGTATATTTTATTCTCTACTTGACTCTTTTAATGGAGAGCTTGTTCCGCTGCAGTTAAATTTGATGTTTGTTATATTTTACCAGTTTAACACTGTTGAAGGCTAATGATATTTTATTCTGCATTATCTTAGTCATAATATTTCTTACTGGGCTAGTTGAACTCACCCTTTTTCTTTCATTGTTCTCTTCAGGAAATGAGAACGTAGCAGGGGCTAGTCGGGGAACGTAGAAGGGACTAGTTGGGGGCGTCACAACCGATAGTTCACCTGTTATCTCCATCACCTTTGTCTACCGCCGGCTAATACAGTCACATCCTCATTAATACCATGTAGGAGGTGACAGAAATAACAGTCAACTGTTAACATATTCATCATTACCAGTCAAAGCCCAAGTCAAGATATTATCAGTCTGATGGGTCAGCCCAACGATCCGGCCCAACACATTCAAGACATAATAAATATAACCCAAGGGATGGGCCAATTTGGTCTGGCCCATTACATAAAGTATCATGGCCCAACATTGCCCCCAGTCTTTTATTAAACTTGATGTTTAATGAAAGAGTATAAATGCCATCGGTCTAAATCAAAAGGAATTATGATAAGATTAATAAAGGCCCAAAATAGAACTTACCGAGGCCCAACCAAGAAATTTTTAAATGGCCATTCAAATTAAAACCAGAAGCCCACTAGGAAAACCCACTCCGGTTGATAATTTAAGACCAAAAACAGACGCCAACTCTTCCAATTCACCATCATTACTTTCATTTAATGCGCCGCCTTCAATTCTCGTGAAAAATTGAAAAGACCGCCTAGAAAGGTATTTTCCCCCAATTTCAACGGTTTTACCTGCTATTTCAAATTTCAGACGCCTCGTGTCTTCTTCTTCCTCTCGATTTTTCTTTCTAACTGTAAACTTGCCATCAATGGCTTCCCAAAGTTCTAATAACACGACACCAATACCGGCAGTTCCAATTTCCACCATTCCTCCTTCCCCAAGCCCTACGAAAATTGCCTCGGGGTCAAACCCACACCCCATGGGGACTCCCACCAAAAGTCCTCCTCTGAAGCCTGCTCCAACTCCTACTGAGTTCTTCAAAAATGCAGAGAAGTATCCTCATGCAAATACTCCTTCAACCATTTTTGAGAAAAATATTTGAAAAATCCGACAACGGTACCAAATTTTGGACACTCACCAACTGTGAAAACCTTCTTCCTCTGAAAAGATGTATCAGAGGCTAAATGGTTGGACTGCAATTCCACTCACCCTTCTAGAAAAAAGGGGTGCGATTTCCTCTCCATCCTTTTCTGGTTACCCTGCTAGGGTTTATTAGGGTCAAATTCGCCCAACTTGTCCTCAATTCCTATATCCATATTTTGGCGTTTGTCGCCTTCTGTCACGAGGTGGGGGTCACCCCTACCCTCGACTTCTTCTTGTCCGTATATTATGCCGGTAAATCTCGTGAAAGGGTGTTTAAAGCCCTAAGCAAGCAATCTCCAAAGGCTGGTGAAAATTTCAAACGAAGATCCTTAGTAAGCACTCCTTTAAGCAACATGGGAAGGCATAAGTTTTGGCTCTATGTCAAAGGACCGAAAATATCCTCGCTGCCCAGCTAGAACACTGCTGAAAAGTTATCCGCAGATGTTGGGGATATTTTTGAAGAACGTATAAGAGAGATGATAGAGCTTGTTACATCCCCAAATCCTGGTCCCAAATCACCACAGATCCTGGAATGCTAAATCTATAACTATTGCGGAAGATATAAATATAAATTGTTTATACAATAAACTTACACACCTTTCCCCAAGTTCGAGTAACCTTAACTTATACACAATTCATAAACTATCTAACATATAACATATTTATTAAACTATACTATTACAAATTAGCTGCACATTTTATCCCAAGCTGAACTTGGCTTTAACCTTTTCCTGAATCTGAATGCATTCGCCTTATCTGCAATATTTATCATGATATAGCAAGGGTGAGCATGAAAGTTGCCCATCAAGTTTAAATTTATTAAGACATATCATGATTGAAAGAGTCTGAATAATAAGCTGACTATAATTCATCAATATAGTTGTGAATTAGCACGAACAAAATTTTGACTGAACAAGTATTGAACATGAACAAATATATCTGGACCAACTGGTAATGAAGGTGCTTATACATGCAATATGTACAGAGTACAATTCTACAATGGCAATCAGCAATGATTAACCATAAGCATATCTGAATGAAGCAACTCTTAGTAGAGTTAAGTAAAACTTGCCTAAACCGTTGATTACCGCCAAACAATTTAATAAGCTTCGTCTGAAGACCTAATATTAATAATATTTATTTCTAAATTAGAATAATATCATCACAGTATTTAAATAATCTAAACACATTAACACATAACCCTATCCATCTATACAGCACATAAAACCTAATCTCAAGCTAAACTATTTCAGTCCAAGTCGAGTTTGGCATTATTCTGACATCCTGATGGCTTTGGTCGGATAAATAACGAGTTTAAGTTCAATTAAACTCTGCTTGACACTTAACAATTATCTTAGATAATTTTCTTATCAGTCAAAACATTTTTCATAAGCTCATAATAGTTTTCACATAATTATTATCATTTAAAATGATTTTTCGATCATTAATATCGTATTTAAATGAATTAAATACCACATAATTCCTTTATCAATAATATTTATTTAATTCTAAATGTTAATGAAATACATGTCATAATATTATAATATATTTATAATATATCAAAGTATTTTTAATACCTTAAAATCACATTCATATGATTTTTAAACCTTTAATTTCATTATCCGATAATTACTTTTAATATTGAAAATATTAATATTTTTTTGGCAAAATATCAAAAGTTATATTTTATAACTTAAAATATTTTTATATGATCTTTAAATCATTAATCCTATTTTTCTATAATTTATTTAACATATTAATTAAATAAACTAATTACCATTAATTTTAATTAATTAATAAAATTCTTCACAAAATATTAGAAGTCATCAAAAATAACTTAAAATATTTTCTTATACCATAATATGATTTTTTATGAATTAAAATTATTTTTAAATAATTTATTTATTATTATAATTAAATAAATTAAATACCATTTATATTTCAAAAATATTAAATATTTATGAAATATACACAAAATAATTAAAAACTAATTTTCGGACTTTAAAATAATTTTTGAAAATTTATTTTGAATTTTTAATAATTAATAACTATTTTTCTCTAATTATTTAATTAAAGTAATTAATTTTCGAAATTAAGGGTCGCTATAGGTACCATAGGAGACAAAACTGTCGCTAATGGTGTTCTTGGGTTGTTCTTCATCAACCCAGAAATGCATAGGCAGTGTTCAAGGTAGGAGGTTTGACCAAGTCTAAATCATTGATCACAAGGTTTTATGGGCATCCTGATGGGTTATGGTTGTAGTATAATTGTAATACTACAACTATAAACTAAGATCATGGCCAAGTTAAAACATATCAGAGAGTTATTGGCCATAAGAAATCATGTCAGGACTGTTCTTCCATTTCTGGGTTTCCCAGAAATGAAGAACAGTCAAGGTACCTATATTGCAAGCCTTGAATCTTGAGTTTTGGGCTCGGTTGGTGTGATATAGTGGTTCAAAAAGTTATTATTCATGATAGGGTATAATAATATAGCACTAGATTAACATTACAACATCATATGTGACGGATCAAGACTGGTTAAACCTTGTCAGAAAGTTTGGCATATGAAGATCTGGGTTTTCCAGAAAAGGATTTCATGACTGAGCAGTCTACTTTGACCGTTCATTAAATGAATCCTGTTTGTTATTTAAGTGAAATAAAGGAACCCATCTGTAGTCCCTAGACCATATTACAACATAGATATATTAACACCATCAAATCATCAAACACAAGCCAGATCTGGGTTCATGAATATGTTGTCATAACAATCTGGGAAAAATCTGGGTTAACTAGATTTGTTCTTCAGGCAGATTGGTCAACGTAGGTTTGACCGAGATTATCTTCAATTCTGTTAAGTATCTGGGTGATCTAAAGCCTTTAACATGTAGTCTTCACGTCAGGCTACAACAACAAAACAATAACTTGACCAAACTCTTTAAATACAGAAAGATCTAGGGTCATGAATATCACTGTCAGAAATTCTGGAAATTTCTGGGCTGCCCAGAAAGTAGTTTAGTGCTTGGTCAAAGCTTTTTGACCGATCATAACTTGCAATATACTCATGATCTGAGCTTGATTCAAGTCTCAGATCAAAGCCCTCATAACAAAGAACAGATACATAACATAAAATACACCAAAACATTAACATGAAAAGATCTAAAGCCTCTGACATATGGCTGTCAGGCCATATTTTTCAAGTTTTCCAGATTTTTAAAATCCTCAAAATCGTGTATCTAGATGTTATAGATCTATGATCTATCAACCCAGATCACTGAAAGACACTCTAATACATAACTTTAACCAACAAATTATAACATATAACATAAGATCATAGGATTTCTAAGATTTAGGGTTTTTACCGCTTTCTAGCTTTGGTCTAGATTTTTATCTTTGATTCCTGTTCTTGGCCTTCTAATACATGATCCTGGCTTAGTTTGTCATTCCTCTCTCAATCTAAGTCCCGAAATTGAAGAGAGATAAGGGACTTGGAACAATTGCAAAGTAAAGTAAACTTTTTCTTACTTTTAATTTTCTAATTCTTGATTCAATGTATACAAGCTATGCAAGGTGACAAGGAAATCAGATATTGGAAAGATTTAATGGCACATGGCTATATCTTAGGCTTGATGACTCACAAAATCTTGCAAATCTCTTTACTTAACAATTAAGTAAAAGGGTAATTTGGACATTGAACATGAAATTTTAAGGGCATATTAGACATTGGCTACAACCCTTAGGGTTTGACCCTTAGGGTTAAAACCTAAGGTTCTCAAAAATCATTTTTTTTCTAATATTTTCAACTTAGGTTTTCTAAATAGAAAATTAATATCTCTAAATTATAATTAGAATTTTCTAATTATATTC
Organism: Panax notoginseng; assembly: GCA_016801055.1. Classification (NCBI taxonomy): domain Eukaryota; kingdom Viridiplantae; phylum Streptophyta; class Magnoliopsida; order Apiales; family Araliaceae; genus Panax; species Panax notoginseng. The sequence goes on from CM029017.1 coordinate 136,900,528, forward strand.
TAATTTCCCAATAAAATCAATAATCTTGATAATTAGGATTAATATTTCCTAATTAAAATTGCTAAATTAGCAATTTGGTCCATTAGGGTTTCAAACAGAATAATTAGGGCTTTAAACCTAAAAATTAGGGTTTCCCAAATAGTCAATTAGGGTTATCCCTAACTAGGTTTGTAATTAAAAATACTTATACCCTTAAATTTAGCCTTTGAATTCTCAAATTAGGGTTTCATAATCCGAATTAGGATTTCTGATTCCCGGAACTGAATTTAGGGTTTCCAGAACCGATTTCTAGGGCTTCTTATAAATCGTAAGAATTTTCTAACTGAATGTGGACGTTTTAAATATATACATAGGGTTTAGACACTGATAAAATTTCTCTGGTCAACCCTTGACCCTTAACCACATTCTGTACACATATAATACCATATTCACAGAACATATACACATATACCCAAATCCTGAATAATTCACCACAAAATTTTTAAATTCACAAAATTTCATCTTGAAAATATCGAATCTATTCACTTATTTTCTATATAGGTTTATTTTTTAACCTTAAATTCAATAATTAACATTTAAATAATTTTTTAAATTCTCGGGTCGTCACATTCAACCCTTCTTCTAAGAATTTCGTCCCCAAAATTCAACTTACACCATATACCATACAGCTTACACCATTCATACACATCATCACATGCTACCCAATATACCACTCACAAGAGTAATATTTTAAAATTCTGCTGAGGAGTTATATAGACTATTTGTCTGTCATTTTCACAAAGGTTTTATGGACATTCATCCGCAAACCATTATAACTTACGGACATAGAGGGTAATTATCCCGGTATGTCCTGTACTGGCCAAGTACTGCTGGTCTGATATGTTTCTCATTACTGCCATAGGCACATAATTTTACCTCAGTCTTATTATAGAATTCCGTACCAAAACAATTTGGTTCAGGAAATTTTTCTCAATGAACACTTAGAGTTTTCATAACATTAGTCTAGCTGAATCGAATAGCGTAGACTCATATCAATAATTCAATTCAATCGAATTATTTAAGTATAGCCAAACCCCGTTGGCAAATTAAATTTTTGAAAACACTTTTGAGAATAACGTCATGATGCCGTACTGTATTAACAGTCCGTTTAAGGATGCCGTCATTATATAACTTTGTCATAACACATTATACAATAGTGGAATAACGATTTTATATCAAATTCACACTTATGTATCCCTGTATTTATAACTCCATCACCTTTTTATCATCTCTACACCAGGTTACATGGTACATAAGTGATAAATAAAAATATATTTTGATATTTCAAATCATTTGTGTCTAGCTGAAATAAGTAGCATAGACAATACTTTAAACCGTTTCAAAAATTATTACAAGTCTACATTTTTTTTTAAAAGCACATAGTGCGTATTTCGCTTGATGTCAAACTTTCGAAGTCTAGCATAACTAGGAGTTTTGAAAAACTTATGTCTCCACTAATAATCATTTTCTTAGTAATCTATATATTCCTATTATCCTCAATACTCCATTCACACATCACTATTTCCAGTTCGTCAAACTTACCACACATATGAGTTCAGGAACTTGCCATAATCATATGAGTTTAAGAACTTTTTCTAGTCATACCTTTCGCGTCCATTCGTTGAGGGGTTCATAAACATTTCATATAATCATGAGTCACGAACGTACCATAAGTATGAGTTATAAGAACTCGTACTTAACCTTATATTTTTTACCTATAGTCTATCTATCTATTATACACATGAGAAAGGAATCACCCTCTCAACATGTATATAGCAAATAGCGCGACACAAACATTTCAATGAATATCAATGTCAGAAACTAAGTGGTTGTTACACCAAGTACAATTCAACTCCCATACGAAGAATCGTACGACCTAGCTGCTGACATGAGTCTTCAATTGAAATTTTCACTTAATCCTAACTACAGTCTCAATACAAATTTCATTCAACTCGTATTCATAATCCTTTCCTGAATCTGTACCAATTCATAGTACAACTTTCACACAACATTCTTGTCGTACACTTGTCAATCATTTGCTTGATCCATATGAGATCACGGGGTGATCTCATCGTATATATTACGATTCATTTCTATACTGTGATCATTTTGTTTTACGATCTCCTATCCCTGTACTTTTAGTCCTTTAGACTCGATCTACTCATCACTACTGTTCACTTTTATTATCAGAGTTAGGAAACTCTGTATCTTATAACTCGCCGAGATTCGTCTTTGAATCTTACCGACACACTAACTCTATTTGAGTTAGTACTTATCCTAATCACTGCAGTTATTAGACTAAGGTATCACTACCCTAGATTTATAACCAACAGCTTTGATACCAACGGTTACATCCCCAAATCCTGGTCCCAAATCACCACGGATCCTGGAATGCTAAATCTATAACTATTGCGGAAGATATAAACATAAATTATTTATACAATAAACTTACACACTTTTCCCCAAGTTCGAGTAACCTTAACTTATACACAATTCATAAACTATCTAACATATAACATATTTATCAAACTATACTATTACAAAATAGCTGCGTATTTTATCCCAAGCTGAACTTGGCTTTAACCTTTTCCTGAATTCAAACGCATTCTCCTTATCTGCAATATTTATCATGATATAGCAAGGGTGAGCATGAAAGTTGCCCAGCAAGTTTAAATTTATTAAGACATATCATGATTGAAAGAGTCTGAATAATAAGCTGGCTATAATTCATCAATATAGTTGTGAATTAGCACGAATAAAATTTTGACTGAATAAGTATTAAACATGAACAAATATATCTAGACCAACTGGTAATGAAGGTGATCAGCCTTTCATACCTGACTTATACATTCAATATATACAGAGTATAATTCTACAATGGCAATCAGCAATGATTAACCAAAAGCATATCTGAATGAAAGAACTCTTAGTAGAGTTAAGTAAAACTTGCATGAACCGTTGATTACCGCTAAGCAATTTAATAAGCTTCGTCTGAAGACCTAATATTAATAATATTTATTTCTAAGTTAGAATAATATCATCACAATATTTAAATAATCTAAACACATTAACACATAACCCTATCCATCTATACAACACATAAAACCTAATCTCAAGCTAAATTATTTCAGTTCGAATCGAGTTTGGCATTATTCTGACATCCTGATGGCTTTGGTCGGATAAATAACGAGTTTAAGTTCAATTAAACTCTGCTTGACACTTAACAATTATCTTAGATAATTTTCTTATCAGTCAAAACATTTTTCATAAGCTCATAATAGTTTTCACATAATTATTATCATTTAAAATGATTTTTTGATCATTAATATCGTATTTAAACGAATTAAATACCACATAATTCCTTTATCAATAATATTTATTTAATACCAAATATTAATGAAATACATGTCATAATATTATAATATATTTATAATATATCAAAGTATTTTTAATACCTTAAAATCACATTCATATGATTTTTAAACCTTTAATTTCATTATCCGATAATTACTTTTAATGTTGAAAATATTAATATTTTCTTGGCAAAATATCAAAAGTTATATTTTATAACTTAAAATATTTTTATATGATCTTTAAATCATTAATCCTATTTTTTCGTAATTTATTTAATATATTAATTAAATAAACTAATTACCATTAATTTTAATTAATTAATGAAATTCATCACAAAATATTAGAAGTCATAAAAAATAACTTAAGATATTTTCTTATACCATAATATGATTTTTCATGAATTAAAATCATTTTTAAATAATTTATTAATTATTATAATTAAATAAATTAAATATTATTTATATTTCAAAAATATTAAATATTTACGAAATATACACAAAATAATTAAAAACTAATTTTCGAACTTTAAAATAATTTTTAGAAATTTATTTTGTATTTTTAATAATTAATAACTATTTTTCCCTAATTATTTAATTAAAGTAATTAATTTTCAAAATTAAGTGTCGCTATAGGTACCATAGGCGACAAAACTGTCGCTAATGGTGTTCTTGGGTTGTTTTTCATCAACCCAGAAATGCATAGGCAGTGTTCAAGGTAGGAGGTTTGACCAAGTCTAAATCATTGATCACAAGGTTTTGTGGGCATCCTGATAGGTTATGGTTGTAGTATAATTGTAATACTACAACTATAAACTAAGATCATGGCCAAGTTAAAACATATCAGAGAGTTATTGGCCATAAGAAATCATGTCAGGACTGTTCTTCCATTTCTGGGTTTCCCAGAAATGAAGAACAGTCAAGGTACCTATATTGCAAGCCTTGAATCTTGAGTTCTGGGCTCGGTTGGTGTGATATAGTTGTTCAAAAAGGTAGTATTCATGATAGGGTATAATAATATAACACTAGATTAACATTACAACATCATATGTGACGGATCAAGACTGGTCAAACCTTGTCAGAAAGTTTGGCTGATGAAGATCTTGGTTTTCCAGAAAAGGATTTCGTGACTGAGTAGTCTACTTTGACCGTTCATTAAATGAATCATGTTTGTTATTTAAGAGAAATAAAGGAACCCATCTGTAGGCCCTAGACCATATTACAACATAGATATATTAGCACCATCAAATCATCAAACACAAGCCAGATCTGGGTTCATGAATATGTTGTCAGAACAATCTGGGAAAAATCTGGGTTACCCAGATTTGTTCTTCTGGCAGATTGGTCAACGTAGGTTTAACCGAGATTATCTTCGATTCTGTTAAGTATCTGGGTGATCTAAAGCCTTTAACATGTAGTCTTCACGTCAGGCTACAACAACAAAACAATAACTTGACCAAACTCTTTAAATACAGAAAGATCTAGGGTCATGAATATCACTGTCAGAAATTCTGGAAATTTCTGGGCTGCCCGGAAAGTAGTTTCGTGCTTGGTCAAAGCTTTTTGACCGATCATAACTTGCAATATACTCATGATCTGAGTTTGATTCAAGTCTCAGATCAAAGCCCTCATAACATAGAACAGATACATCACATACAATACACCAAAACATTAACAAGTAAAGATCTAAGGCCTCTGACATATGGCTGTCAGGCCATATTTTTAAAGTATTCCATATTTTTAAAATCCTCAAATCGTGTATCTAGATGTTATAGATCCGTGATCTATCAACCCAGATCACTAAAAGACACTCTAATACATAACTTTAACCAACAAATTATAACATATAACATAAGATCATAGGATTTCTAAGATTTAGGGTTTTTACCACTTTCTAGCTTTGGTCTAGTTTCTGATCTTTGATTCCTGTTCTTGGCCTGCTAATACATGATCCTGGCTTAGTTTGTCATTCCTCTCTCAATCTAAGTCCCGAAATTGAAGAGAGATAAGGGACTTGGAACAATTGCAAAGTAAAGTAAACTTTTTCTTACTTTTAATTTTCTAATTCTAGATTCAATGTATACAAGCTATGCAAGGTGACAAGGAAATCAGATATTGGAAAGATTTAATGGCACATGGCTATATCTTAGGCTTGATGACTCACAAGATCTTGCCAATCTCTTTACTTAACAATTAAGTAAAAGGGTAATTTGGACATTGGACATGAAATTTTAAGGGCATATTAGACATTGGCTACAACCCTTAGGGTTTGACCCTTAGGGTTAAAACCTAAGGTTCCCAAAAATTAATTTTTTCTAATATTTTCAACTTAGGTTTTCTAAATAGAAAATTAATATCTCTAAATTATAATTAGAATTTTCTAATTATATTCTAATTTCCCAATAAAATCAATAATCTTAATAATTAGGATTAATATTTCCTAATTAAAATTGCTAAATTAGCAATTTGGTCTATTAGGGTTTCAAACGGAACAATTAGGGTTTTAAACCTAAAAATTAGGGTTTCCCAAATAGTCAATTAGGGTTATCCCTAGCTAGGTTTGTAATTAAAAATATTTATACCCTTAAATTTAGCCTTTGAATTCTCAAATTAGGGTTTCATAATTCGAATTAGGATTTCAGATTCCCGGAACTGAATTTAGGGTTTCCAGAACCGAATTTAGGGTTTCTTATAAATCGTAAAAATTTCTAACTGAACGTGGATGTTTTAAATATATACATAGGGTTTGGACACTGATAAAATTTCTCTGGTCAACCCTTGACTCTTAACCACATTCTGTACACATATAATACCATATTCACAGAACATATACACATATCCTGAATAATTCACCACAAAATTTTTAAATTCACAAAATTTTATCTTTAAAATATCGAATCAATTCACTTATTTTCTATCTAGGTTTATTATTTAACCTTAAATTCAATAATTAACATTTAAATAATTTTTTAAATTCTCGGGTCGTCACATTCACCCCTTCTTCTAAGAATTTCGTCCCCAAAATTTAACTTACACTGTATACCATACAGCTTACACCATTCATACACATCATCACATGCTACCCAATATACCACTCACAAGAGTAATATTTTAAAATTCTGCTGAGGAGTTACATAGACTATTTGTCTGTCATTTTCGCAAAGGTTTTATGAAAATTTATCCGCAAACCGACATAAATTATGGACATAGAGGGTAATTATCCCGGTATTGTAAGACCCCAACTTATTAATGAATAAAATCAAATTTTCTCTAAATATTATTGTGAATAATAAGGGGTTAATTTGATATAATACTTTGGTTATGGGTGAAATGTGCAAATTTTGCAAAATAAGCAAGTGGTTATAAAATATTTATTTTTGGTCGGTGAATATTCGGTTGGTCGTGGAATATTCTTGCTGTCGGGGAATATTCGTACGACGACGCAGCCTTGTGTGGGCCCCATAACGGAAAGCGATTGGATGAAGAAAACGACAAGTATAAGTTATTTATAAATAACGGCGTAGTTGTTACCGTTAATACTGTTGGAATACCCGGTGGTTAAAATACAGTAGCACACGGTATTGCACCAATTATTGATTCTTACGTAAGAAGGCACTACTCAATAATTCTTACAGTAGTTATTATTCAATATTTTATTTTATTGATTCAATAATTGCTGCGTTGATATTTTATATTATTGTTGTTTCAATAATTGTTGTTGCACAGTATTTTCATTTATCAGATCAATAATTCATATTATTTGAATAATATTATTAGATAACATTATTGGCAATGTCTAGAAAGTTCTGTCTAAGGAGAGGTTTGGTCATCTAATTGCGCGCCAGTAAGGAGAAATCCTTATTGGAAAGCCCCCTCTTTCCTGGGAACGGCCTGGTTGTCATAAATGTGATTCTGTAATATTATTTGTGAATAATTAATTATTGATTCATATGATAAGAAAATATTTATTTTATGTGGATATAAATGAGGAATATATTTTTGTGGTTAAAAATGAAGGAGTTAATGTTGAGATTTTTATCCGTATTTTTGTCAGAATGGAGGTATTAAAAATCAGGGTTTTTGAGATATTTTGCGGGGGTTATAATTTTTAATCCGACCGTTGGATCGTGGTAATTTTTGGATATGTAATACATATATAAGTTGAGTATATGTCCACAAATTTTGAACCGTTAAAAATGAACGTATGATTTATTACGAATTTTACATGATGACTGGTTCAGAAATTGTTGAATTTTCGGAGTTTATCATTTTGGTGGAAAATTCTAGAATTGGTGGGCCCCACTTGTGGTTGGTGAAGAAATGTGCTGAATTATATTTCAAATGTGGTAGGTGGGAATAGTAGCAGGTAAAGCCATCAGGTTGCAGGTCAAACCTACCAAAATTTTCCTATAAATAGAGGGCTAAGTTAGAATTGAAAATTACACCAGAAACAAGTTTTCTCTCTTTCTCTCTCTAGATTATTGAGTGTATTTTGTGAGTATTTAGATACTTTGAGAGTTTCTATTCATCAGAGCAAGTTTCTTTCAGCCTTATACCGGTATTCCGACCAGAAGTACTGATATTTTGAGGTAAGGGATATTATTTTCTTCTTAATGATATTATTTTCTTCAATATCATTATGCTGAAATATTGATACGAGTTTTTATCAAATTTGAAACTTTTTGTGTCGGGGTTACTATTCACGTATACGGCACTATTCACGTATACGGCACTATTCACGAATACGGCACTATTCACCGAAAAATAAAATTTTCCCTTTTTGTCCAAGATGTCTATTATGGTTACTATCTTTGATTGTATCCATGTTTTGATCTTTATTTTTGAATTCTGCTTCACAATTGATTATTATGAAGTATTATTGATCTTGGATAAACTGTTATACGAATCCCTACTATTTGTCCTTCTGTCTCATTGGATTCGTTCTCTTTAAGATATTTTTCATCATCCTCAGTCCTAAATGATGATATTAATGAATATCTTTGGCCTGTAGTGCAAAGATGTATAATTACTTGATGAATATCTTTGGCCTGTAGTGCAAAGATGAACAGGTGTTGAGATGAACATGACCGACTGATGATACAAATGAATATCTTTGGCCTGTAGTGCAAAGATGAATATTTGGTTAAAGATGATTATTAATTGATGTTACAGGGATAAAATATTGATGATGGACTTTTAAATCTTAGAAGATAGTAGAATTCTTTCTCTACTTGACTCTTCTAATGGTTTGCTGTTTCCGCTGCAGTTGTTGATCTAAAACTTGTTGTCGATTATATTTTATCAGATTTTTCCCTGTTGAAGACTAACGATAATTTGTTGTATATTATCTTAGTCATAATATTCTTTACTGGGCTAGTTGAGCTCACCCTTTTCCTTTTTGTTCCATTTTTCTTCTCAGGAGGTGAGAACATAGCAGGATCTAGTCGGGGTATGGAGTGATGGTTCTAGAAAGATGTATTAGCAGTCCTCACTATTTCTGTAAAATAGTGTTTGAATAATTGTAATGAGAATTTATTTGAGTGTGGATATTGTCTAGAAGACAATATTTGTATTTAAACTCACAGTATGTGTTGTCGTATTTTGCACGACAATTGTATTATTGAAGTTGTAGTTTGCTTTCTGTACCATGTATTTGGCGACTCAGAATGGGTGTTGTATACCTATTCTGGGGGGCGTCACAGTTGTGCCCTGTACTGGCCAAGTACTGCTGGTTTGATCTGTTTCTCATTACTGCCATAAGCACAAAATTTTACCTCAGTCTTATTATAGAATTCCGTACCAAAACAATTTGGTTCAGAAAATTTTTCTCAATGAACACTTAGAGTTTTCATAACATTAGTCTAGCTGAATCGAATAGCGTAAACTCATATCAATAATTCAATTCAATCGAATTATTTAAGTGTAGCCAAACCCCATTGGCAAATTAAAATTTTGAAAACACTTTCGAGAATGACGTCATGATGTCGTACTGTATTAACAGTCCGTTTAAGGATGCCGTCATTGTATGACTTTGTCATAACACATCATACAATAGTGGAATAACGATTTTATATCAAATTCACACTATGCATCCCTGTATTTATAACTCCATCACCTTTTTATTATCTCTACACCAGGTTACATGGTACATAAGTGATAAATAAAAATATATTTTGATATTTCAAATTATTTGTGTCTAGCTGAAATAAGTAGCATAGACTATACTTTAAACCGTTTCAAAAATGATTACGAGTCTATTTTTTTTTAAAAAGCACATAGTGCGTATTTCGCTTGATGTCAAACTTTCGAAGTCTAGCATAGCTAGGAGTTTTGAAAAACCTATGACTCCACTAATAATCATTTGCTTAGTAATCTATCTATTCCTATTATCCTCAATACTCCATTCACACATCACTATTCCAAGTTCGTTAAACTTACCACACTTATGAGTTCAGGAACTTGCCATAATCATATGAGTTTAAGAACTTTTCCTAGTCATACCTTTCGCGTCCATTTATTGAGGAGTTCATAAACATTTCATATAATCATGAGTCATGAACGTACCATAAGTATGAGTTTTAAGAACTCGTACTTAACCTTATAGTTTCTACCTATAGTCTATCTATCTGTTATACACATGAGAAAGGAATCACCATCTCAACATGCATATAGCAAATAGCGCGACACAAACATTTCATTGAATATCAGTGTCAGAAACTAAGTGGTTGTTACACCAAGTACAATTCAACTCCCATACGAAGAATCATACGACCTAGCTGCTGACATGAGTCCTCAATTGAAATTCTCACTTAATCCTAACTACATTCTCAATACAAATTTCATTCAACTCGTATTCATAATCCTTTCCTGAATCTGTATCAATTCATAGTACAACTTTCACACAACATTCTTGTCGTAAACTTGTCAATCATTTGCTTGATCCATATCAAATCACGGGGTGATCTCATCGTATATATTATGATTCATTTCTATACTGTGATCGTTTTGTTTTACGATCTCCTATCTCTGTACTTTTAGTCCTTTAGACTCGATCTACTCATCACTACTGTTCACTTTTATTATCAGAGTTAGGAAACTCTGTATCTTATAACTCGCCGAGACTCGTCTTTGAATCTTACCAACACACTAACTCTATTTTAGTTAGTACTTATCCTAATCACTGCAGTTATTAGACTAAGGTATCACTACCCTAGGTTTATAACCAACAGCTTTGATACCAACGGTTACATCCCCAAATTCTGGTCCCAAATCACCACGGATCCTGGAATGCTAAATCTATAACTATTGCGGAAGATATAAACATAAATTATTTATACAATAAACTTACACACTTTTCCCCAAGTTCGAGTAACCTTAACTTATACACAATTCATAAACTATTTAACATATAACATATTTATCAAACTATACTATTACAAAATAGCTGTGTATTTTATCCCAAGCTGAACTTGGCTTTAACCTTTTCCTGAATCCGAACGTATTCGCCTTATCTGCAATATTTATCATGATATAGCAAGGGTGAGCATGAAAGTTGCCCAACAAGTTTAAATGTATTAAGACATATCATGATTGAAAGAGTCTGAATAACAAGCTGGCTATAATTCATCAATATAGTTGTGAATTAGCACAAACAAAATTTTGACTGAACAAGTATTGAACATGAACAAATATATCTGGACCAACTGGTAATGATGGTGATCAGCCGTTCATACCTGACTTATACATGCAATATGTACATAGTATAATTCTACAATGGCAATCAACAATGATTAACCATAAGCATATCTGAATGAAACAACCCCAAAATAGGTCCATTCCATCCAACCTATTCTGTGTCGCCAAATACATGGTACAGAAAACAACTACAACTTTATTACAACAATTGTCGTACAAAATACAACAACAAATATGCTGTGAGTTTGGATACAAATATATACCAAATATGACTCATGTCCCAAGCGTGGACATCACCTCACAATGACACATTACATAAAGGTATAGTCAAAAACTGTTTTAGAAATTAGAATATTTAGGAAGTGCTCAAGGAAACCTTCGTACATGGGAGGCCATGCTTCTAGGTTATGATAGATATCATATGGCCACAAAATTATCCTTGGTTGACCCAATAGATCCCAAAGAAAAACGAGAAGATTACTATCATATTCTTCCCAATGGGGAGTCTTTTCTTGACATATCATTATCTCCACTGTCTCTAATTAAGAATTATACTTCAAACAAATACCAAGATTATACAGGTAGTGCTCGTAAATATACTCAGCAAGTGGATGAGCACATCCCTGTCTTATGATGACACGAGGTTGTATATCATTAGACATCTTGTATGATAGTGGCAAAACACCCTTCCAACGTTGGGTTCGCCTCACCCTATTTGATTCACCAAATATAACTACTAAATGAACTTTTCTATACTGCTTCGGGAGAACCTCCACAGCTAGAGACCACCGTTCTATTTTCCTGTTACCTCGCTCGACCCAGCTACACTCTTATTACCTGAAAGGAATTGTGAAGCAAAAGGGTGAGCACAACTAGCTCAGTAAAGAATATCATGACTAAAGATAAATTATCAATAGTCTTCAATAGTAATTAAATCAGAGATTTAGAACATATGGTAGATGATAAAAAATTTCAACCATAGTTGCAGCGGAACGAGCAATCCATTAGAAGAGTCAAATAGACTATAAAGTCTATTATCTTCTACACGTTAAAAGTCCACCAACAATGTTTTATCCCTGTAACATCAATCAACAGTTCCTTTCCACAATCATATGAATAATTCATAATCATAATTGTGATTCTAAATTTCGTATCTAAGACGAAGATAATTTTCATCACCTGTCTTTACCTAAAACATCAAAGATCATGGTTATACCAAATCACAGTTCCTGTTCATAATCATACTAATAAATTCATCTTTGCACCACGGACCAAAGATATTCATCAACAGTTCATCTTTACACTACATGCCAAAGATATTCAACAACAAGTCATTTTTACACTACGACCAAAGATATTCATCAACAACTCATCTTTGCACTACAGGCCAAAGATATTCCTCAATAGTTCATATTTGCACTACAGGCCAAATATATTCATATCTCAAAGAAATATATAATCATTTCAGAATTTATATAACCAATAATTATAACCATGTTGATCATTTCACCTTTGCACTTAAGCTAAAGATATTCAATTATAAATTCAATGGTCATGATCATACCAGTCACAATTCAACTTTTCACTACTGGACAAAGAGAACCCTAGTCATGATCATACCAATAATTTACCCATCTTTACACTCCAGTGAAAGAGAATTTCAATATCAGGGTTATAAAAATGTTATATATGATAATAAAATCAATATAATCAATACATAGTTCTAATCTCCAGAGTAATATTCATAAATCAACTATAATTTGGTTAGAAAAAGAAACTAATTTTGTAGTGAATAGTACCCGTGAATAGTAACTCGTGAATAGTAACTCATGAATAGTAACTCATGAATAGTAACCCATCGTGAATAGTAACTCGTGAATAGTAACTCGTGAATAGTAACTCATGAATAGTAACTCGTGAATAGTAACTCATGAATAGTAACTCATGAATAGTAACCCCGACATGAAAAATTCCAAATTTTGATAAAAGTTCAGATCAATACTTCGGCATAATGATATTGAAGAAAATAATATCATTTAAGAAGAAATAACATCCCTTACTATCCCTTACAATCCCTTACAATCCCTTACTATCCCTTACCTCAAAAGAGTAGTACTTCTGACTGGAATAACGCTGAATGAACTTGCACCGTATAGCAACATTCAAGATATCAAAATACTCATAAGAATACGCTCGATATATAGAGAGAGAAATAGAGAGAAAACTTCAGTTTCTGGTGTGATTTTCAATTCTAACCTAAGCACCCTATTTATAGGAAAATGCTTAGAACACCAAAGCAGAAAATTAAATATAATAATAATATAATTACAAAATATTCAAGCCCACCTCTATATACTTGAATTCAGCCATAAACACATGCTAACCTTCTAGAAAAAGTAAGAAAAAACGTTTTTCTTAATAAAAATAATTAAAACTTCCAAAAATCAATTATTTCGGAACTTCAGAACTTCAATAATTCATAAAAAAATAGCCCTTTTATCAGAAAATTCGAATCTCGCGAGTTTTTATAGGAAATTCAATTCTCTACAACTTTGCAGAAGAAAGTTTTTCCAAATTCCAAACATAAATTGACCGAAATCCACAAACGAGCGATTTTACAGTCAATAATAAATTTTCGGTCAAGAATTGTGTCCACCAACACACAAAACATGTGCTAAACATTTAATCCTACAAAAATACTCTTCCTCCTCATATACTCATATATCCCACATTCATTGTAAAAATATCACCGTTAATATATTATTAAAATAATATATTTAAATGAATTATTTTATCAGAAAAAGATAAAATATTAATTTTCAACAATTGTCACATTTAAAATTTTTTTCCATCTATATCCATATAAAATCAATATTTTCCTCATCATATAAATCAATAATTAATTATACACAAATAATATTACAGAATCACAGTACTGGCAACCAGGCCGTTCCCAGGAAAGAGGGGGCTTTCTAATAAGGATCTCTTCCTTACTGGCGCGCAATTAGATGACCAAACCTCTCCTTAGACAGAACTTTCTAGACATTGCTAATAATGTTATCTAATAATATTATTCAGATAATATGAATTATTGCTCCGATAATAGAAAATACTGTGTAGTGACAATTATTAAAACAACAGTAATATAAAATATCAACGCAGCAATTATTGAATCAATAAAATAAAATACTGAACAGTAATTACTGTAAAAATTATTGAGTAATGCCTTCTTACGTAAAAATAAATAATTGGTGCAATACCGTGTGCTACTGTGCAACAACGCGTATTACTGTGTTTTAACCACCGGGTATTCCAACAGTATTTATAAACAACTTGTTTTTGTCGTTTTCTTCATCCAATCGCTTTTCGTTATGGGGCCCACACAAGATTGCGCCGTCGTACGAATATTCTCCGACAGTAAGAATATTCCACGACCAAGCGAATATTCCCCGACAACAATGAATATTTTATGACCACTTGCTTATTTTGAAAAAAATTCATATATCACCCTTAACTTTAACTTTTTATCAATTTAACCATTACTAAATAGAAAAATTGAATACTTTTATTTCATAAAATTCGGGGTCTTACATCTTCTGTCGATCTTGAGCTGCTACCAGTCGTGCTCGGATCACTTTGACTATTTCTGCCGTCTGCTGTACCAATTCTGGCCCTAGCAATTGTCTTTCACCAACTTCATCCCAATAAAGCGGAGTTCTGCACTTTCTGCCGTATAACGCTTCGTAAGGCGGCATACCAATACTAGCGTGGTAACTGTTGTTGTAGCTGAACTCTACCAACAGTAGGTGATCATCCCAATTTCCTTTGAAGTCCATTACACAGGCTCGTAACATATCTTCCAGTGTTTGAATCGTTCGTTCGCTCTGTCCGTCTGTTTGAGGGTGGTAAGCTGTACTCATTCGCAGTTGTGTACCCATGCATTCCTGAAGACGTTTCCAGAAATTTGATGTGAAGCGCGGATCCCTATCGGAAACAATAGACACCGGCACTCCGTGCCTCGAAACAATCTCTTTCACATATAATCTTGCCAACTGATCTAAGTTAAATCTAATTTTGATAGGAAGGAAGTGCGCGGATTTCGTCAGTCGGTCAACGATAACCCATACTACATCGTAGCCTTTCTGAGTCGTCGGAAGGCCAACCACGAAGTCCATCGTAATATGTTCCCATTTCCATTCTGGGATCTCCAACGGTTGTAGCAATCCACTCGGTCTCTGATATTCTGCTTTAACTTTCTGACATGTCAGGCATTTGGCAACACATTCTGCAACATCACGTTTCAAATTCGGCCACCAGAAATGTTGTCGAAGATCCTGATACATCTTTGTACTACCAGGGTCAATCGAATATCTTGAACTATGAGCCTCACTCAAAATTTCTTCCTTAATTTCTTGTACTGGCGGAACCCAAATTCTGCTTTCAAATCTCAATATTCCTTCCTTATCCATCTTAAATCTTGGTTCGGTTCCTTCAGATATCTTCGATGTTACCTTTTTGCATTCATCATCCTGAAGCTGAGCCTCCTTCACTTTATCTAGTAGAGTTGTACCAGATTGCATCTGAAATAGCTTCTCATCAATCTCCATAGGATATTTCACTTCTAACTCCAGTTTCTCCGTATCTGCAATTAGCTCCTGCTGAGCAGTCAACATCATCAATTTCTCACGACCCTTTCTACTTAAGGCGTCGGCAACCACATTAGCCTTACCCGGATGGTATAAAATCTCACAGTCATAATCCTTGATTAATTCCAACCATCTTCTTTGACGCATATTCAAATCTTTCTGTGTAAAAATATATTTCAGACTCTTGTGGTCCGTATATATTTCACACTTCTCCCCGTATAGATAGTGCCTCCAAATTTTCAAAGCAAAAACAACTGCAGCTAACTCCAAATCATGGGTCGGGTAACCTTTCTCGTAATCCTTCAACTGCCGTGATGCATACGCAATGACTTTGCCGTTTTGCATCAGCACACAGCCAAGTCCTTTATGCGACGCATCGCTAAAAACAACAAAATTTCCTGTATCATCCGGAAGAGATAACACAGGCGCTGTACTCAACCTCTTCTTTAATTCTTGAAAACTCTCCTCACACTTCTCCGTCCAAACAAATTTCACAGCTTTTCGAGTTAAATTCGTTAACGGAGTTGCGATCTTAGAAAAATCTTGTATGAATCTTCTATAATATCCTGCTAATCCAAGAAAACTTCTTACTTCTGACGGCGTTCTCGGCTGATCCCAGTTAATCACAGCTTCTACTTTGGATGGATCTACCGAAATTCCATCTTTATCGATTACGTGACCAAGAAATTGTACTCTCTCGATCCAGAATTCGCATTTCAAAAATTTAGCATACAACTTCTCCCTTCTCAATACTTCCAACGTTAACCTCAAGTGTTCTTCATGTTCCTCTTTGGTTTTGGAATATACCAAAATGTCGTCTATAAATACCACCACGAATTTGTCCAAAAACGGCTTGAATACACCATTCATTAGTCCCATAAATGCTGCAGGAGCATTCGTAAGACCAAACGACATTACTAAAAACTCATAATGACCATATCGCGTTTGGAACGCTGTCTTCGGTACATCCTCTGGTCTCACCTTCAGTTGGTGATAACCACTCCTCAAGTCAATCTTGGAAAAGTATTTTGCTCCCTTCAATTGATCAAACAGATCATCGATCCTCGGTAATGGATATCTGTTCTTAATCGTGACCTTATTTAATTCTCTGTAGTCAATGCAGAGCCTCATCGATCCGTCCTTCTTTTTCACGAACAACACCGGCGCTCCCCACGGCGATACGCTCGGTTGAATGTACTTTTTGTCCAACAATTCTTGTAGTTGTACCATTAATTCCTTCATCTCTACTGGCGCCATTCGGTATGGTGCCTTCGATATTAGAGCAGTTTCGGGCGCCAAATCAATCACGAAGTCTACTTCTCTATCTGGTGGGAGTCCTGGCAAATCGTCTGGAAATACGTCGACGAAGTCCCTCACAATCGGTATTTCCTCTACCTTCGGGTTCTCTTTTTGACTGTCGACTATGTAAGCTAAATATCCTACACAGCCTTGTCTTAATAACTTCCTGGCCTGCAACATCGTCAGACAACTCGCTTGTCTAGGCGACTTGCTACCATAAAACACAACCTTTGACGGAGTCATAAGGTTAATATGCTTCTTTTGGCAGTCAATTACAGCCCCATAATTGGATAGCCAATCCATACCCAATATAACGTCGAATTCCCCCAATCGAATAGGGATAAGATCTACCTTCATGATATTACCCTTAATATCCACTCTACAATTCTTATACATATGCTTAACAGGAATTATCTCTCTATTCGCAATTTCTATAATCATGGGATATTCCAATTCATCCTTGAGCAAATATAAACTATTAGCAAAGTCATCGGATATAAAGGAACAAGTAGCACCCGAATCAAATAAAACGTAAGCATTAATTTCATTGATCGGAATGATACCTGACACCACCTCACGAGACTGGATTGCATCCTGCACCGTCATATTGAAAGTTCTGGCGGTTGGTCGGTTTATTGCAGATGGTCTGGTGATGGTTAAGGTATTTCCACTGCTATTTCCCCGGTTTCCTCCTTGTCCTGATCCTCCCGATCCCTTCTTGGGACAGTCTCTTGCTAAATGATCTTTCGAACCACAGTTGAAACAAGCACCCTTCTTTGGGTTTGGACAATTTGGTGCTATGTGGCCTTCCTGACCACAATTGTAGCACACTCTCTTTCCCTTCAAACAAACTCCTAGATGTGCCTTGCCGCAAGTCGGACATGCTTCTATCTTCTTTTTCTGCCCTCCGTGTTGACTTCCAGCTGTCGAGTTATCCGTCCACTTCCTCTTCTGATTATTATTATTCCCAGTATTACTTCCACCAGTCTTGTTATTACCTTCATTCTCACTCTTTTTCTTTTTCTGTTCTTGGTTGTACTTAGTCACTGCATCACTTCCTCCTTCCGCGAGAATGGCCTTTTCCAAAACTCCCGCAAACGTGTTAAGTTGAAACATTGATACCTTGTTGTATACCCAAGGCTTCAGTCCTTGTTCGAATCGTCTGGCTTTCCTCTGGTCAGTGTGTACTTGATACGGGGCAAACCTTGCCAACTCATCGAATTTAGCCGCGTATTCAGGCACGCTCATGTTTCCCTGTTTCAGTTCCAGAAATTGAATCTCCATCTGATTCTGCGAACTAGTTGGGAAGTACATTTCGAAAAACATCTCTTTGAATCTCTCCCACGTAATTACACCTTCACCTCCTCGCATCTTGTTGGCTGCCACCAGTAACTAGCCTCAGACTTCAGCATAAATGTCGCAAATACGGTCTTCTGATCTTCTCGAACCCTAGCAACGTCAAAAACCTTCTCCATTTCCATCACCCACGTTTGAGCCTCGATCGGGTTTCTGGAACCTTTGAACTCTGGCGGTCCCACCGCCTTAAAATCTTTAAACGTTGTGCTAGGTGGAGCTTGCGGTTGGTTATTCATGACTCCAGTTAGTAAATTAACTAGCTGTTGAACTGGATTAACGTTGGCATTATTGTTATTATTGGTTGACTCTTCCTGAGCCGGTTGACGTTGTTGTCTTCTCCTTGGCGGTATTTTTCTGTTAAATACACGCTTATTAGAACTTTATTTATTTCTCTAAATAGTTAAGGCATTACTCAACATTTAAACATACCCATTTAACACATCATCTCAAACAATTGATATATTTTATTCAAATCAAAAGTTTTAACATCAAACTATAGCATCACTGCTATTTACATCAACTATCCCGAGATAAAGAATCCACAGGATTTAAAACATTCAAATATTAACATATTCCTTAGTTCATAAACACATCGGAATTTACATAAAACTATATAAGTCTTTCACATAAATAAACAGATTCTATTCCTGTCTTCCAAGGTGCTCAATAGCCTTACCACGCTCCTCATTCATGATACGAGACATCGTCCTGCGATCCAACATATATGATGGAAGTCCTTCAAACTGGATGGGGTACCTTAACACTCGCTCTTGAACCTCATCCATCGCATGATTAAGTGTGGCGTACGTGTCTTCAAGCTTTGCCTTCTTTGCACGACTATCATTTTCTGCACGATCAGCTCGATGTGATTCTCTTACCCATCCTTCCTCTGCTAATTTCAGTCTTCCAGAGGTTTCCTTCAGTTCCTTCTTCAGCTTCTCTATCCCCTCGGTCTTATCTTCGGTTTGACCCTTCTCATGAACCAGATCCCACTCCACATTTCCTAAACGTGTATGAAGGGTCACAATCTCTCTATCCTTCTCCTCTAAAGTAGACTGCTGAACAGTCGCTCGCTCAGTCAATTCCTGAACCTCATCTTGTAACTCCACGTTACGATCATATAGTGTGTCATACATCTCTGCATCAACAGTGTACCGTGGTAGCTCCTCTTCTTCTTCCTCCTCATCAAACTCCTCCTCAGGATCCTCCTCAGGATCAATCTCAGGTTCATGCTCCTGACCAACAACAGTGATCAATGGAGATGAAACCCTCTGCACCAGCTGCTCCCTAACGACATAAATGTCTCGGAGCTCCTCCTCAGTAGGTACTATAGGTAATCGGGGTTCTTCCTCCCCAGCTTGACTAGCTTCTCCAACATTCGTCATCCTGACAACAAAATTTTAAGTTTTAGTTACTAAGTCATACTATCTAACGCATACTTAACACATAAACACATAATGTATTTTATTATCTTCAATGAATTACAAAAATTCATTTCTTAGAACTCGATAAGAGTTTTTAATTTCTATCTTCTTCTATAAGGCTACTACCTAAGGTTGTTTCCCCCACCTAAGGTTCATAACCTACAGCTCTGATACCAACCTGTGACACCCCCAAATCCAGGTACTTTGATTCCACGGGATTTGGTGTTCACTGTACAAGCATCATCTATCTATCTACCCATAAATAACATCAAACCATACAATAGATAGAAATCATAATAAAATCTCTTCCCTTAAGGGTTACATCAACTGAATCATAAATAAATCCCAGGTTACTCTAACCTTAAAACATCTGTGCAGAATTCTAAACAAATAAGTCTTAACATCAACATAACTCAAGTCTTAAACAAATACATCAGTTAATAAATAACAGGTCTTCATCATTTGCTAACTTTGCCCTTGCCCTTACTAGTGGAGGGTTCATCGCTTCTTTCATTCTTAACTGCAATGTTATTATTAAGCAAGAGTGAGCACAAATGCCCACAAGTATAATAATGAAATAACAGTATAATAACATGAGAATAATCAAAGACATCTGAATAAAGGCTCAACTTTTGAATCAAGAATAAATAACAAGAATCAAAAGAATTCTGAGGGTCATAAGACCTTGAACTATGTCCTAGGTTATCAAGGATTATACTTGAAACCTTTAACAGCCATAAGACTATGGACCTTCTTCTCGTACTTAGGGGGATCAGCCCTTAGTACCATACTGTGCACAATATCTTAACGCTAAAGCGTAAATAATCCCTTTTCAGGGTTGTTCATCTCAGTTTGACATTCGAGTCCGCACCAAAGGAAGTTTGGTTTGGATAATTCATCAAGGGTTCTGAAATTTAGAACGCTCATCAACTATGGACTAGTTGAATCAATAAGGTTCACTAGTCTAATAAGGTTCAACAATAATTGATATTAGATTTGAATAAAAATCTCAAAAGTATACAATAGGACAATTATTGTATAACTGAATCATGCTTTGGAAAGATAATTAATCTTTAATATCATGCTTGAACTTGAATAATAACATTCAAGGTAATTAATAAACTTGATCAATAATGACAAGTAGGGTTAGGGAAACTTGCTCGACATAAAAGTAACGTTTAAGTTTAAATAAACTTGCTCAATAGAATGGAGTTAGGGATAGGATACTTGCCTCGTGCGTAGATTACACTTTAACTAAGCACGTTCTTTGAATTAAATCCTACATACCATTCATATACACAATACCAGTTAATTATAAATTAACTAATCAATATAAACTCATTCTCGTTGTCTACTTTAATTATTGACTAAACTTAGTCAAATTATCACGTTGTCACATAATTTATACTTCATAAATTATCAAACTAATTATGTATTTAATAATTCAATTCACATATAATATTTTATTACATGTTAAGCAACTATTTTATCATCTCATAATACCTCTAACATGATTACATGTTCATTACATCAATCCACTAACACTTGTTAGACTTTAACATTTTAAAAAAAATACATTTCTGACATTTTCTGGAGAGTGGCGCTGCGGCGCCACTAATGTGTTAAGGAGTCGCGCTGCGGCGCGGTGGCGCTGTGGCCGAGCCCTTGGCGCTGCGACGCTATGGCACCGTGGCTTGGGTCGTGGCGCTGCGGCGCCGCGGCGCTGCGGCGCCGTGGCGCTGCGGCGCCGTGGCGCTGCGGCGCGGGACTTCAGTTCTAAAGTTAGCGCCGCAGCGCGAGACCTCAGAAACTGTTTCCCAGATCGTGATGAACACAGAGTTCGGCGATTTACACATTTTATGATCACTAAACTCACTAATTTAACGTACCCACATGTTAATACTTCCATATAATCAATACCCAACATCTGTTGAGTTGTTTTAACCAATTAAAACACATAATCACATAATTAAAATATGTGAATTCACTGACTTTGATGTTCATGAAGTTTTAGAAAACTTTATGTGAAAATTCTCCCTACGAATTCGTTATAACACCGAATTTGTTCGTTTAAGGCTTAAACTCTTCGTATTAACATGCATAACAACATACAAGTCTAAAATTTAGGGATAACATATGATCAATACATAAATTTTCACGTATATGGCCATATGGCCATATCACGTACTCTGTTTATTTTGAAATAACATATGTACAACATGTTTTCACAATACTGATGTTATGGTTTGTGAAATATATATAATTAAACATGATTTGATACAACATAACACACATATATATAAACTTATAATCATATCATATTCCAATCTACAAGGATTTACAGAAAACTGTGAAGCCATTTTATGAAAACTAAAAGACGTGAAATAGGAATTGGGTATGGAGAAATTACCCAGAGTAATTTAGAAGAGGTGATCAATGATGATCCTTTCACAATAATTGATAAGTACGCACTCACAAATTCTAACTTTTCTCTCTGAATTCTCTATGACTCTCTACTTTTTCTCTGTATTTCTTTCTATGATGCTTCCTAGACTTAGGCAACTATGAAGAAGAAATAAAAGAATACGTAACTAAATAATAAACAACTGACGCGTTGGTGGTCAGTTACCCGGTCATGGGTAACTGCCATCAACTTCCCATAGTGCCATGTTTGGCTAGTTAGAAAAGGTTTTAAAAGTCATTTAATTAAATAAACCTCTTATACTATAGTTTAAATCATGTCACACCCACTTGCACAATAATTTATATATTTTATTTAATATAAATAAAATATAATAACTTCTCATAATTTCACATAGTCATATAATTAATTATTTCATTAATAAATAATGTCAATTTATTAAATCTCTAATTAATAATTAAACTAATTAAAGTAACATCATGCTTAATTAAATAATTCATTTAATTCATTAAGCTCACATAATTACAAACTTTGATCATAAAAATTCTCTACATTAATTTAATAAATGTAACACATATAATTAAATTATTCTACCACAATTGCATCAATTGATTATTTAATCTAATAATTAAATCGTCAAAAAATATTTATTTACTTCAATAAATATTTAAAATAATTTACAAAATTCTCGTTCGTCACAACCGCTCTGTACAGGATAATTCAAAACTCGATGTTGGGTTCTCCTAATTGCTTTCCAAAAAGAGAAATTCATATCATCTATTTTAGCCTTCTTAGATCGAACATCTCTTTCCACAATATCCACGTGTCGTGCGGCTTTTGCCCATACATCACTTATTCTCACTCGTTCAGTTTTTTCTTCTTTCAGCTCAGATTCCATCTTTATCATCTTATACTCTGCCAAAGAATGCTTCTGTTCAAGCATCACATATCGGGTAACACAAGCTTAAATTGTTACATCCTTTTGCTCCACGGTCGCCTGTCGTTCTTCAGCCTGCTCTTCTAACTCATGAATACGATTTTGCAATTCTACATTTTGATCATATAATACCTCTAACAAACTCTCCTCAGGTACCTCTTCTTCCTCTTCTTCCTCACTCTCAGTTGTTACCTCTGCGACCATTTCAGATGCAATTATCAATTCTCCACTCACCACATGGATTTCTCTAATTCCTTCATCATCTGACATCACATTATCATGGTTAGTGATTAGAGGTATCCCCACAGTCTCATTCACTCCATTGTTAGCATTCTCAGCTGCCATTCTCAAATACTGCCATAAAATAAGGGTTAATTAAGCAAATTAACGTATCACATAATATCCATATATTATGACCAACCAACAATTAAGCTTAGGTAGGACACACTAGCAAAGGATTTACTCATCTCTCCCCTCCTAGTTATATTCCCTGATCTCCGCTACCAACTGTGACAACCCCAAAATAGGTCCATTCCATCCAACCTATTCTGAGTCTCCAAATACATGGTACAGAAAACAACTACAACTTTATTACAATAATTGTCGTACAAAATATAACAACAAATATGCTATGAGTTTGGATACAAATATATACCAAATCTGACTCATGTCCCAACCGTGGACAGCACCTCACAATGACACCTTACATAAATGTATAGTCAAAAACTGTTTTAGAAATTAGAATCTTTGGGAAGTGCTCAAGAAAACATTCGTACATGGGAGGCCATGCTTCTAGGTTAGAAGAGTCAAATAGACCATAAAGTCTATTATCTTCTCCATGT
The DNA here is from genome assembly GCA_016801055.1 of Panax notoginseng. Lineage (NCBI taxonomy): Eukaryota > Viridiplantae > Streptophyta > Magnoliopsida > Apiales > Araliaceae > Panax > Panax notoginseng. Next base: position 136,924,538 of record CM029017.1, read on the forward strand.
TAAAAATCTACCAACAATGTTTTATCCCTGTAACATCACTCAATAGTTCCTTTCCACAATCATATGAATAACTCATAATCATAATTGTGATTCTAAATTTTTCTTTCGCACCTAGGACGAAGAATATTTTCATCACCTGTCTTTACCTGAAACATCAAAGATCATGGTTATACCAAATCACAGTTCCTGTTCATAATCATGCTAATAAATCCATCTTTGCACTACGGCCAAGGATATTCATCAACAAACCATCTTTGCACTACAGGCCAAAGATATTCAACAACAGTTCATCACTGCACTACAGGCCAAAGATATTCAACAACAGTTCATTTTCGCACTACAGGCCAAAGATATTCATCAATAATTCATCTTTGCACTACAGGCCAAAGATATTCAACAACATTTCATCTTTGCACTACAGGCCAAAGATATTCATCAATAATTGATCTTTGCACTACAGGCCAAAGTTATTAATATCTCAAAGAAATATATAATCATTTCTTAATTTATATAAACAATAATTATAACCATGTTGATCATTTCACCTTTGCACGTAAGCTAAAGATATTCAATTATAAATTCAATGGTCATGATCATACCAGTCAATAATTTAATTTTGCACTACTGGCCAAAGGGAACCCATAGTCATGATCATACCAAAAATCTACCCATCATTACATTTAAGTCAAAGAGAAATTTCTTCACCAGGATTATAAAAATGTCATATATAATAGTAAAATTAATATAATCAAAACATCTAGATTTAATCTTAAGAGTAATATTCATAAATCAACTATAATTTGGTTAGAAAAAGAAACTAATTTTGTCATGAATAGTAACTCGTGAATAGTAACTCATAAATAGTAACTCGTGAATAGTAATTCATGAATAGTAAGCCCGACATAAAAAGGTAAAAATTTCACAATAAAATATATACCAATATTTCAGTATAATGATATTGAAAGAATAATATTTCTTAAACTTATAAACAATTTATTTTAATTGTTTACACTTTACTAAATAATGCATTTAATCATCCTAAAATTCCAAACTCATAAGATTTCATCACCAATAATCAAAACTCTCATCAAAAATCTGCATATACCTCATATAGGATTTTCAAGCCATCCTATTTTTTATTTTTCTTACTTCACATAACATATTTAATTCATTTACTCATAACTAGTCTATTTTCATGAAAAATACCAAATCAGTTTCAAAAATATTTCTTTTCTGGAATTTAGCATAATATAGTCTCATATTGAACATATATTTTTCTCAGAATTTTTAAAACTCATTTACTATTTTTCATATGGCCAAAACCGCCGAATATTTAGACATTTATCATAAATTGTACTTTTATCCAAAAATTCTGAAATTTATAGAGTACACTAATATTATATAGATGTACTCCCAATAAAAATTTCATCAATTTTGGAGTTAACCACAAGGAATTATAAGCGGTTACTTTTAAAATAGTCTTTTCTCATAAAATTCATAACTCTTAATCTATACATCCAAAAATCACCATTTTTGGACACAATTAATAAAACTCATCAAAATATCATTTCAAATTTTGTCAGAATTTTCTGAAGGTCAGAAGAATTACGAACTGAAAAATATAATAACCCTTAAAATCTCTTACTATCTATTACCTCAAAAGAGTAGTATTTCTGACTTGAATATCAGATATAACGCTGAGCAACACTCAAGATATCTAAATACTCACAAAAATATGCTTGATAATATAGAGAGAAATAAAACTTGTTTCTGGTGTGATTTTCAATTCTAACTTAAGCACCTATTTATAGGAAAATGCTAGAACGCCAAAGGAGACTAAAATAATAAATTAATATTATTTATTCTCTATTTTCTACACACCAACTATCAGCAATCAAAGCATGCCAAGGCTAAAAAAAATCCCAGCAACCCACATGTGTTCAACAACCAAAGTGGGTCCCACCCATAAATTAATAAAAATTATTTTATTTTCTGAAATTTCAATAATTCATAAAAAATAACTCGTTTATCAGAAAAATACGAATTTTATGTCCATTCTGCCTGAAATCGAATTCTCTACAACTTTGTAGCTTTGAGTTTTTCCAAATTCCAGATCAAAAATATCTGAAATCCATAAACGGATGATTTTTAATACATTTAAAATTCATAACAAATCATATTTTCATTTTTAACGGTTCAAAATTTATGGATATATACTCAACTTATATATGTATAACATATCCAAAAATTACAACGATCTAACGGTTAGATCAAAATTATAACTCACGCAATAGAGCTTTAAGAACACCGATTTTATCTTTTAATACCTCCAATCCGATAAAATACTGATAAAATACCTTAACATTAATTCCTTCATTTATAACCACATAAATAAATCCATCATTTATATCTACATCAAATAAATATTTCCTTATCATATAAATCAATAATTAATTATTCACAAATAATATTATAGAATCACAATTATGACAACCAGACCGTTCCCAAGAAAGAGGGGGCTTTCCAATAAGGATTTCTCCTTATTGGCGCGTAATTAGATGACCAAACCTCTCCTTAGACAGAACTTTCTAGACATTGTCAATAATGATATCTAATAATATTATTCAAATAATATGAATTATTGATCTGATAATGGAGATAATGTGCAGCAACAATTATTGAAACAACAATAATATAAAATATCAACGCAGCAATTATTGAATCAATAAAATAAAATATTGAACAGTAATTACTGTGACAATTATTCAGTAGTGCCTTCTTTCGTAAGAATCACTAATTTCAAAAATATTGTGTCATACCGTGTGTGCTACTGTGTAATAACGCGTATTACTGTATTTTAACCACTGGGTATTCCAACAGTGTTAACGGTAACAACTACGCCGTTAATTATAAAAACTCAATTTTTATCCTTATCTTCATCCGACCGTTTTCCGTTATGGGGCCCACAAATAGCTGCGCCGTCGTACGAATATTCCCCAACAGAAAAAATATTCCACGACCAACGAATATTCCCCAACAATAATGATTATTTTATAACCACTTGTTTATTTTGAAAAAATTTCATATTTCACCCATGACTTTAACTTTTTATCAATTTAACCATTTACTGAATTGTAATTATAAGAAAAATTGAATACCTTTATTTCATAAAATTCGGGGTCTTACAAGATATGCCTCTAGATGAACGAATTCAAACTATTCATATCAAAAAGAGGAGAACCAAGATAACCCCACTGTCTGCTGGGGAACTTAGAGTACCCCATACCGAAATAGATCCTCCCCCAGTCGTCCCTGTAGAAATCCAAGTTTTTGAGGAAGAGCTCGAAGAACAAATCGAGCCTTCTTCGTCTCACCTCCGAAAAAGGAAACGGCCTTCTGATGATCATCCAATACCACCCCCACAGCGTCCTCCTACTCAACCTCCACCTCCTACCGATCCACCTACTCAATCCCCCTTCGTACCGAACCTCCAATGGCCTCTCCAACACGGTCATCCCCCTCAGCTTTCAGGCGTGAAGCCATGTCATCCCCCACTATATGGCCGAAATTTGATGAGGACTTCCCCTTCCAGCTCTATAACTCGTTCGTCCGAGAAACTGACAATCATAAATTCGGCAACAGTTCAACTATGGACTTGATTAAAGAGGGAATGAAGTACCAAGCAAAAGTATGTTGTTTATTTTATCCTTTTATAATTCTACCCATTTACTTGAAACTGATCAACTAATACTGATTATCTGTAGGCAAATGTTATCTTCGGGCGTCTCCGTCCGAAGTATAAAGAGGATGAAGCTGAAGAAAAAGCCATCCGAAAAGAAAATAATATATTGACTTCGGCTTTAGATAAAGAGAAAAGTGATCACAATATCACCCAATTCAATAATGAATGCCTTCGGAAAGAACTCGCCTAATCCAAAGAATAGATGGAAAAGATCAAGGCCACCGATCGAGAAACTGTCGACATGAATGTTGGTTTGGTCCAAAAGAACGAAATTTTGAAGAATAAGAACAATGATCTGGCCACAGCTAACTCGAGCTTAGCAAAATAAATCGATGATGTGACAACTCCAAAATAGGTCCATTTCACCTAACCTATTCTGAGTCTCCAAATACATGGTACAGAAAATAACTACAACTTTATTACAACAATTGTCGTACCAAATATAACAACACATATGCTGTGAGTTTAGATACAAATATATACCAACTGTGACTTGTGTCCCAACTGTAATGTGACAAATGTCCCATCAGTGGACAGCAGCTCACAGTGATACCTACATAAAGGTATAGTCAAAAATTATTTTAAAAATTAGAATCTTTGGGAAGTGCTCAAGGAAACCTTCGTACATGGGAGGCCGTGCTTCCAAGTTATGATAGATATCATATGTCCACAAAATTATTCTTGGTTGACCTAATAGACCGCAAAGAAAAACAAGAAGATTACTATCATATTCTTTCCAATGGTGAGTCTTCTCTTGACATATCATTATCTCCACTGTCTTTAATTGTGAATTATACTTCAAACAAACACCAAGATTATATAGGTAGTGCTCGTAAATATACTCAGCAAGTGGATGAGCACAATCCTGTCTTATGATGACACGAGATTGTATGTCATTAGACATCTTGTATGATAGTGGCAAAACACCCTTCCAACGTTGGGTTCGCCTCACCCTATTTGATTCACCAAATATAACTACTAAATGATATATACAACACCTTTCTATACTGCTAAGGGAGAACCTCCATAGCTAGAGACCACCGTTCTATTTCCCCGTTACCCTCGCTCTTATTACCTGAAAAGGAATTGTGAAGCAAAAGGGTGAGCACAACTAGCTCAGTAAAAAATATCATGACTAAAGATAATTAAATTATCAATAGCCTTCATCAGTAATAAATTAGAGATTTAGAACATATGGTAGATGATAAAACTTTTTAACCATAGTTGCAGCAGAACGAGCAATCCATTAGAAGAGTCAAATAGACCATAAAGTCTACTATCTTCTCCACATTAAAAGTCCATCAACAATGTTTTATCCCTGTAACATCACTCAACAGTTCCTTTCCACAATTATATGAATAACTCATAATCATAATTGTAATTTTAAATTCCTTTTCGCATCCAGGACGAAGATAATTTTCATCACATGTCTTTACCTGAAATATCAAAGACCATGGTTATACCAAATCATAGTTCCTGTTTATAATCATACTAACAATTTCATCTTTGCACTACGGCCAAAGATATTCATCAACAGACCATCTTTGTACTACAGGCCAAAGATATTCAACAACAGGTTATCTTTGCACTACGGGACAAAGATATTCATCAACAATTTATCTTTACACTACAGGACAAAGATATTCCTCAACAGTTCATATTTGCACTACAGGCCAAATATATTCATCAAAAGTTCATATTTGCACTACATGTCAAATATATTCATCAACAGTTCATATTTGCACTACAGGCTAAATATATTAATATCTCAAAGAAATATATAATCATTTCATAATTTATATAAACAATAATTATAACCATATTGATCATTTCACCTTTGCACTTAAGCTAAAGATATTCAATTATAAATTCAATGGTCATGATCATACCAGTCAACAATTCAATTTTGCACTACTGGCCAAAGGAAACCCATAGTCATGATCATACCAAAAATCTAACCATCTTTACACTCAAGTCAAAGAGAAATATCATCATTAGGGTTATAAAAATGTTATATATAATAGTAAAATCAATATAATCAAAACATCTAGATTTAATCTCAAGAGTAATATTCATAAATCAACTATAATTTGGTTAGAAAAAGAAACTAATTTTGTCATGAATAGTAACTCGTAAATAGTAACCCATGAATAGTAACTTCGTGAATAGTAACTCATGAATAGTAACTCGTGAATAGTAACTCATGAATAGTAAACCCGACACAAAAAGATAAAAATTTCACAATAAAATCCGTACCAATATTTCGGTATAATGATATTAAAATAACATTTTTTATACTTATAAACAATTTAATTTAATTGTTACACTTTACTAAACAATGCATTTAATCACCCTAAAATGCTAAACTCATAAGATTTTATCACTAATAACCAAAACCCTCATCAAAAATCTGTATATACCTCATATATGATTCTCAAGCTATAAAATCCTATTTTCCAATTTTCTTACTTCACATAACATATTTAATTCATTTACTCATAACTAGTCTATTTTCATGAAAAATACCAAATCAGTATAAACAAATTTTCTTTTCTGATATTTAGTAGAATATAGTCTCATATTGAACATATATTTTTCTCAGAATTTTTAAAAATCATTTACTATTTTTCGTATGACCAAAACAGCCGAATATTTAAATATTTATCAAAAATTGTACTTTTATCCAAAAATTCTGAAATTTACAGAGTATACTTCTATCATATACATGTACTCCCAATAAAAATTTCGCCAATTTTGGAGTTAACCACAAGGAGTTATAAGCGGTTACTTTTAAAATAGTCTTTTCTCATAAAATTCACAACTCTTAATCTATACATCCAAAAATCGCCATTTTCGGACATAATCAAGAAAACTCATCAAATTATCATTTCAAATTTTTTCAGAATTTTTGAAGGTCAAAAAAATACGAAACTAAAAAATATAACAACCTTTAAAATCTCTTACTATCCCTTACTATCCCTTACAATCCCTTACCTCAAATGAGCAGCACTTCTGACTGGATATCGGATATGACGCTGAAAAAAACTTACACTGATGAATAGCAACTCACCAAGTATCTAAATACTCACAAAATACACTCGATAATCTAGAGAGAAAAAGAGAGAAAACTTATGAATTCTGGTATGATTTTCAATTCTAACTTAGCCTTCTATTTATAGGAAAATGTTAGCACGCCGAAGTAGACTTGACCTGCTACCTGATGGCTTTACCTGCTACTATTCCACCCACAAAAATTAGTCATCTTCCCCAACAACCAAAAGTGGGGCCCACCCATTTCTAGAATTTTCCACCAAAATCATTTATAAACCTAATTTCCGAATCAGTCACCTCTTAAAATTCATAACAAATCATTCGTTCATTTTTAACGGTTCAAAATTTGTGAACATATACTCAACTTATATATGTATAACATATCCCAAAATCACAACGATCCAACGGTCAGATTAAAAATTATAACTCACACAATAAAGCTGTAAGAACACTGATTTGATCTTTGAATACCTTCAATCCGACAAAATACTGATAAAATACCTCAACATTAATTCCTTCATTTATAACCACATAAATAAATCCATCATTTATATCCACATCAAGTAAATATTTCATTATCATATAGATCAATAATTAATTATTCACAAATAATATTACAGAATTACAATAATGACAACCAGACAGTTTCCAGGAAAGAGGGGGCTTTCCGATAAGAATTTTTCCTTACTGACGCGCAATTAGATGACCAAACCTCTCCTTAGACAGAACTTTCTAGACATTGCCAATAATGTTATCTAATAATATTATTCAAATAATATGAATTATTGATCTGATAATGGAAAATACTGTGCAGCAACAATTATTGAAACAACAATAATATAAAATATCAACGCAGCAATTATTGAATCAATAAAATAAAATATTGAACAGTAACTACTGTAACAATTATTGAGTAGTGCCTTCTTACATAAGAATCAATAATTGGTGCAATACCGTGTGCTACTGTATTTTAACCACCGGGTATTCTAACAGTATTAACGGTAACAACTACGCCGTTATTTATAAATAACTTATACTTGTCGTTTTCTTCATCCAATTGCTTTTCATTATGGGGCCCACACAAGGCTGCGCCGTCGTACAAATATTCCACGACAGAAAGAATATTCCACGACCAAACGAATATTCCCCGACAACAAATGAATATTTTATAACCACTTGCTTATTTTGAAAAACATTCATATATCACCCTTAACTTTAACTTTTTATCAATTTAACCATTTACTAAATAGAAAAATTGAATACTTTTATTTCATAAAATTCGGGGTCTTACAGATGAGGTCCAGGTTAAGGCCCGGGTTGATAAGGAAAGATACTTGGTCAGACGTCGTAAGCTTCAAGACAAACACCGAACACTGGAGGAGTTGGGTCCACCTCTGACCGAAGATCTTCGTAAGCAAATCCAATCAGACTATAGGAAGTCAGAGGAGCTGAATGAAGAGATTATCTTGATGTTTTCTGAGGGCTATGAGGTTTGCCGATCCAAGGGCAAAGAAAAGCTTGTTGTTGCCAAGTAAGATCCCAAGATTCTCGACTCTTCTGAAAACGAGGACAACTCCTAAAGATGACTCTCCTTTCCTATAGCTGTAGGACTTTTGTAAAAAAAAACTTCTATCTTCTATGTGAACAGAATTACGTTAATGAAATATCAACTTCATTCCTTATTACTCCTTTGCAGTTATTTCTTGTCAATAATTCATCAGCAATCAACTTGAAAAATGTACAAGCTCTTTTTTGAATTTAACTTAAACTGTTAGTAAACAACTAAGCAAGTCATATATCAGATAGGTAATAATGCAACCCGAACTCAACACTTAAACAAAATTAGGTAATAAAGTAATGCAAGACTTATTCGTTACCGAAGTGTAAGGTAGATCTGCATCATAGGGAATTTGTTTACCACGAAGGGACTAACAAACCCACAGGATTCCACCGACCAGATAGGCTACCATCGAATGGTCAGCGAGTCCACCCGAACCTCCTTACACCGATGAAGTTTGTTTACCACGCAGGGCCTAACAAATTCATAAGGACACACATGCCGATAAGGCTGCCATCGAATGGTCAGCGAGTCCACCCGAACCTCCTTACATCGATAAAGTTTGTTTACCACGCAGGGCCTAACAAATTCATAAGGACACACCTACCGATAAGGCTACCATCGAATGGTCAGCGAGTCCACCCGAACCTCCTTACACCGATGAAGTTTGTTTACCACGCAGGGCCTAACAAATTCATAAGGACACACCTGCCGATAAGGCTACCATCGAATGGTCAGCGAGTCCACCCGAACCTCCTTTCACTGTAGGGAACAGACAACAATGAACAGAAGACGAATTGGAAAAAAGGATCTTTATTGATGATGATTCAAATATTTACAGACTTTCGGTATACTGACATTTCTCTACTGAAAATACTTCCGAAGCCTGCCAACATGCCAAGTATTCTTTATCTCTGACCCATCTAATGCCCTCAACCGATAAGTCCCCGGCTTTGGAACTTCAATAACTTCATACGGACCTTCCCAGTTCGGCATTAGCTTTCTCAAATTCTGATGCGTAGATGCTTCGACTTCCCTGAGGACGAAATCTCCCACTTCAAACCTATGAAGCTTTACCCCCTTATTGTAATGCTTAGCCGCTCTTCGCTGATAGGCTGCCAATCTAATCAAAGCTGCTTCCCTGACTTCTTCAAGTAAATCCAGATTGACTTTCAGCCCTTCTTCATTGTATATCTCCTTAAACTGACTGACCCAAAGACTTGTAGATCCAATTTCCACTAGAACCAAGGCATCAGTACCATAGGCCAGTCTGAAAGGTGAATCTCCCGTTGTAGTCCTCGGTGTAGTCCGATAAGCCCATAACACGCTGAGCAGCTCCTCTGGCCATCTTCCCTTAGCCTCATCCAACCTCCGCTTGAACCCATTTAGAAGCATTCTGTTGGTCACCTCGACCTTCCCGTTAGACTATGGATGAGCTACTGAAGTCTTTCTATGCTGAACCCCCAGCTCTTTCAAAAATGCCTCAAACTTTGATCCCACAAACTAGCGTCCGTTGTTCGATATTACCACCTTCAGAATACCAAAACGAAACATTACAGATTCCTTTAGAAATTTCAAACACTCATGTTCCGTTATCAACCTAAGTGGCTTTGCTTCTACCCATTTAGTCATATAATTGATTGCAACTATGACAAAACTGACCTGACCTTTAGCTTTCGGCAATGGACCCAGTATATCCACCCCCCATACAACAAAGGGTATAGGAGATAGGATCGAATATAGCTCTTCTGGTGGCTGATGTGGGATCGGACTGTTGAGTCGGCACTTCTCACACTTCTTTACATGCTCTGTAGCTTCCTTGAAAATTGTAGGCCAGTAGTACCCCTGACGAAGCACTTTGTAGGCTAACGACTTCCCAGCCATATTGTCGCCACAGATGCCTTCGTGAACCTCCTGAAGAGCATATTCAGCTTCGGATGGAGTCAAACACTTCAGCAGTGGAGATGAAAAAGCCCTTCGATACAGATCCCCGTCAATGAGAACAAAACTGGCACTCTTATACTTAACTTTCTTGGCCAGAATCTGATCCGAAGGAAGGACGCTATCTGCCAAATACTCCAGATATGGAGTCAACCAGTAGTTGGAACGCTCAACACACATTACCGATTCATGTTGAACACTAGGCTGCTGCAAAATTTCCAAATAAACAGATCCATCAAAAATATTCGCATCCATAGTAACCAGTTTTGACAGTGCATCGGCAATAGAATTATCGTTGCGTTCAACTCCCTGAAACTCATAGGTCAGGAAATACTGAAGTCGATCCTTCAACTCTACGAGGTACTTGATCATTCTTGAACATTAAACTTCATATTCCCCTGAGACTTGTTTAACGATCAACTAAGAGTCACTGAAATTGATTATCCTCTGCACTTCGAGACTCTTAGCCAATCGTAACCCTGCTAGCACCGCCTCATACTCTACTTCATTGTTTGTTGCCCTGAACCCAAATCTGATGGCCTACTGCACCTTGAATCCATCCGGACTTGTTAAGATAATCCATGCTCCACTGATGTCCGAAGCAGAAGACCCATCTGCATACAACATCTATGAGCTTTGCTTCTGCCGAAGAACCGCAACCGCTCTGTCAGACCCTTCGGCTTCTCCTAAGTTATCATCAGCTTCAGAAAACAAACACTCGATCATGAAATCAGTCAAGGTCTGCCCCTTAATAGCCATCCAAGGAAGATACTCGATGAAAAATTGAGACAATTTCATCGTCCAAGCAGCTAATCTTCTTGAAACCTCTGGCTTGCCCAGAACCTTCTTCAGTGGCTGATCCGTGTAGACGACCAACAACCGACCTTGAAAATACTGCCTAAGCTTTTGACTAGCTATCATCAAAGCAAAGGCAAACTTCTCAATATTCTGGTACCTTGTTTCAGCATCCCTAAGGACATGGCTTACATAGTAAACCGGGTGCTGCTTACCCCCAACTTTTCGCACCAAAATTGCTCCCACTGCCAATGAACTAGCTGCTAAGTACAAATACAAGGGCTCAGCAGGAGCGGGCTTCACCAACAAAGGCGCCGAAGACAGATACGTCTTTATGCCTTGAAAGGCGTCTTCACACTCCGAAGTCTACTGAAACGTCTTTGCATTCTTCGACCCTTTCAACGTGTCGAAGAACGGCAAACACCTCTCTGCTAACTTGGACATGAACCTCCTTAACGCTGCAATCCTCCCTGTCAGACGTTGTACGTCTTTAAATGACTGAGGAGTCTTCATGTTTAGAATAGCCTGGATTTTCTCTGGATTGTCTTCAATACCCCTCTGACTGACCAGATAACCCAGGAATTTACCTGCCCCAAGACCGAAGGTACACTTGGTCAGATTTAGCCTCAAATTGTGATGACGCACTGTCTGAAAGCATTCTTATAAATCGTCCAAGTGATTCTGTACAATCATACTCTTCACAATCATGTCATCAACATATACCTCCATATTCCTCCCCAGTTGTCTTCTGAAGACAAAGTTCATCATTCTTTGGTAAGTGGCTCTGGCATTTATTAAGTCAAACGTCATCTTCTTATAGGCATATACCGAACGATATGTAATGAACGCAGTCTTTGGTATATCTTCTTTACACATGAAAATTTGGTGATAACCGAAAAAAGCATCCATAAAGCTGAGCAAGGCATACCCCGAAGTCACATCGATGAGCTGATCAATGTGAGGTAAGGGATAAAAGTCCTTCGGGCAAGATTTATTAAAATTAGTATAATCGATGCAGACTTGCCACTTTCTGTTATGCTTTTGGACCAGGACCACGTTCGCCATCCATTCTGGATAATCTATCTCAAAAATAAAATTTGCAGCTAGCAGCTTTGTAATCTCTTCATCAATAATCCGCTGTTCTGGTGCAAAAATTCGCCTCTTCTACCGAACTGGCTTCTTGGATGGGTCCACTTCCAATTTATGCTCTGCAACCTTTCGACTCACCCCCCGACATGTCCTTAGGCTCCCACGCGAAGATATCTGCATAACATCGTAGGAGTTCTATGAGGTTCGTCTGAAGAGGTTCCGACAGACCCGAACCTATCTTCATTGTCTTGTCCTTGTTGCTGGGAATTAGCTCGAACTCTTCTATCTCTCCAGCTGGCATAACCAACGGTTCTGAACTGCTTTCGGTAAAGAGTTCGATCTCTATTGCCATAGTCCACTTCTGCTTGCAAACTCCCACTCCCGAAGCAATCACAACATTACGATAACAACGTCTGGCTAGATCCAAATCCCCAGCCACTTCACCAACTCCATGAGCCGTTGGAAATTTGATTTTGAAATGAGGAATTGAGGTCACAGCTTGTAGAGCAGTTTGAGTAGGTCTCCTCAGAATAGCATTGTAGGCAGAATCTACATGCACAACATAAAATTTACACATTATTTCTACCTGTTGTGGAGCCGTACCGAAGATGACCGATAGCTCAATAGTTCCTGCTACTTTGACTAGATCGTTGTTGAAGTCGTATAAGGGAGCCTCCTACCCAACTTCCATCTTTCACCCATCCAGATGCATCCTCTGATAAGCATGGGCATACAGGATATCCACAGAAGACCCGTTGTCAATCATCATTCTCTTCATGTCCACTGAACTCACTTGTGCAGTTATCACCAACGCTCCTTCATGGGGTTCGATGGGTTCCGAAGGGTAATCCTCGTCAGTAAAGGAGATTACCGTACCTGGATAAGGTCTGTCAGTCTTCAAGAGTGTACCCGCCACTGACATAACCGAATCCAAGTATCCTCGACGCTTCTTTCCAATAACTTTGTCGGAAGTACCTCCAATAATGACATCAACCACATGCATAGCTGGCTATTCGGGAGTTGTCAATGCAGGTTGAGCTGGCTAAGCGACCTGAACAGGTCCCCTTTCCCTCTGTTGGGTTTGTGGAGTTGTTCTTGCTGCGACATACTGAACCAGGGCACCACCTTGAACTTTCCTCTCAATAAAGTCCTTCAGACTGCAGTAATCATTTGTATCATGACCCAAAGCCTAATGGTAATCACATTACTTGCGAGAATTACCGGCTCCGGGCTTAAGGTTGTCCCGAGGTGGTTAAAAGATGGGTTGATTTTTGATCTGATCTAGAATAACAGCCCTATCAATGTTCAGTTGGGTATACGTCCTGTTCACCTTCTGAGTTTGAATTGACGAACGACCTCCTCCCTGTCACCAATTGTTGTTGTATTACTTGTACCCTCCATCATAACGATCATTATTCGCCTCGCTCTTCTTCTGACTGCCCTCGGTTTTATCCCGATCTGTCTCTTTTAGCCTGTCCGAAGAAGGACGCTTCAAGCTATTCATAGCCTCCTCTACCACTATATAGCCCTCCGCCTTATCGAAATCTTTAGCTAGACTCTTCAGGTGGTGAAACATCAGTTTCTTCACCAACTTTTCTGACTTCACCAGATCTAAATCGTTCTGAAATAGTCCAACGGCTTGAAGATCGTTAAGATCAGTTACATGGCCAATTGCTTCCCAGAAGCACTTCATGTACTGGCTCAAAGACTCATTCGAAAATTGTCGAACTTGAGCCAATGAACCCGTAGGCTTACCCCTTCTCCTGTTGCTCCCAAAACGAGCATGAAACTTGTTGCACAACTCTGTCCAAGACAAGACCGAATCCGAAGGCAAAGTCCCCATCCACTGTTTGGCGTCTTTTCGGAGAATCGTAATGAATATATGTGTAAGACCCCAACTTTCATAAATAAAGATTAATTTTTTTCGAAATATATTTGTGAATATTATGGTGTGGTTTTGGTATAATGATATAGTTGTGGGTAATATTTATTAATTTTGCAAAGTATGCAAGTTGTTATAAAATATTCGATTGGTCAGGGAATATTCATTTTAAACAAAAAGTATTCGTACGACGGCACAATCATTGGTGGACCCCACAACGAAATTATTATCGGAGTTAGAAAATGACAGAAATATCTTTTTATAAAAATAACAGCGGAGGTTTTACCGTTAAAACTGTTGAACTACCCGATGGTAAAAGTACAGTAATACGTGTGGTTGCATAGTAGCACACGGAATTGATTATTAATGCTTACGTGAGAAGTCACTCAGTTATACTCAATTATTGTTACAGTAATTCTTGCATAGTATCTCACGTTATTTGATTCAATTATTGTCACATTATCATCTGCATAATATTTTATATTATTAAATCAATAATTGAGACAACAAAGTTATTCATATTATTATTTGTAATATTGACAATGTCTAGAAAGTTCTGTCGATGAGAGGTTTGGTCACCTAATTACGCGCCAATAGGGAGAAATTCTTATTGGAAAGCCCCCTCTCTCCTAGGAACGATCTGGTTGTTAAATATTATGAGTTATAATATTAATGATGAATAATTGTTGAAGTATTAAGAATGTGTTTATTGAAGATAAATGAATTACAAAAGTTAGAGGGAAATAATACAAACTTGAAAAACTTTAGGGGTACTAAAGTGTAATAAGTTAAATCAATCTGGACCATTGATGGTGGTTTTAATAGTAAATCAATCTGGACCATTAATGATTTTTTTAAAAGTAAATCAATTTGGATCGTCGGTGGTGGTTTTAAAAGTAAATCAATCTTGACCGTCGGTGATGGTTTTAAAAGTAAATCAATCTGGACCGTCGGTTGTGGTTTTAATAGTAATCAATATGGACCGTCCGTTCTAATAGTGAATCAATCTGGACCGTTCGTGAATTAGTTACTATTTAGTCTATTCTCCTATAAATAGAAGCTTAATTCTTCTTTCATTCTCACCAATTCACTCAGATTCACAAGAGACACAATAAAGAGAGAAACTATAGAGAGCAAGAAGAAGAGTATTTTGCTACTTCACTTTTGCAGTATCCAGCTTTCTACTAAGGAAAGGGGTATTATTTCTTTCGTATTCATAAGGAATACTATTTTTTTTGTATTCATCCTTTAGTATGTCGGAATAACCTGTCTACGCGGATTACATACCGTATGACAGGTGAAAATTCATTTGCAGTTTTCATACGTTAATTCTTTTCATATTCTTAAATCTAAACTTACTATGGGAAGTATTGCTTCTATAATCCTTGAAATTAGTGGAATATCCTTGAAGTTTTGCGCTTCATCCAGTATCGTTTCATTGGAATATTGATATGAACTTTCTTATTAAATATCAATATTTTCACCCGGGGTACTATTCATGGGTTACTATTCACCCAGTTACTATTCACTATAATATTATTCACTCGAGCATTCGGGGAACTTTTCATGCCGGGACACTTTTCATGCTGGGGTACTATTCACGAGTTACTATTCACAAGTTACTATTCACCCGATTACTATTCACTCAAATATTATTCACTCGGGTATTTGGGACACTTTTCATGTCGGGGTACTATTCATGAGGTACTATTCCCGAAGTACTACTCATAGGGTACTATTCACCGAAAAATTTATTTCTTTTCTGTCCAGATTATTTTTTATACATAGATATTATTCTTGAATTTTACTCCACAAAACAGTATCATGTTGAAAAATTGGACATTATTGAATTCTAGATAAATTAAATTATAAATCTTTAAAAATTTATCCTTTACTTTCTTTTAAATGAATTCTTATATCATTGTCATCATTCTCATGCTTATATTGTGATGAAAGTCATCTTTAGCTTACGTGCATAGATGGACTGTTGATTGGTATGATTATGACCAGAGATAATTCGGTATAGTCATGACCATTGATGATTACACGAATAATTCTTGGCCCGTAGTGCAAGAATAATTTGTGGACGTGATACTAATGAATATCCTTGGCCCGTAGTGCAGGGATGATTCGATGATGTGATCTATTTATTAAGCTGAGTCCCAACAATAAAGTTAATGATAAACTTTTTAAATCATAGAAGATAGTAGATATCATGCTCTACTTGACTCTTCTAATGGATTGCTTGTTCCGCTGCAGTTAAACTTGTTGTCTATTATATTCTATCAGTTTAACATTGTTGAAGGCTAACGATAACTTATTCTACATTATCTTAGTCATAATATTTCTTACTGGGCTAGTTGAACTCACCCTTTTGCTTTCATTATTCTCTTCAGGAAATGAGAACATAGTCGGGACTAGTCGGAAAACAGAGTGATGGTCCGAGATGGCTGTTTTAGTAATCCTCACTATTTAGTGTAATAATAAATGTAATGATGATTGAATTTGAGTTTGGATACTGTCTATGAGACAATATTCGTATAAAAACTCTCAGCTCTAGTTGTATAATTAAGTTTGTATTTGTATTCTTTACCATGTATTTGGCGACCCAAGATGGGTGATGTATACTTATTTTGGGGGCGTCACAGTATGACATTTAGCAGCATCACTAAAGTCATAGTAATCCATCAATCTGTCAAACGCCTGACTATGGTCATAAGGATCTTCAGACCCATCATAACTCTCCATATGAGACAACTTCTTAGTAGGATCAGCTTTTTCCTTAAGAATATCCGCGGAAAAAGGATATGCCTTTTTTCCCGAAGTATCCTTTACTTGTTGGACTTTGGCCAGCTGTTTCCGAAGCTCCTTCAATTCCTTGACCAGAAAACTCTACTCCTTCTGGCTATGAAGAGACTTCTTTCTCTTGAGAATCTCCCTTCTTCTGAGTAGACCGACCCTTATCATTTAAACCCCCCACCTTCGATGGACTTCTCTGACGACGAGTATCCACAGGGCGGTGTACCCTCAGTGTACTCTCGGGAGTGTGACCTCTGGATCTACTTCGGTGTGGGACTCTGTCGCTGTGATGAGAATACTCGAGTTGGGGTGTCTTCTTTGCATTCTCAGGCGTATACTCCCTGGACTTGCTTCTTTGTCTGCTTCGACCATGCTCTCGAGAACCGATAGGGTGGAGTGCCCTCTTCGATCGCTGAGGAGTAGGGCTCCTTGATCTTCTTCGATCCCGAGGTCGGCCTCGAGATTCATGACCCAAATGGGCAGGCTCCTTTCCTTTTCTCTGTCTCCTTTCTGTGGGCCTACTACGCCCTTCGGACTGAGTATAGCTAGATACTTCGTCCTTTAACTATGCCATGCGAAGCATCTGCTCTACGATAGAACCTCTAAGATCTTGTCGGCTTCATCTGCCATCTTGGATAACTTGGATGCCTTATCAGTCTGACCATCTCTTTGTCGAGTTCTAGGCGGTGTGCCTTCTAACCGTTTTCGACCATGGTCAGGTCCTTTCTCGGTATCAAAAACCAATCTCCTTTTAGCATCACCATGGGCTCTCGAACGAGAACCCTCAGAAACATGTTTGGAAGTCGTACCATCATGAGCACTCTTAGTAGGACCCAAACGATCCTTGACAGATACTCGTTGCATAGACGAACTTACAGCCATCGGCTGTCCTTCCGGGGTAACTGTTCTACTCTTCACCATGAATTCCGACGTAGAGCAACTACATTTTGTGATTGAGAAATCCAAGAACACTAGAAAACCAGCCCTCCTTCTAGCGTCAATGTTAATGACAAGATCTTTTCACGCGCCTCAATCACGCAAAGCACGTCTTATCCTGCACAGTTCAACAGATCAATACCAGAAGCTTGACGGCTTGGACCGTCGGGGGATAGCACCGGCGTGAGAGTCAGTACAGGCGATCACAAGGTTTAACAATGGAGGAAAGAAATAAAGTATAGTGTCTTGAGATAGAGAATGAAATGTTACCTTTTCTTTGTGTGTGATCCTTGTCTCATATACTCTCGGTCCGATTTCTCGTACCACCGACCCCCCTGACATCCCCACTACCGATAGTTCACCTGCTATCTCCATCACTTTTGTCTACCGCCGGCTAATACAGTCGCATCCTCATTAATACCATGCAAGAGGTGACAGAAATAACAGTCAACTGTTAACATATTCATCATTACCAGTCAAAGCCCAAGTCAAGATATTATCAGTCTGATGGGTCAGCCCAACGATCCGGCCCAACACATTCAAGACATAATAAATATAACCCAAGGGATGGACCAATTCGGTCCGGCCCATTACATAAAGTATCATGGCCCAACAGGTTGGCTAACTACTTTAACTTCTTAGCATTGGTTAAAGTTTAAACCCATATTTTTCAAAAGAAAATTAGACAAACCAATTAACTAATTTTGACACATTTTAAACGAGTTTAATACGAGTTTTGATGGAAATATGAATTGTGATACAATGGAAAGGGCTGCATACGCATCAACGTCAATGCAAATCTAGCACATTTAGGGGCTTAATAAATATAAGTAATTAATAATGAGAGTAAATACTCGGTTACATGTGAAGTTAAATAATAATTTTGTTACAGCTGTTCTACATAAGAACTTCTTCTTTTTCCTACATAAGAACTTCATTATTTTGAAAATATAGATATAGATTTATATTTATATTTTTTATGCAGTTAATATTTTTAAAATAAAAATAATAATGTCAAAGTAATAAATAAATATAATTTACAGTAATTAATGTTTGATAATAAGTGTTATTTAAAATATTAAATATCACATAACTCATCCGCCCCCATTTTAGAGTGTATAAAAAATTTAGAGAGACGTTGAAAGGAAGATAAAAACAATCAATATATTAAGTAATTTATTTAATTGAACTATAATAATAAATATGAATTCGACATATATTTGACCCATAACTATATGTTTCCAACCTACACATCTCCTATTAAAAATAGGTAATGTGATTTTAGTTCTTAAATAGAACCATAGCCAAATTTTGTAAATCAAAACCAACTCGTAACCATATTTTGTTAGGCCTATTCAATGGGACCAAAAAAACACAGAGAGACCAGAGTGCACAAAACTTTAACCCTCAATCAAAATCAAATGGTCAACCGATTGACTCCTTTACCACTGGTTATCCACAAAACCAAATTCAACTTAACATGTCCATTCTCTTGATTTTATCTCTACTCAGCAAATTTTTTTCTTCTTTTTTTGTGTTAACATTATTTTGAAAACTTATTCAATTCCCTTTATATCCTTTCCATCCCTAATAATTATCTCACATATACAGTGAAACGATTAATTTTTACAACAGCGTTTTAGTTTTTCATTTATACTTTTTCTGTCCCAGCCTCTTGACCCTTTTATCTTAAAGCACACAGTAGTGTGTGTACAAGGTAACTAGTTCCAATATCCATAACCATCTGGAGCAAGCTACAACAACAGAGTTTTGTGGTGTTCTGTTTAACTGTAACAAAATTTTACACAAATAAAAGGCAAACTCTAGGAACACAGTTTTTACAGAGACTAAATGTACATTATCCAGTTTACTGTAGAACATCAAGAAAACTGCTTCTTCAAACCTGGGGTTTCAAAATAGTTTACTATTACAAAGAAAAGGCCTCAGCATTAAGCATGAACAACAAAAATGCCTGGAAAATGTAACTCAAATATTGTTAAGGAACGCTTTAGTATTCAGAATTAATCACTTTCCGTTTGTTAAAACCAATAGTGAAAAATATACGAACAAAATGCTCAACAACTTTTTAGGAAAAGCATGTCAACATAATAACAGATGAGTCTTTGTGAAAATGAAATCCACAGCAACCAGGATAAAATTTAAGACTCACATGAGTAGTGTCCCACTCTGAAACTTATTTATTTGACGTCAAGTAGCTCAACGCTTTTGGCTTTTCTGCAAAACTAGGACAGATTACTAAAGATTGTAGAACAGTCGGTATCATGACAAGGAAGCTTAAATACAGAGATACTATACTTCAAGCATGAAGCATTTCAGTTTTCAATTGACCATGTGACTTCGATACAAGGACTTCAATCTTCAACTGACCATGCTTTCAGAGATCCAGGTAGCTGACAATGAATGAAAAGTTCGTCACCAGTGAATCCATTACAATAGTATGCGAGAGGAAAAAAGTTCATGGAAGATAGATAAAGGAAGCCATTACCCTTAAAAGTCTTCAGAAATACATATTTATTAAGAGTTTTCAGCCTCAGTAGCTCCACATTCTGCTTCACAGTTTGATGCATTTTCTGAGTTGTTGACACGGGAGCTGCTTTTAGACTTTTCCCCTTCAGAAAATACAGGACTTTTTGATACCAAGTGAGATCGAGTTTCCTTGGTTTCGAAATTTTCAGGCCAAACCCCACTTGGACTACTCAGTAAACTAGTTGCTTTTCTTTCACAAGGTAGCCTAGCGGATGCAGGTGATTCAAGAGTCTCGGGAAGTTTTCCCAACAGCTCTAGAGGCCTATGAAAGAGCAAATGAGCAACAGTACGGTCGATGGTATTGGTATTAGTCTCTACCTCTGTCATTTTATCAAACCTGCAAAGTGATGATAAGCTTATAAGTAAGACTGACAAAGGAAAGTACAGCTTGTTCTATGAATCATTGAACTAAATAACAAAGGTTCCAGATTGATAAGAATAGTCTAGCTTACGCTGTGCAAGGAACTCTGCGCAAATGGCATATATACTAATATACATGTCAAATTATAAAGGAAAGTAGAAACAAACTTCAGAGTGGTAATAGTTCAAGATGACAATAATGTAGTAGGCTACAGAGTTGGTGTTTCAATACTTAATTTTAAGTGAAAATCCCAGAAACTGAAATTTCTCACTATTTCAATTACATTAAAGCTTCGGAGTTCCAACTCAGACATCTTTAACTAGGAATCTTTAACGCTTATCTTCACTTTTCGAAATAAGAACTTAAATTTGAAATTTATTTTCCTATATTAACAAACTATGGTTCATTTGGCAAGTCTGAGAAGAAAAATTAACCAGAGCAAAAAATGAATTAGGAAAAAGTTCAGATGTGCATTCTAAATAAAATAAGCGATGTTCGAGAGCGTTATACCGACCTTCATGTGGGCCGAAAGCCTGATATTTTAGGAGACCACTGGGCTGAGGCCCATAGAGAGGTTGACGGGATTTGGTTCTGTATCCGAGTCATTTTGGGCCGGAGCCTCATCTTGGTGGATGTTCGTCGGGTTCGGCCTGCGAGCCATTCGGGCCAAAGCCTTACCCTGTTGTGGGGTGTTCGGGATATATGGTTCTTCGGGTCCTTTGGGCCGAGACCCAGATCGGATGGTGGGATTGCTTGGGCCTGCACAGTGGGCTTTTCTGCGTGCAGAGTTCAGGATCCTAATCATATTTGAATAAGGTAACTCTAGAAATAGTGTTGGGGTGAGATTCCACTTGCACCTTTTAACGAGATTGTGTTGGGCCCTAATAATGATAACTGCCATGTTTAGGAGTCCTAAACCGACTCGGATGTGGATTCTAGGGTAGTGGGAATGCTATAAATACAGGGCTTGGATTTCATCTAAGAGGTAACACATCTTTGAGCATTAAATACTATACCTCCATTGTTAAACCTTGTAACCGTCTGTACTCATTCTCACACCGGAGCCATCCCCCGGCGGCACAAGCCGTCAAGCCTCTGTGTGATCCGTTATTGTGCAGGTTTCAGCGCGTGGATTCGGTAATTGGGCGCGCTGGCGAAACTTGGCGTTAACATTGGCGCTAGAAGGAGGGCTTTTTAGTGCTCTTACAATCACAACCCAACTTTTCCGGTAGCAAGTCATGGCGAGCAAGGAGAACAGTGCTGCTAACCAGGAAAAGGCAAAGACCCACCAAACCACGTCGGTGAGGGGGTCGGTGAAGGACAGGTTGGGCTCTCGAGTCCAGGGAGATCGGGTGGAGCCGGCTGGCTCCATCCGCCGGAGGCTCTTCCATGACAGCCATCATACCCCCAACCAGGCTAGTCAGGCGGATGAGAATCATTCTCGGGCACTAGAGGTACGTGGAAAAACCCGAGGAGAGGACAGCCGAGATCAGAGGGAACTCATCTTGCAAAAAAAGATGCAACAGAATAAAGACGCCATGATGGCCCTGCGACTTCAACAGGAAGAGCTCGAACAGCAGATGGCGAAGGCAGCTGGAGAGCAGGAAGCCACCTCAAAAAGGCGCGGACATTGGAACCGATCCCGATCACCTCGACGCAGAGGGGCCGGAAGAGAAATGAGCCGACACAGAAGTCGTTCGCGGGACGGCCTAAGCAGAAGGAGAAGTCGTTCGGTTGAAAGAGCACAAGCGCATCAAGGCCGGCCGGGACAGAGGAGACGGGGCGCGTCTCCTGAGTACGGGAGGGACAGACACATGTCGTCCCCTCGAAAAGAGGAGACCGACCCCCTCGCTCGAAGGGTAGCTGAATTGGAGAAGTTGTTGTCGGCCAAAAATTCGATGGGGACGTATTTGGCTGCCTCAGGGTCACCTTTCTCGTCGGAGATCAATCAGGAGACGGCCGACCCCAAAAAAAAAAGATGCCCCC
This sequence comes from Panax notoginseng, assembly GCA_016801055.1. Classification (NCBI taxonomy): domain Eukaryota; kingdom Viridiplantae; phylum Streptophyta; class Magnoliopsida; order Apiales; family Araliaceae; genus Panax; species Panax notoginseng. The sequence continues at coordinate 136,947,225 of CM029017.1, forward strand.
GATGGAGACCTACGACGGGATGGGAGATCCATATGATCACTCAAACGGGTATGATAGGCTGATGACATACTATGGACACTCCGACGCTGCCAAGTGTCATGTTCGCAACAACTTTGAAAAAGAGCGCCCGAGAGTGGATGGGAACCCTGGCGACGAGATCGATTAAATTCTGAAGTGATCTTCGGGAAAAATTTCATGCTCGGTTCGGGAGTAACAAGAGACGGGAAAAAATCACAGCTTCACTCATGCAGGTCAGACAGAAGTCAGATGAAAGCCTAGGTCAGTATGTCAAAAGGTTCCGAGAGGCTGTGGGATCGATAGCAGAGTTGAATTCCCCACAAGCCTTGGGATTCTTCACTACTGAACTAGACATCGGGAAATCGAAGAAGCTGATGAAGACTTGGTGATCAACCCCCCAGGAGATTTGACAGAAGCTTTCCACCGGGCCGAAGGATACATAGCAATTGAAGAGGCAATGGGAAATTTTAAGCCTCACTCCCAATCTTACGAGAAGTCAAAAGATCGGGACAAACAGAGTTACCATAGGTCAGATAATCAGGGGAAGTCTGACAACTATGGTAGAAAAAGCTACAATGGGGGAGGTTCGGGCAGCGGACGACCACCTTTCCCGAATAAGAATGTCAACAAGGTATACACCGCACTCAACACCGACAGGGCTAAAATATTAGAGAAAATGCGGGACAAACCCTTCTTCGAGCCATGCCCAGCGATCCCGAAGCCTGGGAAGAGGGGTCGGGACAAATATTGTGTGCATCATCAGTGTCGGGGGCATACGACGGAGGAGTGTAACAACTTGAAAGATCTGATAAAAAAGAACGTCCAGAATGGGCAGCTGGTGCAGTATGTGGTCGGACGAGAAGGTTCAGAGGCCCCCCGGGAGGTGAACAGGGAACCAGCCCGAGAAGCACAGCCACAGCCACAGCCACAGCCCCAAGCCCGAGGGGTTATTGATGTGATTTCGGGCGGATCGGTAGGGCGTGTAACCGGAAGGAAGCGGAGTGGACATCTCGAGGCCGTGTTGGCGGTAGCTAGTTCATCGCCCAGAAAGGATAGGGCATATTCAGGAGTATCCATCTCATTCTCGGATGAAGACTATCCCACCGATCATATCGAACCACATGACGGGACACTGGTAATAACAGCACAGGTCGGGCCAGTAGACATGAAAAGGATGATGATTGATAATGGATCCTCGGTCGACATACTGTATACGCACGCCTACCAAAGGATGGATTTAGAAGGGAAGAAGATAGAATTAGGTGGAGAAGGTCCATTATATGGTTTCAGCGGGGACCCGGTGCATGTCTCGGGAACTATCGAGTTACCAGTCAGGTTCAGCACCGCCCCTCAACAGTCAGAGATTATGGTCAGATTTTTTGTGGTACAGGTGGACTCGGCATACAACGCTATCCTGGGGAGACCGACATTAGCAGCACTGCAAGCCGTAACATCTATACCCCACTTCAAAATCAAGTTTCTGACACCGAACGGGATTGGAGAGGTAAAAGGCGATCTTGACATTGCCCGAAGGTGCTATCGGAACACCTTGACTTCTTCGGGGGTCGGGGTCAGCAAACAGAAACAGACAATGGCCATCGAAATAGAGCCATTCACCGAAAGCAGTACTGAGCCGATGGCACTGCCAGCAGAAGAGACAGAAGATGTTGAGTTGATACTGGGGAACGCGGAAAAATTGATCAAAATTGGGGCAGGACTATCAGAGCCACTACGGACTGGATTGGTGGACCTGCTTCGGGTTTATGCCGATATATTTGCTTGGGAGCCCAGTGACATGCAGGGGGTAAGTGAATCAATAGCACTACATAGGCTGCATACAGACCCAAAGAGGAAGCCAGTAATACAGAAAAGAAGGATTTTTGCCCCAGAGAGACAAAGGGTCATAGATAAAGAGATTTCCAAACTACTGGAGGCAGGGTTCATCTTCGAGATCGACTACCCCGAATGGCTGACGAATGTGTTATTGGTTCAGAAGCAAAATGGGAAGCGGAGGTTATGCATCGACTACACAGATCTCTTCATGTACTTCCCGAAGAGTGTAATCAGCCTTTGATGGGGTTAAGCATTTGAGCAGTGGGGAGCTAAAGGCCCTTCTGTATAGGTCTCCGTCTATGAGGACGAAGTTCGAACTCCTGTGTTTAACTTTTCTTGCAAGGATTCGGTCTGAAGGTAGAGTCCCATCTGCCAGATACGTGATGTAAGGTGTGAGCCAGCAGTCGAGTCGGTCCAAAGCCAGCACCTCTGTCCTCGAAACACTCGGTCGTTCCAAAACCTCCAGGTATACCGACCCGTTGAAGGAAATTGCTTCGGTGGTTGCCAACCTGGCTAGGGCATCTGCTACTGTGTTATCTGACCGGTCCACCACCTGACAACTGTGTGATGTGAAGTATGCAAGCTTGTCTTTCACCTTGGCCAGATATTTTGTCATTCTTGCCCCCCCAAGCCTCATACTCTCCCGACAGCTGCTTGACCACCAGCTGCGAATCACTATAGATGACCAACTTCTGTACTTCCAAGCTCCGGGCCAACCGTATCCTTGCTAGGATGGCCTCGTACTCTGCTTCATTGTTCGTGGCCTTGAACTGAAATCGAATTGCCTGCTGAACTTTGAACCCCCCGGGGCTTGTCAGGATGACCCTTGCCCCATTGACGTCCAATGTTGTCGATCCATCCACGTATAAGGTCCACGCGGTTGGCCCTTGTTGGGTTTCGGTCACAGTATTCACGCCTGGTTCCGTGAAAGAGCATTCCACGATGAAGTCTGCCAACGCCTGACCCTTGATCGCCGTTCGGGGATGATATTCTATAGCAAACTGAGTTAATTCCATCGCCCACGTGGCTAGCCGACCCGAAACTTCAGGCTTGTGCAGTATATTCTTTAGTGGCTGATCCGTGTACACCACCACCATCCGACCTTGGAAATAATGCCGAAGTTTCCTACTTGCAATGATCAAGGCATACGCGAATTTTTCCAGGTTCAGATATCTTGTTTTTGCGTCTTGAAGAACATGGCTGACGTAGTATACCGAGAACTGTTTTCCTCCTTTGTCTCTCACCAAAGCCGCTCCTACTGCCATCGGGCTAGCTGCCAGATATAGATATAAGGGTTCCGAAGGGATCCGTTTCATCAACAATGGTGCCGAACTCAGGTATCTCTTGATCCCTTGGAACGCATCTTCGATTCTGAGGTCCACTGGAAACTCTTATCGTTCTTCGGTCCCTTAAGAGTGTCAAAGAAGGGTAAACATCTTTCGGCCGATTTCGACACAAATCTCTGAAGGGCAGCTATCCGGCCCGTCAACCTCTGTACATCTTTGTATGTCTTCGGAGATTTCATGTCTAAGATCGCCGCAATTTTTTCCGGGTTCGCCTCGATTCCTCTCTTGCTCACTAAGTACCCCAGAATCTTCCCTGAACCCAAACCGAAGGTACACTTGGTGGTGTTCAGTCTCAGTTTGTGTTTCCTTATTGTTTCGAAGCAATCTTCTAGGTCCTCCAGGTGATCCCGGACTGACATGTTTTTTACGATCATGTCGTCCACGTACACTTCCATACTTCGCCCCCAGCTGCTTTCTGAAATTCATCATTCGTTGATAAGTTTCTCCCGCGTTCAGCAATCCGAAGGTCATCTTCCGATACGCATATATGGCCCGATGAGTGATGAAGCTTGTCTTCGGGATGTCATCCTTGTTCATCAAAATTTGGTGGTATCCCGAGAAAGCGTCCATGAAACTTAACATGCCATACCCCGAAGTGGCATCAATCAGCTGGTCTATGTTGGGTAGAGGATAGAAATCTTTTGGGCATGCTCAACGGAATAAAGCGAAGCTTGGATGAATTAAAGGGTCGGTGGCCCGAAGAGTTACTCAGCGTTTTGTGGGCGTATCGGACTACTCCGAGGATAACAACCGGAGACTCCGTTCAGACTGGCATACGGGACCGATGCACTCATACTTGTTGAGATCGGATCCCCCACTCTCCGGGTCAGTCAATACAAAGAACTATACAATGACGAGGGTTTGAAAACAAATCTGGATCTACTGGAAGAAGTTCGGAACTCTGCTATGTTGAGGTTGGCTATCTATCAGCAGAGAACGGCCCGACACTACAACCAGAAGGTGAGGCTGAGGAGGTTTGAATGGGTGATTTGGTCCTCCGGGAGTCGGAGGCATCAACCCCCCAGAACACTGGCAAACTGATGCCTAACTGGGAGGGACCCTACGAGGTGGCAGAGGTGCCGAAGCCAGGTACTTACCGGCTTCGAGCAATGGACGGTTCGGAAGTAAAGAATACATGGCATGCTGAAAGACTTAGAAAATTTTACCAGTAATAGTTATGTCATTCTTTTCTTTATCCATGTAACCGCTTCAATATTAAATGAAATATATGAAAGTCTTCTTCGGAGATATTTGACTTCATCTATAATCATATGGCTCTTAATACTCGAACAGACAAACTTCGAACACCGTCCGATCAGAGGGTTCGAAAAGACACCACTGATCGAGATAAGTCACGAGTACAACTGACCGAGAAAACTGTAAAAAAAATTTAGATAAATTTCGGGCATGGTCCGATCAGAAGGTTCGAATAAACACCACTGGTCGAGATAAGTCACGGGTATAACTGATCACAAAAATTTATAAACAAGAACACTATCTCATTCATACTTTAAAATTTTTACAACACCCGATCGCTTGCGATTCGGGCGGGATACAAGCAAAAAAGACTGAAAATAAATGGTACAAAAATTGTAAGTCATAACAAGAGCTATTCAGGAGGAGGGTTGTCTTCGGCTTCGGCCTCAGAATCATCATCAGAGGAGTCAAGGATGGAGGTATCGAGCCCAGCAGCCATCAGCTTTGCCTTAGCCTTTTCCCGATAAGTCTCGTACCCTTCTCCAAATTGGGCCATGACCTTATCGCTCAAGGCTTCGGACTCTTTGTACTCGGCAATTGCCTGCTGCTTGGCCTCAGCGAGCTTTCCCGGCAAGGAGTTGACTTCAGCGGTTAGGGCGGTGTTTTCCCGCATCAAGTGCCTCATCTTGGCCAAAATCTCCGAGTATTTTTCCGCGATGGTGTCCGCCGCCTTCTCCCGATCCTTAACCTCCCCGACCAAGCGATCCTTCTCATCGAGAAGTCTCTTTGCATGATCTTCGAGACCGACGAACTCCTATTGAAGTAATGAGTATTGTTCCTGGAGTCCATCGACCCGACGCTCAGCCTCGGTCGTCTTGTTACGGGTCTCGGCGTGGAGACCCCTTTCCTTCTCCAAGTCAGAGTTCAGGCCTCGAACCTCAGCCTCGAGCAACGAAACATCCAACCTCAGCTGAATTTCTTTTTTGGTTGTCCGAGCTAGAGGCGGGATGGCTCGGGAGAGGACGGCGTTGGCCTATAGCAGAAGAAAAAGTGGGTCAATCATACAAAGTAAAGAATAGAAACCATCGGAAAAGTTAACCAATTCAAAAGTTACCTGACACTGGGCTCGGATGTAAGCTACCAGATAGTCTTCGGAAGTGAACCCTTTAAAGCGGTCGTCATCACCAGGGAGTTTGAAATGATCGAACAGTTGGAAAGGGAACACTTCGGAGGGACCTTTCAGCCAACAAGTGGTCGGCGATCCGCTAGAAGAGCTCGGCTTGGAAGAGGGCGTGGTGGTAGGCAGGGGGTCAGCCTCCACAACTTGTTGTTCAAGATGTGGTTGTTTGGGGTTATCGACGAGTTGAAGCTTTTTGGATCGGGGCTCGAGGCGCTCCTCTTCAGTATCTTCCGAGTCCACGATCACCTCGACTTGGGTAGGGGGTGGAGGAGAAGTGGGTTTCGGGGGTAATGGGGTAATGGATTTCGCGGGAGCTTTGGCGGAAGGCTTCTTGGTTTTCTTTAGTAGGGTTGCCTTCTCCGCCCAACTCATCTTCAGTAGATTTTTGGTGGCAGGTTTGGCGGAAGTGGTCGGAGGGGCAGGGCCCGAAGTGGAACTGGTTGAAAGTTCCACTATCGGGATGGTTTCTTCATCAGCCCTATCGTCGGTGATTGGAAGGCGGATCGATTCGATGGTGATGGGGAGAGGAGTTAAGGATTCGGCGGCCCCTTCGGGCTTGAAAATTGTCACTGCATAAAAGATAACGGGTTAAGGCATAAAGTATCGGGGGATAAAGAGAAGTCTACAGGGGGAAGGGAGGTACTTACGGCCGTGTTTGTATAACCAAGCTTCACTGGACAGAACCATCAGGCTCCACTCAGTCTTGCTCCATTTTTTGAAGAAAGCCTTGAAGGCCTCGGCTCGATCCTTTGGAAATTTCAAAACCTTGGCTATGGGATCCTCGGGATGAGCCCATCGGGGAAGTTGAAGGTTGGTCCCTTGGATGAAGATCCATTTGTCGTGCCACCCCTTGTTGCTCGAAAGAGTTTCGATTATGACGGGGCGATTGGCCCGTTTGTTTAATTATCGAAAACCGGGTTCTTTCGAGCCGGTAACGGTGAAAAGAGCAAAAAAGAAGTCGAGACCAGGAGTGATCCCGATCTCCTGGCATAGTGCAACGAAAGAGATTAGATGGATGTATGAGTTCGGCACGAGTTGTGCGAACCCGAGGCCAACAAAGTTTAGAAAGGATGAAATAAACTCATGTAGAGGGAACCGAATCCCATATTTCAGGTTGTAAAGAGGGACGGCGACCCACAAGCCCTCAGGCTTCCAGAACATCTTCTCGTCGAGCTTCGGGACCCGAAGCTTGTATTCAGTGGGGATGTTGTAAAGAATTCGAATGTCGGAGAGCTGAGAAGGTGTGATGGTGGAGGCAGTGTGCAGATGGGAAAACTCCTCTTGGGAGTGATAAGCGTTTCGGATCCTAGCCTCACAGCTTATTGGAGTAGGCAGGACCGTGGAGGGAGTGGCGTCGGAAGGGGCCACCAGCAACTCAACTTCAACAAGGTCGTCGGTGGTAACGATGGGAGGAATTGACTCATTACCGGGGGGATTAGTGGTCGAATCATCCATTTGGTGTGATGAGGGGAGAATGAGACACGAAAGTGAGGTTTTGAGAAGAAAACGGACAGGAATGAAGCTCGAAAACAAGTAGGATAGTCAAAATCAGTAAGAATGGGGATGAACTGGTCACTCGCCGGAAATCGCCTGGCCGGAAAATTTGATCAGGGTTTTTGAAATGAAAAAGTCTGGAAAAGGTGACAGTGATTGATTGGAGGGGGTTTTTATAAGGCGTGTGGCACGGAACCCAAGGGCGGCTATTAAATGGTCAGACCGTTTGGTTTCCCTAGATAACTCATCATTAGCTGTCGTGACCTTTCGAATACCTGACCTTTCAAGTCTTCAATTACAAGTATATTATAATCATAGACTGGGGGGCAATGTTCGGAAGCGTTTTATCGACCTTCATGTGGGCCCGAAGGCCTGATATTTTAGGAGACCATTGGGCTGAGGCCCATAGAGAGGTTGACGGGGTTTGGTTCGGTATCCGAGTCCTTTTGGGCCGGAGCCTCATCTTGGTGGATGTTCGTCGGGTTCTGCCTGCGAGTCCTTCGGGCCAGAGCCTTACCCTGTTGTGGGGTGTTCGGGATATATGGCTCTTCGGGTCCTTTGGGCCGAGACCCAGACCGAATGGCGGGATTGTTTGGGCCTGCACAGTGGGCTTTTCTGCGTGCAGAGTTCGGGATCCTAATCATATTTGAATAAGGTAACTCCAGAGGTAGTGTTGGGGTGAGATTCCACTTGCACCTTTTAAGGAGATTGTGTTGAGCCCTAATAATGGTAACTGCCATGTTTAGGAGTCCTAAACCGACTCGGATGTGGATTATAGGGTAGTGGGAATGCTATAAATACAGGGCTTGGATTTCATCTAAGAGGTAACACATCTTTGAGTATTAAATACTATACCTCCATTGTTAAACCTTGTAACCGCCTGTACTCATTCTCACACCGGAGCTATCCCCCGACGGCACAAGCCGTCAAGCCTCTGTGTGATCCGTTATTGTGCAGGTTTCAGCGCGTGGATTCGGTGATTGGACGCGCCAGCGAAACTTGGCGTTAACAAGCGAAATTTGAAAATTATTGGTATATTTTGGGGAAATGTTTTTGTTACAACTCTCAATAATTTAATTTTTAATAACATGATTGGTCCATGACTACGCTTTTGGCAAAGGTTGTTTGATTATTGTCAAGTTACAAAAAGCTTAAGCTGATTGAGAGAAGGTCCAACAATGCATATCATGATTTAACTCCCACTAGAACATGGAGAGGAGTTTGATTGATCCGTTATTACAACTTTTGACAATTTGATTATTGTCAAGATACCCAAAGCTATAGCCGCTTGAGGGAAAGCCAACAATATATATCATCTTTAACTCTCACTTGATCCATCACTACATCTTTGGTAAATGATTAGTTTGATTATTGTCAAGTCACCCAAAGCGATAGCTGCTTGAGAGATAACCCAACAATCAATCTTTAGCAATTCTCCTTGCGTGGGACTTCCACATAAAGAAATTAAAAATGGTACATCATGGTTCAAAAACCAAAGTTACCACACAGACTGCACTTGCATTATCAACAAAAGGGAATCAACAGCACGTGAAAAGACTTGAACCCCAGACTGATAGGGATCGATTCGTGAGACGTCGTCGTGGTGGATGATTTGCTATTTAGTTATTTATTTATCAGTTGTTTATTTATTTAGTTTGTTGGACTTCTTATTTATTGGTTTATTTTAATATTGGGTTATTTATTTAGAGACCCAATTGTTACTGGGTTTAAAGTTATTAGAGTTTATATTCTTATAAATATGCTTATAAGTCATGTCAAACTCTTTACACTTTTGATATTGAAATTATCCTAATTATTGGTTGTGATCAATATTTTTTCTCCTTCCTCGGTTGGGAAACTCTAAGGGTAGTGGTTCTGTTGTAGTTGAATAACCCTAATTCTTTTAATTTTCCTTATTAATTTACCACTTTCAATTAATTATTTGTTCATTATTTTCCGTCCTACATCATATTGACACCAGAGCTTAAGGTTTCTCCATCAATTTCTTAATTTTTGGGAGATTTTGGGTTTTCAAAAAAAAAGTCACTGCTCATCGGAGTTACTGTTCATCGCCCAGAGTTACTGTTCGCCGCAGTTCACTATTCATAAAAAAAAATTAATGCTGCATTGTTTTGGAGATAGGGAGGTAACCCTAACTTTCTTAATTTAAATTAAAAAGCCTTGCAAATTACCTTTTAGTACCCCAAATTTCCGCTCTCCATTTAAATATTGCCCCATTATTGATTAGTTTACATTTTTTCACCCCTGTTTCTTGAATAAAGAGCCCTAAACTTTTAACCTCAGCACTTTTCACCCCCAGTCTCATACTTTCTGTTCAATTAGGTCCATTTAAAAAAACAAAAAAGTAAAAGTAAATATTTCATTTTGAACATTCGGATTTTCAATATTTAATCACTTGAATTCCCTTCGTTCATTAGTTCTAAAATTTTTGAAAGCTTGTTTTGGATTTGTTCTTTTAAACTCATATTATTCCATCCAGTTGCATATTATTCGATTATTATTATTAGCTTTTGCAATTGCGATTGCATAGGCTTAGACTTTTAATTTTAATTTGCTTCAATTAAAATTTTGTATTATCTTAGCTTTGCACTTGCATTTGCATCATGCCTACATGTACGCAAGCTGCTTTAGAAGAAATTCAAGACCAATTAGTGGTCATAGTTGCACAACTGGGTCAAAAAAATAATAGGATCACACGCATCGAACAAAGACAGCGTGTAGTGAAACCTCATGGGAATAATGGGAATGGGCATGTCAAAAACCATGTTAGGCACCATGAACATCCTATTAGGCATGATCCTTTATTATTATGACTATAAGAAAACTAAGGTAGATTTGATCCCAATGCATTTATTGATTGGTTGTTTAGTATGGAGAAGTATTTTTGACTCGTATGAGATGTCCGAGGATAGGAAGGTGCGATTCGCCAAAATAAAATTAGTGAAATTGGCCAGTTTATTCTGGTCAGGGGTTGAGAGGCTTAAAGCGTCTAGGTGAACCACCTATCAGGCATTGGGGGAGATGAAAACTCGCCTAAAGAAATATTATTTACCCATAGGACATACCAATAAATTAATAGAGCATGACAACTTTCATCAACATAGTAATATGTATGTTGTTGATTACATCTGCAGAATTAGAGAGTTAACTCAAAGATGTAGATTGACCATTATGAAGTTCAAGAATGGGTTACGACCTAAAATTCAATCACACAACCTAACCAATAGCATCACTACCCTAGATGACCTTTTATAGTCAGCTCTAGATAATGAGTATAGGTTACAGAGTTTTTCTAGGAGAGCCCCTTCTTACTCAGGTCAGCCCAGTGGCCGAAATTTCTCACAGAGTTTTCTCCTTTTCTCAGGTGTCCTCAATGGCTAGTAACACTGTAGCTGGGCCATTTCGTGACAAAGGGAATGGTGTAGCCACACTCAACTCTCAATCTACTACCCAGAAGAGGCGATTTACGTGCAAGAGGTTAGCGCACAAGTCTTTTGAGTGCCCCAATCGCAATTATCAACATGTAACAAATAATAAAGGGAACTTCAAAAGAGGAGGGATATTTTCCGGGATGAGGTCAAGGGTGAGTATGACTCGCAGGATGAAGAGGCTAATGAGCACCTAGAGGAGATAGGTAATTAGGTAGGTGTCATGAGATGTATTTTCACGAGTCATAGGCGAGATGATAATTGGAGAAGAACCACCATATTTCAAACCTACAACAAAGTAGGTAGTGTCTCTTTTAAGTTGATCATCGATGGGAGTAATTGCTTAAATGTTGTTGTTGAGTCCGCCTTACCACGGACAAAGCTACAGGCGTCACTTGAGTCAACAAGGCATCCATTCTTGTCAAAGAGATGTCTAATGTCGATCCACCTTCAGGGCTATGAGGAGAATATTTGGTGTGATTTCCTTCCTAAGGATGTTGCACATATTCTACTATGGCTAGGGCGACCTTGAATATATGACCGTGATGTGACTCATTATGCGAGGACGAACACGTGTTTACACACAATGGGCAGAAAATATCATTAGCACATGTGAGACCCCGAGTGTCATCCAAGAGTCAACCAAAAGAGACTAGCTTACCTACCCAACAAACCAAATCACTCCATATTCTTAATAGAAAGGAGTATGAGTGGAGTGTGTTAGAGGAGAAAGTTGTGTATGTGGTGGTAGCTAGAGATGTGAGAGATGTTCCTGAGGAGAGTAGTACATAAATTCCTAGTAATGTTAGGCAAATTCTACATGAGTTTGCCAATGTTATGCCTAGTCAGTTGCTTGATGAGTTACCACCTCTCAGGGACATTGAGTATGCCATTGACCTTGTTCCAGGGACTTCTTTACCTAACCTGCCACATTATAAGATGCATCCCACATAACAGACTGAGATGGGACGACAGGTAGGCTAGTTGTTGAGGAAGAGCTTTGTTAGAGAAAGTCTTAGCCCTTGTGTCGTTCAAGCCTTATTCACCCCTAAGGTTAATGGGAGTTTGAGGATGTGTTGTGATAGTTGAGCTATATATAAGATCACTGTCAAGTATAGGTTCTTAATGACATGCTAGATATGATGACTGGGGCTCGTATTTTCACCAAAATAGACTTGTGGAGTGGATACCACCAAATCCGCATCCGAGAAGGAGATGAGTAGAAGATTGCCTTTAAGACAGAAGACGGACTTTATGAGTGGTTAGTCTTACCTTTTGTCTTAACCAATGCACCCAACACATTTATGAAATTTATGAATCAGGTTTTACGTCCTTTCGTACGCAAGTTTGTAGTGGTTTATTTTGATGACATCCTCATTTATGATGTCCTTTCAGTTTTTGTTGTGGTGGACCGTTTCACTAAGATGACATTTTATTCCTTGCATCAAACTGATAATGCCTCACATATTTCCATGATTTTCTTTAGTGAGGTAATGAGATTGCGTGGATTACCATTGACTATAGTTTCCGATATAGATGTTAAATTTACAAGTTATTCTAGAAAAACTCTCAAGAAGAAACTTAACATTATGCTTCAGTTTTTCACTACTTATCATCCATATAGACCGATGGACTGAGGTTGTTAATAGGAGCCTAAGTGATTTGACACGATCCTGACTAGGGTCACATCAAACGATGAGATAAATCATTTTCAAGAGAGGATGATGAGGACAAGGCCGACTGCAACAAGTGTGAGGGCCAATTAAAACTGGTCCGTGTGGCCACGGGGACGCGGGCGTAAGCCCGTATGAAAAGACTGATCCGGGTTCGTGGAGACTTAGTCCGACTGCGGTTGGGAAACTCCCGGTTATCAAAAAAAATAAAAAATGATGAGGACAAGGCCAGCTTGGGCGTGGATGAGAGTCAAGGAGATCAAACGTGGGCAGATCCAATTCGCGTTTCAGTTGGTCCAGTTACGAGGGCACGGGCTAAACGGTTCAAAGGACTTAAACCCGGGCATCCTGGGATTGAATCCCGCCTGCAACAAGTGTGAGGGCCAATTAAAACTGGTCTGTGTGGCCACTGGGACGCGGGCGTAAGCCCGTATGAAAAGACTGATCCGGGTTCGTGGAGACTTAGTCCGACTGTGGTTGGGAAACTCCCGGTTATCAAAAAAAATAAAATAAAAAATGATGAGGACAAGGCCAGCTTGGGCGTGGACGAGAGTCGAGGAGATCAAACGTGGGCAGATCCAATTCGCGTTCCGGTTGGTCCAGTTACGAGGGCACGGGCTAAACGGTTCAAAGGACTTTATGGTTTAATCTAAGAAATTTGGGATGATTAGGGTTCAAGGATATCTGATGATGCTACTAAGTTCATTAACTTGGTTCAAGTGATTGGCCCAAGTCCAACGCATCAGCCCATGTCGACACCAGCACGTTAGGGCCCCAGTGCCCAACGTCAACATGCTAGGGCCCCGACGCCCATCCAGAGCACCCCAGCGTGCCCCCAACAGCGCCTCCACGTCCCAATCAACGCCTAGGCACCCAAAACCAAAGCCTCAATGCTCCTTGACCAGTTACATTCTGCCTATTGAGTGCCTAGGCGCTCTAACTAGCGCCTTAGCGCTTGGCCCCGATTCTGAAAGGTTTTGAGACGGATCTGAGACAGAATTTAGGGAGTTTTTTCAATTATAATGTAATTAGGAAGCTTTTTAGCTAGTGTTTTCATTCCAAATTGATTTGTTATCCCTTATAGGGTTAGGGTTACTTATTCACTAGTATAAATAAGGTTTTACCTGATGTAATGATATACAATTCAATCAATTAATAAAATTTCTTGTGAGATTATTTTCTCTTTGGTTCTTTGAGAACTTCTTGAACTGTTCATAGTATACCGTGAGGATCAACCTGACTTATTATACTCATACAACAATCCATATAGTTGTGTGGCTTCTTCTATCGCATCAATTATCGATACGATTGTACCAAGGTTCTTGCTTATATATAAACAACGAGTCAAGGTGTCGTTGGTGTCCATTCAATGCAAATTCCTTACACTATCGATTGTATCAAGGTTCTCGCTTCAATATAAGCGAAGGGTTGAGTGTCAAGCGTGTTCCACGAATATAATCTTGGTACTAGAGCTAAGTATCTAGTTGGTTATCTATCTTTTAATTTTATTGTTTGAATATGAAAAAAAATCCAGTTTGTTTTCAATTGCTTGCTAACCCATTCAACAGCGATAATTCGAGCATTCAATCATCAATCCCGACGAAGTAATACCATCAAATTCTACAAGCATAACTCCCGAAAATTTAAGGACATACAAGGAGTTTACAAAGCGCACGACCTGTAACTTTGTTGGTAACCCGAGATTCACCGTTTATTTTTGTTCTTGATAAGTTCTTGTTGAGTTGCATAGGAAACTGTGAATTTTGTTTGGTGAATTTAAAAAGAACCTATAACAGAGAATATTTGAGCGGAAAAAGGCAAGAGTGGTGAGATCATTCGAGGGTAAACCCAGTAGAGTGATACACGAGTGATTCCATAATTGAGCGAAACACGTAATGGAGTGGTGAGGAAAATTTTTATCTACCAACCCTTGTTTTGCAGCAAAATATGTCTAGCTCAAAGGATAAAGGAACTTTTGAAGAGTCTCCAACAAATTTTGATCCGAAGTTTGTGATGAAAGTCGTAATCAAGCGGTTAGTTCCAAGCCACTACCACCGAGATCTTTTTAGGAATTTGCAGAATCTTAAACAAGGTAGTCGGAGCATAGAAAACTATTTGAAGGAGATGGAGATGTTGATGACTAGAGCCAACATAGTGGAGGATCGTGAGGCAACAATGGCTAGATTTTCAGCCGGCTTAATTTGAGAGATTGCGGATTTGGTGGAGCAACAACATTATGTGGAATTGGAAGACAGGGTACACATTGCTATCAAAAATTGAGAAGCAGCTCAGAGGAGAGGTGGCCAGCGATCAATTTCCACTACGGGTTCATCTCTTCCAAATGTTGTAACAAGAGAGGAGCCAATCGTAAGCAAATCCAAAGTAGAGCCGAAACAGGAAGCGACTAGCCGTGTAATTCAAGGTAAAATTGAATCCTCATGTAGTCGTAATCGTGATATAAGTTATTTTAAATGCCAAGGCAAGGGTCACAATTTGAGCCAATATTCAAATCAAAGAGCTATGATTTTACTTGACAATGGTGAGGTGAGGATGATGATAGTGATGCCGATTCTATGTCGCCATTGGAGGAGATAGGTGATAGGGAATTTGTTATTCATGAAATGACGTTGGTTACTAGAAGAGTCACTCTTTGTCCTATGACACCCGAGCTAGTCCATAAAGATCTAATGCACCTACAGAAAGATCGTGTTCAAAAGCAAGAGAGTGTTCGAGAGGATGAGTGTGTAAAAGAAAACGCAGATGAAAATCAAAATGAAAAAAATAGAGAGATTGAGAAAAAAGAAACAGAAACAAACGAGAGATTGAGAGAAAAGAAGAGAGAAAAATAAGTGACTATTAAAAAGAGTGTGAAATAGTATTGAATACCAGATTAACTCTGTTTTGTTGAGTTCTGTTGTTTCTCTATTTCAAGTTGATATCATACCCAGTGCTATTATTCTGTATCAATCAGCTTATAACATTCCCGAGGAGACAACGGAGTTACAAAGGCAGGTGGAAGAGTTGACGGAGATGGGGTATCATGAAAGTAAGCATGAGTTCTGATAACATCTTGACCAGGCTCGCATCAAACGACTCAACTTGAGTTCCAAGGGTTCAACGAATGATTGCGAGTAGTTGGGCTGAATTCAACCCGAGGATGCTTACATTGGAGTTCAAATCAATTGGTGACTTGTCCATTGCATGGATTGGAGCTTACAGTCTATCACGCGACAACACAAGGTTGGAATGCATGGAACGAAGAAAAGTTCAAGCGTCAAGGCAATGTGTTCGTCATGTAACCGAGATCAAAGATTGGCAATTTCAGCTTGCCAAATACATACCAGCCACTTTAAGCTCGATTTTGACCTTGATCCAGCCAGAATCTTTTGATCCTCAAAGAATGAAAGTTGTAGAGCTATTCGTTCTCTTTCCAGAGCCTCTTGAATCACCTCAATCAAAGTTCGGACGACTAAGTTATGGCTATTTTACCGAAGGACGTCGAAGCAGGAAAACCATACTCGCCCCGTCGGGTTTTCAAGGCATAAAAGCCCGCCCCGACGGGCTTGTCTCTGCCCAATGTCGCCTTAGCACGTTCTGGCTCCGCCCCAGTGCATTCCTCTCTGCCCAATGCCGCCCCGACGGTTGTGGCGATTTCCAGCAAGATGTTTTACGCGTTTTGACATATTTGAACGCGGATTTACTTCCATAATTAACTATTTTCAGTATTTTGTATATTTCTAATGTATCTAGGAGTTATATTAGATAGGATTTGATTTTCATATTGGTTTGTGAGCTAGGGTTTTACATTCCTTTTGGAATTCTTATTCCTTACGGAATTAGGGTTATTGTTATTAGTATAAATAAGCTACATGGATGTAAACATTATTAATCATTTAATATTATTCAGATTTATTCTACTTGTGAGATTATTCTCTACTTTTGGTTCTTTGAAAAATTCCTAAGTATTTTCTTAGTTATTTCTTTTGAGATTCAATTTAACTTATCATACAACAATACATAGTTGTGTGTGGCGCCTTCTACCGCAGCAATCGTCGATTGTACCGAGATTACCACTTCAATATAAGCGAGAGGTCAAGGTGTCGTTGGTGTCCATTCAACGCATATTTCCAAACGCGAGCAATTGGTTCCGAACGCGAGTAATTGGACCAAGATTACCGTCTACATATAGACGAGGGGTTAAGGTGTTGCGAGCAATTCACAGAACAACTGTGCTAGAAACGATACGGACGACGACCACCTACCGCAAGCGTGTCGTGGAGCCTATCAAGTTCGTGTCGTTCATGAGATCATAGTATCTAAGAAGGATAGGACGTTGAATTGGTAAACAAGTATCGATATTCTTTTCTTTGCTTAGATAATATGCTAGATGAATTGCATAGTACTTGTGTTTTCTCTAAATTTGATTTGATTAGTGGTCATCATCAAATTAGCATGAGAGAATGTGATGGATGGAAAGTTGCATTAACATGTGATTTGTATAAGTGGTTAGTTATTTCAGTTAGATTAACTAATGCATCTAGTGTTTTTATGAGTTTATTAAAACATGTTTTGCATGCTTCCATTGATAAATGTGTTTTTAGCTATTTTGATGGTCATCTTTTTCATAAACTATGGAGAATACTTGATATATGTTGAGTTAGTCTATGATAGTACTGTTTATTCTTGTTTTCAATGTTCTTATTTTCATAGTATTCATTCTAGATTTTCTTGCCAGTATTCTTGTTTTCATATTGCTAAATATGTACATAAGTTGTCGTTATTTAACATTGGTTGTGATCAAGTCATTCCATTAGAGTTATCATCATTGCATGATTTTGAGTATGCTAACGTAAATGGAAAGGAGAGGATTGAAATTGATATGCAGGTACAGGAAACGAATAGATTCAACGTTGAGAGTGATGTTGATCATTGTGTGAACCAATCGGAACGATGCATAGAAAATCTAAAGGAAAGTGTTTTGATTTTTTATCTAGTAGACTGCATATAAATTTGAGTTTCTTGAGTTCTTAGTGATTATAGGAAAGATACATGTTGATTGGTTTTGTTTTGGTTTTAATCTAGGAATTCAAGTGTGTTTGTATATGCGATGTGAAATGTTTCAAATATTGATATTTGATCTAGAAGGAAATGGAACTTTTCATATCCTTACCTGTGTTGCCAATAATGCATACACGTTAATTTTGTCAGGTAAGAATTGTGATTGCATTATTGCTATAGTTGCTAACTTGGTTCGTTTTAATGAAGGGCCGAATTTGAGGACTTTCAAAGAGGAGGGGAACGACACGATCCTGACTAGGGCGACATCAAACAATGATATAAATCCTTTTACAAAGGAGAGGAATGATGAGGACATAGCTAGCTTGGGCGTGGGCGGATCCAATTTGAGTTCCGATTGGATGAGTTACGAGGGCACAGACTAAACGGTTCAAAGAAGGGACTTAATAGTTTAATCCAAGAAATTTGGAATGATTAAGGTTCGAGGATATCTGAGGATTCTACTAAGTTCATTAACTTGGTTCAAATGATTGGTCCAAGTCCAACGCATCAGCCGCCAGCACGTCAGGGCCCCAGCGCCCAAGGTCAGCACGCCATGGCCCTAGCGCACAGCCAGAGCACCCCAGCGCTCGCGCCCGCGTCCTAGAGCGCCCCCAACAGTGCCTCAGCACCCCAATCAACGCCCAGGAGCGTCTGGGTTCCCAAAACCAGCGCCTCGCCACTCCTTGACTAATGACGTTCTACCTTTTGAGCGCTAAACAGCGCCTTAGCGCTTGGCCTCGATTCTGGAAGGTTCTTTGAGACAGAATTTAGGGAGTTTTTTAATTCTAATGTAATTACGAAGCTTTTTAGGTAGGGTTTTCATTCCAAATTGATTTATTATTTCTTATAGGGTTAGGGTTACTTACTAGTATAAATAAGGATTTGGTTAATGTAAATAATATACAATTCATTCAATTAATAAAATTTCTTGTGAGATTATTTTCTCTTTGGTTCTTTGAGAACTTCTTGAACTGTTCATAATGTACCGTGAGGTTCAACCTGACTTATCATACAACAATCCATAGTTGTGTGTGACGTCTTCAATCACATCAGTCGTCGATTGTACCACGATTCTTGCTTACACATAAGTAACGGGTTAAGGTGGTGTTAGTGTCCATTCAACGAAAAGTCCTTACATTGTTGATTGTACCAAGGTTCTCGCTTCAATATAAGTGAAGGGTCGAAGTGTCGAGCGTGTTCCACTAATATTATTTTGCTTGAAACGATCCTGGGCAACGATCACCTCACCCAAGTGTGTCGTGGAGTCTCTCATGATTTAATACATTGTCTTGTGGGTGATCATGTGTTTACATGGGATAAAGTTATACCTATGGTTGAGTATGCATATAATAGCTTAATTAATCGTTCGACTAGAGAGTCATTTTGTTATCAGCCTAAGAAACCTGTTGATTTAGCTCCTCATCCCATTCCATATAGAGCTAGTGAGTCTGCAGAGTCTTTTGAGCATCACATTCATGATTTGCATGCTTAGATAAGAAAGAAAATTAATTTGAGCAATGAAAATTATAAGTCTGCTGTAGATATTCATCGCAGGTATCAAGAGTTTAATAAGAATGATCGAGTGATACTGCGACACCATGCTGAAAGATTACCTCCTGGCACATGGAAGAAAGTCTATGCCAAGAGGATAGGTCCATTTCGAGTTCGAAAGAAGGTTATCACTAATGCATACGAGTTGGATCTTCCGAGCGATATGGGTAATGGTCGTGTATTCAATGTGGAAGAATTTACTCCTTATCATCAGCCTTCTGATGATTCCGCCCCCTCTTCCACTTCTTCTCCTACTACTTCACCCACTTCGCCTACAATTGCTAACCCTATTGAGCCTATACTTGTTCCTCTTTTACCCGTTTCACCTGCACCTCCTATTGTTCCTACACAGCGTACAACAAAGGTTATTGATAATGTTTTGATGAGCGAGTTGTGGCGACCATGCAGGGTGGTTACCGTCAGTTTTTGGTGAAGTGGCGCAACAGGTCTCGGAATTATTGTACACGGATTGGTGTTGAGGAGTTCCGTCAGCTTGATCCAAACTTTTTGGACAGATATGAGGCTTTCATTTCGCCAGATGTTTGGACTCCAAGTCAAGAACAAAGAAGAGATTTTTTATATTTATTATTTGGAGTTTTTATTATGTTTAATATAAAAGTAGTTGATGTGATTTATGTGTTTAATTTATTAGTTGGGATTTAGGACATTAATTAGTGATTAGAAATTATTAATAAGTGTATTTTAGTCGTTTAGTATTTTTTATTATTCCACAAGTAATATTACGATTTTGATTTCCTTTTAGTAATGTAATCTTTGTCTTTTAGACTACAAACTATTGATATTGAAGTGGATTATTTTATTCATGCCGTAGAGTTATCCTACCATAAAGGCTTTTTTCCATCTTAGTGTTGATACATGGAGTTCATACACTTGAGAGATCCTAATGGTTTAAATGTGAAGTTTAAATTATAGTTTATTTTCAATTAATCATTCACCCTAAATCTGTCCTGCATCATTTTTGTTATCAGAGTTCAAGGTTTCTATTAAATTTTCAATTTTAGGGAGATCTTGGGTTTTCAAACAAAAAAAATATTGTTCATCGCCAGAGCACTATTCATCGCTGGAGTACTGTTAATCGCCGATTGTTCGTTGAAAAAAAAGGCTTCCGTTCTTGTTACTGCTGCTCCTCTTCTTTAGGGAACAAGAGGAGAGTAACCATAATCTCTAACTTATAAATATTTTATCAAAATTACAGTTTATATCCCATGGTTTTCTTACATTATAAATTTTAGCCCGTAGTTTATACACTTTACACTTATACCCTTCATCCTTTCTAAATCAGCCCCTACACTTTCTGAATTCATACTTTAACCAATGTTTTTTATTTTCTTTTCAGTTAGGCCCTTAAGTTATCTAAAAAAAAGTTTTATTTTATTTATTTATTTTATAACCCATTGTCCCAAACACCCAATGTCTCAAGCCACTAAAGAATTGATTGTCGAAGCGAAGGACTATATTTTGTTTCTTAACAATTAAAGTTACCGAATTTACTACCTTAATAATACACGTGGTCATAGATATTTGTAACCCAAGCAAGAAGAGCTTAAATGGGATATGGTTAATGCGCAAGATTACCTTGAAAAATTGTAGCATCGTTATCAAGATGAACAAAGAAAAGCTGAAGCAAGGAAACGTCAACAAGTTAAAGCAAGAGAACTTCAAAAGGCTACACATGAAGTGATTTATATATGTTCTTGTATACAAGATAACATCTCTTTATTAAAAGATGACACATCTTTATTAAAAGATGGCATATCTTCTATAAAAAAAGGCTTTATTAATTTGTGGGCACACAAGCAGATCAAGAGAAAAAAAGAGTATGCTCCAAATTTTGGGGCTACAGAGAGTTGTGACGTGTCCATGGAAATTCTTAAAGTTCCAAAAGTTAAACCAGAGATTATGTACGAAGAACAGATTGAGAAAACCTCTAATGTTGCTTTTAAGTTGTTCGTTACCGAAGAAAGGACGATTCGAAAAGTTGATCCAATCAAAGTTGATGTTGATTTCGTTGTTCCAGAAAGGTTTTTTTTAGCACCTTTGAATACAAAACCAAGGCTCTCATAAATTTTCTTTCAAAAAAATTTTGAGTTGTACCACGTGATGATTTTGTCAAAGGTGTTTCAAGATGTTCTTCCGTTGCAGAGGAGTTCATTGATTATTCTCTCATATTATAGAACTCGAGGTCGAGTTTTCTCCAACAATAGGAGAATGATGGAGACTCCAAGTCAAGAACAACGAAATGCTTTTTTATATTTATTATTTGGAGTTTTTATTATGTTTAATATAAAAGTAGTTGATGTGATTTATGTATCTTATTTATTAGTGGGGATTTAGAAAATTAATTAGTGATTAGGAATTATTAATAAGGGTATTTTAGTTGTTTAGTATTTTTTTATTATTCTCCAAGTAATATTAGGATTTTGAGATTCTTTAAATAGTGATGTAATCGTCGTCATAAATCTTTTAGACTACAGACTATTGATATTGAAGTGGATTATTATTTTATTTCATCCGGTAGACATATCCTACCGTAGAGGTATTTTTTTCATCTTGGTGTTGATACGTGGAGTTGATACACTTTAGATATCCTAGTGGTTTAAACGTGAAGTTTAAATTCTAGTTTATTTTCTATTAATCCTTCACCCTAAATCTGTCCTGCATCATTTTTGGTATCAGAGCTTAAGGTTTCTCCATTAAATTTTCAGTTCTTGGGAGATTTTAGGTTTTCAAAAAAAACAAAAAAAAACTATTGTTAATCATCGAAGCATGTTCATCGCCAAAGTATTGTTCATCGCCGGAGTACTGTTCATTGGAAAAATAAAAAGGCTTGCGTTGCTGCTACTGCTGTTGCTCCTCTTCTTAAGGGAACAAGAGGAGAGAGACCCTAATCTCTAAATTATAAATATTTTATCAAAATTACAGTTTACATACCATGGTTTTCTTACCTTTTAAATTTTAGCCCCGTAGTTTATACATTTTTCACTTATACCCTTTCATCCTTTCTAAATCAGCCCCTACACTTCCTGAATTCATACTTTACCCCCAGTTTTTTATTTTCTTTTCATTTAGGCCCTTTAGTTAGCAAAAAAAAGTTTTCTTTATTAATTTATTTATTTTATAACACATTGTCCTAAACACTCAAATGTCTCAAGCCACTAAAGAATTGATTGTCTTAGCGAAAAAGTATATTTGGTTTCTTGACAATGAAAGTGACCGAATTTATTACCTTATTAATACATGTGGTCATAGATATTTGAATCACAAGTAGCAAGAGCTTAGATGGGATATAGTTCATGTACAAGATTACCTTGGAAAATTCGTCGATATCAAGATGAACAAAGAAAAACTGAAGAAAGGAAACGTCAACAAGTTAAAGCAAGAGAACTTCAAAAGGCTACACATGAAGTGAATTCTATATGTTCTTCTATGCAAGATAACATCTCTTTATTAAAAGGTGACACGTCTCTATTAAAAGATGACATATCTTCTATAAAAGAAGACCTTATTGATTTGCGGGCACATCTTCAAGCAGGGCAAGAGAAAGAAAAAGAGGATGCTCCATGGCTACAGACAGTTGTGATGTGTCCATATAAATTCTTGAAGTTCCAGAAGTTGAACTAGAGATTATGTATGAGCAACAAATTGAGAAAACCTCTAACGTTGCTATTGAGTTGTTCGTTACCGAAGAAAAGAGGATTCGGAAAGTTGATCCAATTCAAGTTGTTGGTGTTAATTTCATTGTTCCAGGAAACAAGGCTAATCAATTTTCTTTCAAAAAAAATTTGAGTCATACCGCGTGATGATGTTGTCAAAGGTGTTTCAAGATGTTCTTCTGTTGCAGAGGAGTTCATTGCTTATTCTCTCATATTATAGAACTCTAGCTCGAATTTTCTCCAACAAGAGGAGAATGATGGGAATTCCAAGTCAAGAACAAAGAAGAGGTTTTTTATATTTATTATTTTGAGTTTTTATTATGGTTAATATAAAAGAAGTTGATGTAATTTATGTATTTTATTTATTAGTAGGGATTTAGGGCATTAATTAGTGATTAAAAATTATTAATAAGGGTATTTATCGTTTAATATTTTTTATTATTCCCCAAGTAATATTAGGGTTTTGACTCTCTTTAAATAATGATGTAATCCTCATAAGTCTTTTAGACTACAAACTACTAATATTAAAGTGGATTATTTTATTCATACTGTAGAGGTATTTTTTCCATCTTGGTGTTGATACGTGGAGTTAATACACTTGAGAGATCCTAGGGATATAAACGTGGAGTTTAAGTTTTAGTTTATTTTCCATTAATCCTTCACCCTAAATCTGTCTTGCATCATTTTTGGTATCAGAGCTGAAGGTTTCTCTATTAAATTTTCAATTTTTGGGAGATAATGGGTTTTCAACAAGAAAAAAAAATTATTGTTCATCGTCGAAGCACTGTTCATCGCTAGAACACTGCTTATCGTCGGAATACTATTCATCGTTGGAGTACTGTTCTTAGCCAGTTGTTCACTGAAAAAAAAAAGGAAAAAGAATAAAGAAAAAGGCTTACGTTGCCTGCTACTGCTGCTGCTCTGCCCTGTTGCTCCTCTTCTTTAGGGAATAATCTCTAACTTATAAATATTTTATCAAAATTACAGTTTAAATACCATGATTTTCTTACCTTCTAAATTTTAGCCCCGTAATTTATACACTTTGCACTTATACCCTTTCATCCTATCTAAATCAACCCCTACACTTTCTAAATTCATATTTTAGCCCTTGTTTTTTATTTTCTTTTCAGTTAGGAAGTTATCAAAAAAAAGTTTACTTTATATATTTATTTATTTTATAACCCATTGTCCCAAACACCCAATGTCTAAAGACACTAAAGAATTGATTGTCGAAGCAAAAGAGTATACTTGGTTTCTTGACAATGAAAGTGACCGAATTTACTACCTTGTTAATACACGTGATCATAGATATTTGAAACAAAAACAGGAAGAGCTTAGATGGGATATGGTTGATGCACAAGATTACATTGAAAAATTACAATGTCGATATCAAGATGAACAAAGAAAAGTTGAAGCAAGGAAACGTCAACATGTTAAAGCAAGAGAACTTCAAAAGGCTACATATGAAGTGGTTTCTATATGTTCTTTTGTGCAAGATAACATATCTTTATTAAAAGATGACATATCTTTTATTAAAAAAGGTCTTATTGATTAGCAGGCACATCTTCAAGCAGGGCAAAAGAAAGAAAAAGATGCTCCAAATTTTGGGACTACAGACAGTTGTGACTTGTCAATGTAAATTATTGAAGTTCCAAAAGTTGAACCAGAGATTATGTATGAGGAACAAATTGAGAAAACCTCTTAACGTTGCTTTTGAGTTGTTCGTTACCGAAGAAATGACGATTCGGAAAGTTGATCCAATCCAAGTTGTTGATATTGATTTCATGTTCCAGAAAGCAAGGCTCATGAATTCTTTCAAATTTTTTTTGAGTCATACCGCATGATGATGTTGTCGAAGGTGTTTCAAGATGTTCTTCCGTTGCAGAGGAGTTCATTGCTTATTTTCTCATATTATAGAACTTGAGGTCG
Organism: Panax notoginseng; assembly: GCA_016801055.1. Lineage (NCBI taxonomy): Eukaryota > Viridiplantae > Streptophyta > Magnoliopsida > Apiales > Araliaceae > Panax > Panax notoginseng. The sequence goes on from CM029017.1 coordinate 136,971,627, forward strand.
AGTTTTCTCCAACAAGAGGAGAATGATGGGAACTCCAAGTCAAGAACAAAGAAGAGATTTTTTATATTTATTAGTTGGAGTTTTTATTATGGTTAATATAAAAGTAGTTGATGTGATTTATGTATTTTATTTATTAGTAGGAATTTAGGACATTAATTAGTGATTAGGAAGTATTGGTAAGGGTATTTTTATCGTTTAATATTTTTTATTATTCCCCAAGTAATATTAGGATTTTGAATCTCTTTAAATAGTGATATAATTCTCATAAGTCTTTTAGACTACAGACTACTGATATTGAAGTGGATTATTTTATTCATACTGTAGAGGAATTTTTTCCATCTTGGTGTTGATACGTGAAGTTGATACACTTGAGAGATCCTAGTAGTTTAAACGTGGAGTTTAAGTTCTAGTTTATTTTCCATTAATCCTTCACTCTAAATCTGTCTTGCATCATTTTTGGTATCAGAGCTGAAGGTTTCTCCATTAAATTTTCAGCTTTTGGGAGATTATGGGTTTTTAAAAAGAATTTTTTTATTGTTCATCGTCGAAGCACTGTTCATCGCTAGAACGCTGCTTATCGTCGGAATACTATTCATCGCCGGAGTACTGTTCTTAGCCAGTTGTTCACTTAAAAAAAAATATATGATGCTCCTCTTCTTTAGGGAATAATCTCTAACTTATAAATATTTTATCAAAATTACAATTTAAATCTCATGGTTTTCTTACCTTTTAAATTTTAGCCCCGTAATTTATACACTTTGCACTTATACCCTTTCATCCTATCTAAATCAACCCCTACACTTTCTGAATTCATACTTTAGCCCCTGTTTTTTATTTTCTTTTCAGTTAAGTCCTTAAGTTATCAAAAAAAAGTTTATTTTATATATTTATTTATCAAAAGACGCTAAAGAATTGATTGTCGAAGCAAATAAGTATATTTGATTTCTTGACAATGAAAGTGACCGAATTTACTACCTATTAATACACGTGGTCATAGATATTTGAAACACAAACAGGAAGAGCTTAGATGGGATAAGGTTGATGCACAAGATTACCTTGGAAAATTGCAATGTCGATATCAAGATGAACAAAGAAAAGTTGAAGCAAAGAAACGTCAACATGTTAAAGCAAGAGAACTTCAAAAGGCTACACATAAAGTGATTTCTATATGTTCTTATATGCAAGATAACATGTCTTTATTAAAAGATGACGTATCTTTTATAAAAGAAGGCCTTATTGATTAGCGGGCACATCTTCAAGCAGGGCAAAAGAAAGAAAAAGAGGATGCTCCAAATTTTGGGGCTACAGACAGTTGTGACTTGTCTATGTAAATTCTTGAAGTTCCAAAAGTTGAACCAGATATTATGTATGAGGAACAAATTGAGAAAACCTCTAACGTTGCTTTTGAGTTGTTTATTACCGAAGAAAGGACGATTCGGAAAGTTTATCCAATCCAAGTTGACGTTGATTTCGTTGTTCTAGAAAACTTCTTTTTAGCACCCTTGAATAAAAAACTAAGGCTCTCATCAATTTTCTTTCAAAAAAAATTTGAGTCATACCGCGTGATGATGTTAAAGTTGTTTCAATATGTTATTCCGTTGTAGAGGAGTTCATTCTTTATTCTCTCATATTATAGAACTCGAGGTCAAGTTTTCTCCAACAAAAGGAGATTGATGGGTACTACAAGTCAAGAACAAAGAATAGATTTTTAATATTTATTATTTGGAGTTTTTATTATATTTAATATAAAAGTAGTTGATGTGATTTATGTATTTTATTTATTAGTGGGGATTTAGGACATTAATTAGTGATTAGGAATTATTAATAAGGGTATTTTAGTCATTTAGTATTTTTTATTATTCCCCAAGTAATATTATAGTTTTGAGTCTCTTTAAATAGTGATGTAATCCTCATACATCTTTGATATTGAAGTGGATTATTTTATTCATACCATATAAGTATCCTACTGTAGAGGTATTTTTTCCATCTTGGTGTTGATACATAGAGTTAATACACTTGAGAGATCTTAGTGGCTTAAACATGGAGTTTAAATTCTAATTTATTTTTTATTAATCCTTCACCTTAAATATGTCCTGCATCACCAGATGCTTCATTTTCGCAGTTGGGGAGAGTTGATAGGGATCGATCTATGAAACGTCGTCGTCGTGTGGATGATTCATTATTTAGTTACTTATTTATAAGTCGTATATTTATTTAATTTGTTGAACTTCTTATTTATTGGTTTATTTCAGTATTGGGTTATTTATTTAGAGGTCCAATTGGTAGTGGGCTTAGGATTATTAGTTTATTTTCTTATAAATATGTTTGGAAGTCATGTCAGACTCTTTACACTTTTGATATTAAAATTATTCTAATTATTGGTTACAATCAATACTTTTCCTCGTTCCTACGGTTGGCAAACCCTAAGGATAGTGGTTCTTCTGCGGTTGGATCACCTTATTTCTTTTAATTTTCCGTATTGATTTACCACTTCCAATTAATTATTTGTTCATCAATTTCCGTCCTACATCAAAAACTTGCATTTAAAGTAATCGGCTGCTCTAAAACTTGAGCTATTAGAGAGATGACCCAACAAATGTATATCATCCCATAGATATTGCAAATAGAATAATGTAACATAGTACGACAATTGACAAATTCTGTGAACTCTGAAGAATAATTTCATAAAAAAAACAAAGATAAGATCAAAGAGAATGAAAGGTACATAGGCTCATTAGGAGTAAGTTATCATGCTTTAGCAATCCGCTCACGTGAGACCCCAATTCATTGTGGAATAATATCATCAACCTTCGCATCCCCATCTCTAGCAACACGATTGGACAATCCAACTTGAACTTTCAAGAGTCGGCTCACATACCATATGTAATAACCCGAGTCAAATCCCAAGTCCGGAAAAAATCTTTGGTCAAATTAAAAGTTCGAATCAAAACAAATTCATCCAAACAAGGCTTTAAATTAATATCCCAATAGTATTTTCTTGGGTCATCTTATATCCCGCCACAAACTTACCCAAAAGGTTATGACTGAATGTACTATTATTCGTAACTTAATTTATTAGATACAAACAAATTTTATCACATGTTTCGATGTGGGACTAGAGTGTTATATCTAAGGTCATTTGATACCTCAAAAGAGGATTATATAATATCAAATTTCCACATGGGATAACATCAAATGGCCTTAGAAATTGTTAGAAGATTATTCTAGAATCATGAGTCTATTAAAGTATATTATTATTAAAACTTAAGTCACCAAGTATGCTTGGTGTCCACACATACTTGGCCACTACTCAATTTGTAGCATATATATAAGGTTTTAGTACTCTTTATAAAAACATAATAATTATTCAATATATCTATTTTATCTCTAACTTGGTATCATAGCTAGTTTGAGGCCAATTAGAAGTCTTGCTTCCGCCGCCGACAACACATAGCTGACAACGGGTATATTTTCTTCTTTCTGTTTTTTTAAAGAAAACAAAATAAAAATCCATAGTCGTTTGTTTTTGTGGTGAAACAAAAATAGTTTGTCCTTAGTTGTTTTTTCTCTGGTTGAAAATGTAAGATTGCATGTGGACGAGATTTCGGGAAGGAGTGTATCCTTAGATTTTTTCGAAGGCTAGAGAGTCCTCCGTTGTTGAGGAATGCAAGGAGTCCTTAGTAGTTTTTGAAAGATAGATTGTCCTACACATTTGTTGTTAGAGACGAGTGTTCTCCGTTATTGCTGGCACATGATATCCTCAGAAACTGGATAGGCGAAATTATGTATTGAGGGTGAGAAATCTAACTTTGGACGTATATAAAAAAATTATGTGCAAATTGAAGAGGACCTCAATTTGAGGGGGAGTGTTGAAGATAAAATAATTTTGTGTTATGGTTAGTTTAAGTGTTTTATTTTTAAGATTATGTTATGTAACAAGTTGTAAGTCATGATATAATACTTCCAACTTGAGGGGGAGTGAGTATGCTTAGTGTCCACACATACTTGGTCACTAATCAACTAGTAGCCTATATATAACAATATTTACTCAATACATCTCTTTTATCTCTAACCGAAATAACTAAATATAGTCTATGGGATTAAATACAGCCTAATCATGGAATAATTAGTTCGCAATAATAATAAATTATTACAGATAGCCATATTCGACCCATCATTTTTACAAACAAAAATAACCCTAGGAATCCCAAGTCCATGTAACATAGAATTCAATTGTTCATATCAATTCATCAGGTACTTTAAGGAAAATTTATAACGTTACCTTGTAAAAAGGTTTAAAACGTAATTAACCCCCTCAATGTTACTATTAGTAAGTAGGAATTTCAATGGGTGATGAATGGGTCATGGTGAAAAGATTACATTTTAAGAAACTGAATCAGAGCTACTTAGACCTCTAAAAGTATTGATATATGTGCAAGCTTAACATCCCTCTCAGTTTTATTGAGCAATGGAATAAATTAGTCTTGCAGGCATTGATATCTCAACCATAATTGGAATCACACGCCATTCTTTCTGCTGCTCTTAAATGATGCTACTCACGGGAAAAGATAAATGAAAATAAAAACACAATAAATCTTTTTTTCATAAATCATATATTCAGATATTTATATTGAACTGCGGTTTGCCTTGCTAACCTATTATTATTAGCTTCTTTTGCGAGAAATTCAAGATCATCATTGCTGCTTGTGTTCGTACTGCTTGTATCTTTAGCATATTGCCTTTGCATTGCACTTTGAGCCAATCTAAATAAGCTATCTCGGATGCAAAGTCTTAGTTGAATGTCCAACTGCAAGAAAACATAGCTTTGGCATTGAATTTTAACAGACTCGATAGTTGAACCAGGAAAAAAAATCCTGCCACTGACTATACAAACCTTCGCAACAATATCTTGAAGCCGATAAAGTATGGCTTCCTCCAGTGAGCAATTATCAATTGCCATAGAGATTGTACTACAATCATCCTGTGCTGCGGGTGAGTTCGGGTCAAGAAAAGGAAGAGTATTCGGATAATCACTAACTTCAAAGTTCCCGCCTTCTACAAGCTGCATTTGATCAGTGTCTGTATACTTTTGAGAAATAGAATGTTCAGAACTGGAGGTTTGATGAGTAAATTGCTGCAGTTGTTTTTGAATTGCAAGCATTGCTCGCATTTTTTGTCTCCTCCTTAATTTTTCAATCTTTTCCTGAGGTGTCATTGCTAGAGGGTTCACCGGAATCTCTGGAAAAGTGTTTAAAGGATTTGAATTACCAGAAGAAACTTCAGAACCACAAGGCACCTTTCGGTTACCTTCACCGGAATGAAACCATGGCAAGACAGATATGGCAGGATCCCGATTTCCCACATTCGTATACAAAGGAGCCAAAAGTGGAGTAGAGAAATGCTTGTATTGCAGGGACTCAGGTCCTTGAAGCTGCAGAAATTGGTTTCCCGATAAAGACCAGTTACTGAACAGATCCTGCAGTGGTCTAGCTTCATTTTTATCTTCTGATTTTTTACGGCTCTTCAAACATTTTCTTTTCCTACTCATCTGTACACATGAAACAAACTAGAGTAGCACTTTGATGTTCAAAACAAAAAGCAATAAGAAATAACAGAATATTGAGGAACACGGGAAGGAATATGTTAGCATTTTTCGGAGCTCTAGCAAAGTGCAGTGTGCTTTTTAAACACAAATTGAGGTCTTAAAGTCCCTAAAACTGGAAAACTAATTGAAATTTTATATAAAAATTCAAATGTAACGTAAATAGATGTCAAATGAAAATTGACAGCCATGCTCCTTCAATCTAATGGGTATGTACTGTTTCAATGGAGACTGTTGCTTAACATATTTCACAATTGTGGATGGGCTGGGGTAGAACAAAAGATTCCCCATTGTTGTCAATGTTTTGCTATTCTGTGGGGCCAAGGAATGCCCGTAGTTCATTAGATGTATGGCCCTCCATCTTTTCCCTTGGCCTATGACTGGAGCTCTTTCTCACCTAACTTGTATCTTCCCTTACTTCTAACTATAAATAAAAATAATAATAATAATAATAATAATAATAATAATAATAATAACAATTATAAAACTTTTATTTGAAAAAGGTCAAGCACCCAGGAAATATTTCTAGGATTTTATTTCCCATACAATGCATTTGTGCAATAAATGCCCATCTTAGATCAAGAAATGAAAATTTCAACTTTATGCATGCACATGTAGAGAGAAGAACATAAAAGTGATTTTTTTAAACATGCTGAGCCCACAAGTAAATGTAACATACAAAGAAATGTTTTTCACAAAGTTGGGATATATGCACATCAAAAAATTCGTCGATAGACAACAGGAAAGATAACTAGTGTTTTAAGAAAGAAGAATAAGGTTTTATGTTCTTGGCATATGGTGTATCTTACCATTTTTTTTTAGTATGACACAATAATTATAGAGGATAACATTATCTCTTTAAGATATTGCTTTTGCAGTTCTGGACATTCACCTCATGTTTACTGTATATAATTTTCTTTCTGACTTCCTACCTACCACTGCCAGCAAGAATAGAAGAAGAATCTAAAATGTGAAAAGTGGCACAATCATTTTCAAGCACTTAAAGTGAGTACGTATGAGCTCTGTTTCTAGCAGAAACCAGGTGAAAATTAAATTACCTTGTCCGCATATTCAGTTGTGGCGGCAACAGTTCCAGCATCAAGATTTGAGTTGAATGGTCGAGAATTGCTAACCATTTCCATAGCTACCTGTGAAAGCTCAAAAAAAAAAAATTAGTGCTTGCCTTTATCCAGGACCCCAGGTCATTTAATTAAAGATGTCAAGATGTTATGAACTGTAGGCATAACAAGTGCTATCCCTAAAGGCAGCATAAAAATAAATTATTTATGTATAATGTATCTACTGTATATACCTTGTCCTTCATGAAGATCTTATTTTTAATGCCTGCATTCCCTAGGTGATCCATGTCTGTCTGCACATTCTGTGGAACATTACAGGTGAGATCATTTACTTTCTCATAGCCAGGGGTGGGGGGCTGATCTTGGTCTAGCATGAACTCTGCTTTTCCATAATGCTTAGACGTACTCCTCAACGCTGTACACCCTAAACTTGGAGAGTCTATGGACAAAGAAACGGACTTGTCTGGGCTACTAGTTACACCTTTGGAAGACGACCATAGCTCATCAGCATTCCCAAGGCTTACATGTTCAAATACCGGATCACCGTTGCTGCAAAATATCACTTGTGTGAATATTAGGTTAGAGGCCACAATCAGGCAATGATGGATAATTACAGTAACGTCAACTGTAAAGAAGTCATTAAGATTGAATTATAACATTTCAAACAAAATTCTGTGATATATTTGTCCAATATATCTTAAGCCAAGTAACAGTTCTCAAAGGTACTAATTGGTCCTCCGTGGATATACTGCTTTAACAGCATAGATTGTGTTCGAAGATCAGTAAACACAAAGCAAACTTAAAAGTATAAAGTAATTACCAAGTAAAAAAATTCAAAGATCATAGTCCTTATTTGGACGCTTCCAATTTTTCAGTTTGAGTTCGACCATAGTCAATGTTCTAAAAGGCGTTAGGCGGGAGTAGGGCGGCCGAGGGGGGCCTAGCGCCTAGGGGGCCTGGGCGGGGCGTAGGCGGGATTTTTTATTTTAAGGCAATTCTAATATTTTATCTTACATTTATCCAAACAAAATAATAATATAAAACAAAACAATCTATAATAAATATAATAAAGACCTTTCTTAAAATTCAAATGCATATCCATATTGCTAATGTCAAAGTTCAAACACAAACATGCAATTGTTCAAAGTTTAAACATATTTTTAACGTATTCGTTTTATTTATAAACAAGATTGCTATTAAATAATAAAATTTAAAATTTCAAGAATTTAATTCAATATTAAAACTTAAGAAACTAAACATAAATTTAAGAATTACAAAATTGAATTAAACTAAATATTACAAATGTATTCTCATTTATATAATTTGAAGTTAGTACAAGTTCAAAAAATTATAACTATAATAAAATTATCCATTTTGACTTGATATTGTTCACTTTTTGTTGTGATTTGATATGCTACAATCTGTATTATGAATATGGCAAATCATTAGAAAAACAAATATATCAAGATTTGGTTTGGCTATTAAAATAAAAAAAATCTCTCCGCCTAGAACCCGCCTAATTTTCTAAAGGAATTTTTTTGTCGCCTTGGGCCTAGGTGAGGCGCCTGGGGGGCTTAGAGGCGCCAAGGAGGGGCCTAGGTTCTAGGCGGGGCGCCAAGGGGGGGCCTAGCGCCTAGGCGGACCTAGGCGGGGCCTAGGCAAACCTAGGCGGGAATTTTTAGAACAGAGACCATAGTTGAGAAATATGGAGTCTGACACTCTGTGGACAATGAAATAACAACTTTCCCCTGTTTAGTGCTTGCCTTAATGAAAGACAATTTCACACTTCATTTTCTTTTTCTCAATCCATCTAATTTGAGAAAACAGCAATAAATATTTTTTTCTCAGTAAATATATTCATAATTTCAAGTCAGAATGTGAAGGATGAAGATTCAATATGTTCATGATACTGAAATGAAGATTGTGCATTACCAAAAAATTCTATCGAGATCATCAAAGCTTCCAATATTAGCCCAATCATAGTCAACCAAATCGCTGTTGTATTTATCCTCATTCCGATTCTGAAAAGTCTCAGAATCATTATTTAGCTCAGCTGGCTCATCTGTTGAAGAATTATGCACAAATCAGAACTTACACTTACATGTGACAGAGTACAAAGTGCCGCCAACCATTACATAATGTAAAACTGATATGCAAACTACCTCTCTAGGAAACAAATCTTTCTATATCAGGTAAATGGTTTAGAGCTACAGTACCCATTGAATCCTGATCAGGTTTTGCATCATTTGATAAAGACAAATCAACGCATGAGTCCACACCAAGTCCTGAAACTGGAAGTCCTTCGTTTGCGTCATCTTGAGAATTTTTCTTTTGTTTACCCCCACTTATTTCACTTTTGGCAAAAGGAATCTTTGATTCAGTAGGCTTCAAATTAGAAGATTCCTCATTCCATTCCTTCTTAATATGACCCCCGAATAAATTTGGAGGTTTTCCTTCACTTCCATCAGGATATGGTACGATATGATCATCACTTTCATCAGCCTCGCCCCATATTATATTTACTAGCTGAAAAGAAGAGCATAAAGCGCCACCAATCATGACATAAGCCAATAAGCAATAAATAGCATGCAAAATTACAGATTATCATTCAATAGATAAATACTCCCTCCGTCTCATAATATTGCAACACTTCCTTTTCAAGTAACTATTGTGATGTAAATTACTAATTTACCCATAGTCATATCAAATTATCAACTTTATCATTTTAATACACAGTGACTCACTCCCCTAACTAAAGATTTTGTGGCTCACATTCTTGGAACACTCTTAACCAGACACTTTACAGGGACCAATTAACCAAATGAGATTTTAAAAGTTCCTTAAAATTTGTGCACGAAAGGTGCGTTTCAATAATTATGGGATAGAGAGTAGTAAATTGCAAGACCATTTTACAATTAAGCAATACTGCAAAAGTGTTTTTGTGTGGGCAAGTCTGCGATGTGTGGTGGTGGGGTGGAAAGATAGAGAGCAACAAATACAGCAGAAAACAAGGAAGTGAGTAAATTCTCCCTTATATATACGCAAAATGCAAATACACTATAGAAAAAACAAGCATGCCAACAAAATTTGAACCCCCCAAATTTTAAACACCTAACTATATGTATAGAATTGTAGCTGTATGGAACATATTGGAAAATGAAATTAACTATTATAGTGCCCTTGGATTAAACATCTAAATATACAATCAAACATTTACGTATCTCATAACAATGCATAAAACAAAATTATTGAGAAATCAGATTTAAGTGAACAGAGAAACACTGGAAATCAAGAGGTTCAGGATTCTGGATGTCAAGTTTGACTCTTAAGCAAACTAGAAGTTGAAGCTACTAAATTAGCATATACGAGAATAATGGTCATTCCACTAGACAACGTACTCTTTTGAATTCCAGTTGATTTATGGTATTCTAACCTCCATGTACATAATATTGACTTCTAATGCAATTGATTAATCATTCTCTCCATGCTAGGATTATTAATGGAGACCTACAGTGGATACCACACATGGACAGCTGAGAAAAGCACATCACATAACCAAAATACACATGCGAGAAGCGCAAAAAGACTTGAAGTCACAATTGAAGTTATTGTTTATATAGCAAATAACTAGAATTCACTTATAGGACCATACTTATTACAGATCACCTTCTATCAAATCATTGTTTAGGTTGCGGAAGGTTTTTTTTTTAACTCGGTTTTGGCTTCAATTTCGAGCAGTGCCAACCATTAAGCTAGAGCTTCAAATTTATTTATTTACATTTTTATTAGTTAACATGTAAATGTACCTATTTTATTTATTATATTACTTCTTTCTATTCCACAAAAATAGTCCTATTGTTTGATATTATTATTATTACCATTTGTTGATTGTCCGTTCCACCATTATTTAACCTTGATTCCTCTGTTACGCCGTTATTTCTCCTTGATTTCTCCATTACACTATAATTTTTTCCCACTACGGTGAAATTTCGCCTACACGCAACTTTGCATTGATAATACTTGAAATTACATTGTGACTCGTTATCAGATTGGTGAGTAAGGATACCAAACCGATACGTCAATGTTTCGCAACTCAGTTGATACTTTGAACCATATATCAAATGAAGATTGTTGCATGTGAGCATGTGGTGGGGTGTTGATAAAGTGATGAACATATGAACAGAGTAATGAGTGTGACATAAAGACAGACTCCATGGTAATTTGGAGGTTAGGGTAAAGATACAAATTGTTAGTAGATATTTAAGAGGATTCTAGATATTATTCTAAAGTATGGTTTGGGGATTACATAATTAGGGGATTGCATAATTAAGGGATAATGATTGATTTACTTTCCAAATGTATTACAACTATAAAAAGGCTCTCTACTATACATCGTAATACAAAAATAATAAGCGTCTTCTCCCTTTTTTCTTTGTTCACATGGTATCAAAGCTCATAGCGTAGATGGGTTAATAAGTATGGTAGAGGCTCAACCTAATAAATTATCCTTTTAGGTAAGAAGGTGATCCAACATGCTCTCTGTATTGGAATGATGAATTGATGTGAGATGAATTATGAATCGTTCAATGTCCCTACAATTTTGTAGAGAACCTTTATATAGGCTTAGAGTTGCAGTACATTTAGAATGTAAATCAATCATTATCCCTTAATTATGCAATCCCCCTAATTATGTAATCCCCAAACCATACCTTTAGAATAATATCTAGAATCCTCTAGAATATCTACCAACCTACAATTATGTAATCCCCCTAATTATGCAATCCCCCTAATTATGTAATCCCCAAACCATACCTACAATTTTGTAGAGAACCTTTATATAGGCTTAGAGTTGCAGTACATTTAGAATGTAAATCAATCATTATCCCTTAATTATGCAATCCCCCTAATTATGTAATCCCCAAACCATACCTTTAGAATAATATCTAGAATCCTCTAGAATATCTACCAACACTCCCCCTCAAGCAGAAGCATGTATATCAATCATGCCCAGCTTGTTACAAATAAATGTAATTCTAGTAGCAACCAAGGCTTTGGTAAACACAGCAGCAAGCTGTTCACTAGTCTTTACATGACTTGTGGATATAATTCCTTCTTGGATCTTTTCACGAACAAAGTGGCAATCAACTTCTATGTGTTTAGTCCTTTCACAAAACACTAGATAAGAAGCAATATGAAGACCTGTCTCAGTATCACACCAAAGTTGCATAGGTACCAACTTGTTAAATCCAAGTTCGGTTAACAAATGCTTCATCCAAATTAATTCACATGAAACATGAGTCATTGCTCTATATTTTGATTCTGCACTGGATCTAGAAACAACATTTTGCTTCTTACTCTTCCATGCTTCCAACAAATACGCAATACCTTGTAGTAGACCTCTAATCCCCTGCCCAATCTACATCTGAGAATCCTTCTACTCTATTATGTCCATGATCACGAAAAACCAATCCACGCCCTGGAGCACCCTTAAGATACTTCAATATCCTCATAACCGCATCTCAATGTGAGGACCTCGGAGAGGATAAAAACTAACTTACCACGGTAACAAGGAAGGAAATGTTTTTGCTACAGTGTCGATGAACAGTGTTTCTGCTACAGTACCGATGAAAAGTTCTGCTACAGTGCCGATGATGCACAATAAACTCAATTCAAGCTTCTCATGAACCACCATCTTCTTCCACTGCTACTTTTGTCCAGACAGGTAATGCTAGTGCTTGCCTCAGTACTTCTCGTCCCTGGGTAATTGATTATGGGGTTTTTGATCATATGACAGGTAATTCTAAAAATCTTTCTTCTTTTCAAAAAGTATCAACCCATGCTGGTGTTACTCTAGCGAATAGGTCCACAGTTAATGTTAAGCAACTTTATTTAAGAGAACGAAGAACATAAGCTGGTCATGAGATATCTCTGGAGATAACTTAACCAATCAAAACTTTACATTATTTGGAAATGTTGGATATTATATTTAAGGTTTTAGTATAAGGATAAGAGTCCTCTAGAGTCTAGACCCTAGTCGTGTGTCTGTTCCCAATAGGTCTATTGCAGTAATTTGCCCAATCTCTACACAGCTTTGTCATTGATGATTTTGCATGCGTAGCAGGATGCCTGAGCATTCCTTGCCAAGGGACTGCGTGTGTATCTGTTTTGCCCCAACGATAACTTTGGAACATTTTCTACGAAGAGGCGGATACCATTGCGTTTGCCCTTCATCTCATATATTGTATGATGTAAGTAGCAACAAATTCATCTTCTTCCGTTCTTCTAAAAGAGAATCTTACACAAAATCACTTGGCTAGAATCAATAGGAACCTAAGTATAACATTAAAAGTCTCTTGACATATATATAAATTTCAAATGCTTCATTTCATTACAGAGAGTCAAAATTTAGTCTCAAGGCTAGAGTTGTCCCATTTTGTCCAATATAGGACATGTATATTCTCAACGTTAAGCACCTCTTACAATTACATAAGCTATATATCATATACCTCAATATAATCGATTTCAATAGAACTTTTGTCATTTATTATTTAACAAGTAAACATTATTTTTTACTTTACAGGGATCTGAACTGAGCGTAAACATGGGTTTTAGACAGCCATTTATCATTTACCTTGTCACGAGATAGGATTTTTCCCTTACTTTTATTATGGAACTCTGCCGCAGGGGCCTTTAGGGCTTTGCCTGTGTCTAATTTTTGTAAAGGTTGGAGACATCTTTTGAGTGTTCTCTTTCTAGTTCCACTTCTGTAGGGTAGGTGAACTCCTCGTCGTCCGATGCTTGTATTATTTCTTTCCTTGTAATAAAATTTCTTTGTTTATTTTAAAATAATTTATAGCTCATTAACTCTCTCTAAATCCTATGTGCGAAGAGTCGTAAATAACATAAAATAAGATTTTATTTGGAGCGAAATTCTTGCAATAGACAAGAAGACTCTAGTTTACTAATGTCTTACAAATCATAGGTATATTCCCTTCTATCTTCAAGCAGGCAGTCCCCATTCAAAAGGATTCTATCTAGGCCAAGATACAATGTTGACCAGTTTTATTAATGCTCCAAGTAAACCCCATCGAATAACCACAAATCACATCTTGAAATCTCATTACTTCAATAAAGGAATTGAAGTCAGGAGCCCAACCCCCGAAATCTTTGAAATAGATAAAAAGAATATCCTCCTCTCATGTTTTCCAAATCCCTAAGAATTTGCCCCTTTTGGATGCATCTTTATTAACATAATTTTCGCACATATATTTTCAATTCATGTGTAATTTCCTGCAATTGCATATCTAAAATTTCATTCCCTTGCGCATGCGCAAGCTTGTCAGATTTCTGAAATTTCAAAAGTCCTCATCACTTGCATCATCAAGGACCCTCTGAACCACCATTCAACTTATCATCATAAAAGATGTCACTCTCAACTTCTCTAGGTGCCTTAGTTTATTAACAGAATCAATATGCATGAACACAATTTTGTCAATCTCCTAACCTATTCACTTCCCTAATTTCAAATAGATCATTACCCCGTCCTTCTGAATTACAATCCCTTTGATAACCAATCAACATGAATATTTTCAACGAATTCCCATTTTCACTATTTCTATTGCTAATTTCATCAAATCTCACATGATTAGTAAAATGTTCCCTATATGTGAGAGACATCGAACAAGGACCATTGGAACTAACAAAGTAATATGTGAAATAACCTCCCCTATCTATAATATCACTTTTTAACAAAAAAAAATATAGAAATAGAATTTCATGGTTGAAAAAAATGCCAACCCATATTACTATTATATTGATTACATAATAGGATTAGCTGTATAATTAACAATAGAAGATCTGAAACCTGATATTCCATTAACTAACCAAGAAAATGCAGGACATTGAAATTATAAGAGTGAGGAAGTTGGTTTTGTTTTTACATTTTTCTAGTTACTTCAAAAATATAAGAAAACAAATATTTAAATCTAACAATTTATGAGTGTAACAACTTTTTAATGAAGCAATGATGACTTGTCATTTATTTATTTCTCTTGCATAGGAGGGGAACAATGACAGACACATAATTCATACATTTTAATATTCTCATATTTATTATTTTATATGTTTATTTTATTTAACTAATACATTTTATTTTGTTTTGTAAGATTTACCTTATTTATCTTGGAGAATAAATAAAAGATAATTGTTCTAGCTTTTAAAGATGGAAAATGACTCCCAGATTGAAGTCAAGAAGAGGATAAAAGATAACAAAAAAAGACCAAGTTCAATGAATCTAAATTATGACACAAATTATTTTCCCTATAAATAGGTCTCTTTTTTAAGAGAGAGAAATGTATTAGTTTAGATTTGGAGTTGGAGTAAGATTAAATTATTTCTTCATTATAAGCTCGTTAAATGATCGTTAAAAAAAAGAGTTTTCTTATTTATTTTTAATCTTTTTTATTTTATTTATTTTCATTTCTAATTAATTTCTTTAATCTAGGATAAAAGATGAAATTAAATAATTATTCATGATAATATTTTTTATCTCTTTTATTATTTATGCTTTTATGTTTAATTGATTTCGCCTGTTTTTTTATTGAAATACCTTCGTTTTATACTTCTTATGTGATTTTAAATTAATTAAGAGGTTTTGATAAATTATTGTTAAAATATGAGTTTTTCATAATTCATGCTTGCTCGAAAAAGTTTTCATAGATTATAGTTAATCCTTAAATTTTCTATATTTGTCCACGTTAATTATAAAATTATGAAATTAAAGAGAAGGGAGATCAAAAACATAGTTGAGTTATAAAAATAGAAGAGATTGGATTACTTGTTATATTTATTGTTTAATGGATTCAGATTCCTGCTTCTTTATTATTAGTTTTTATAATCTAATTACTATTAATTAATCTCGATCTTTGTTTCTAATTCGCCTAAAATAGATATTAAGGATACATTAACTTGTCAATTATTCAATTTGACACTATGCAACATATTTTTAACACATCAAACAACACAAAAGCAAACATTATTAAATGTTTTGATTAGACGCTGTAAACTCTTGGAAACCACAGATAACAGAACAAGTTGTTGTGCGTTTGGAGATCCAGACGCACCACACCATTTTCGTTGCATTGCTTTTGGTTTGGGCTCCAAAGGCTGCGTTAACTAATCTTCGTTTGAAATAAGTTTAAGAATAAGTTGTTGTTAACCAATCGAGATATTCAACTGTGTTTAATACATTTGGAACTCCCAGACGTACCAAATGTGAGGAACAAACACTAAATACTTCAAAAAGGGAAAAAAAAAACATTTCTTTCAATTTTCTCAGTAACCAAATAGAGTCCCAGATAAGTAAATTAAGTAAGACAGACTCGGAAAATAATTTTACCTCTTCGTCGTTCCAATCAAACATTGCTAACAAACCCACAAAAGATCGACACACCAAAGCCAAATCCCACCACGTGGCTATCAAAGACTGCCCAAAACATCGCCGATTTCACAGACTAAACAGCTCTCAAAACCATCAAATGACTTAAAACGACATAAAACCCAAATCCAAATTCAAATATTCAAACCCGGTTGTAAATCTGCTTCTTTTGGATACTGCTTCACAAACAACGGAGTACACGGAGAATTCCAGGGTAGAGAGAGGAGACACGTGGCGGAAATGAATGGTCTGTGTATCGTGAAGGTGGAAACGCAAGACATGTGGAGCAAGAGAGCGTATCTAAAGTTGTGGCTAGAAACGTTGGGATCTATTTCTGGTACATGATTTGCCCCAACTAGATTTTTTATTTCTATTAAATTTTATTTATTGTTGATGGGCGGCTCTCTTTTTTTTTTTTTTTTATAGGAAATTCATATTTCATACTAATTTTTAATATTTCCACATAAAAAATATCGCTATAAATATATACAGATGGTAAAAATTGTCGCTATAAAATTTATAGCGACACTTTTTCATATAAAAATATTATTTTTTTATTGTGAATTTATCATTTTTTTTATTTTTTTTAATAATATATTTATATTTTGAAATTCACCTTTGGACCTACTTCTTGCCTGTTATTTTGGAACCATATGAATTATCTAGTTTTAACATATTAGTATTAAGCTTGACTAAAGGGAAATTATTTTTTTATGGTATTGATATATGTGAATTTTAAATTGATCGTCTCATATTTAAATAAAAGAAAGTGATCAATTTATTCGCAATAAATAAGACTTCAATTTACTTATATTTTTTCTACCTATTATGTCCTTGAGCTTATTATACAATAATTACATCACAAATTAATTTCACAATTATAGTGGTTTATTTTTCTTCTTTTTTGTTTCTTTTTTTTTTGTGTTTTTGAAGTTTAATGTTAAATATGTTATGTTAATGTGTAGGAAAATGTATATAGCTCAAACGACTGTTTTTCTAGAATATTTAGCCTTAGCTTACATAAACTAAGAAGAGGATGAAAAATAAACAGGTTAATTGACTTTTTTCCTATTAAAATATGTAGTTGTAAATGAGTAATTGAAATATATATATATATATATATATATATGGGAAATGATCCATAGCAAGTATTTGCTATGGAAAAAAATTGGAAAAATAGCACCATACCGTTCATTATAATAATTAAGGGCGTAGCTTAAAAAGGAAATTGCTCGTCCGCCAGTTCGTCTAGCGTACTATGAGAATATGAACAGGGCCTACCGCTACTCAAACAAGCGGATTATAAAAAAGAATTACAATCCCAAACTACCCCCAACTACTCCAAAGCGGATGTATTGGATGCCAGCCAACATGACTCAAAAGTCATGGCAATATAATAAAACAAATATAATAATCCGCTTGAGCACCATGACTCATGACTCATGGTAATATATGTTGACTCAACAATCATGGCAATATAATAAAACATGGTAACCAATCTATATATATAAAACAGAGCAGAGAGAGAAAAAAAGATAAGTGTCCCATCCAAAATTGACGTCAACAACTCTTTCTCATTCACCTATATTCAAATTTGAAACCCTCTCTCTTCTTACGCACAAACAACTCTTTGTCTCTCTCTCACTCTGGGTTCCCCAAACAACTCGATCCCTCCGCACTGCAAAAATCACTCTCTCACTCTTGGTTCTCCCTCCTCACCCACAAACTATGGTTTCATTTTCTGAAGATTAACCGAGAGCTTGTTTTGTGCAAGAAAAGATGACGAGAGAGAAACAAAGCATCTCCAAGCCCTTGAGCAAGGAACAGCCGAACAATCGCGTCTTCGTCTCTTCCAAATTGATCTCCTCGACTATGACTCCATTGTCGCCGCCGTTAATGGCACCACCGGTGTCTTTCATCTCGCTTCTCCCTGCATAATCAACAGGGTCCTTGATCACTATCGCAGCAAGCAGTAAGGTTCTTTTCTCTATCTGATTTTATTTTGAGAATTTCTGGTGGGTATTTGAAAAAGAGAAGATTCAATATTTCTTATTTTCCTGTTTCATTTTGTTTTAGTTTTAATTTTTTGTTGTTGGGAATTTCCACTCAAGGGTTTTAGCATATGTGCCTTCCAGTTTTATCCATTTCTCTTTATCTTTGGTATATAGAATATTCATGTGTTGTACTATATCTCATTTCTCTCTCCTCGCTCAAAAGGTACCCTTTGTTGAGCTGATGTAGTGGGTGAAGCTTAATTTACTTTAATGGAGGAGCTAAAAAAAGTTTCATTTGGTCTAGTAAAAGTTTTGCTAGCTGTGATTTTGTGTTCTTCGATGGTGTTTGCTGGTGATGTAGTTCATCAAGATGATGTGGCCCCAAAGAAGCCTGGTTGTGAGAACAATTTTGTTCTGGTGAGTTGAAATAAAACCCCTAATTTATTTCTTGTAATTTCATAAATTTTCTATTTGGGTTTATTTTTTTTTATTGTTTTGGGTGCTCTGTTTTGGGATTTATGCGCTTAATAATAGCCCTGGAAATTCAATTTATCAATTTTTATTTGTTCATTTTGTTGTTGGTGCTCTGTTTTGATTGTTTTGAGGATTCATGCGGTATTTGATAATCTTTTCTGGCAAACACCGTATGACCTTTTATCAAAAATTTATTTGGGTAAGCACTACCAAATTCGCCACAATTTTTGCTCATATAGTCAAGGGCAGGATTGTTATTCTATGTTATTTATTATCCTATATAGATTCCCCAACTCAATTTATTTTGTTTACAATTTCAGGGCTTGTTGTTTAATTTTTGTGAGATATCCTATGAAGAACCACAAAACATTAAGATTTAAAAAGAATATATCTATATATATGAAGCTTCTTTGGCAATGTGCTATTAGTGTGTCATGCATCCTTTCAATAGTCTGAGTGGAATATTATTCCAATCTTTCCAAATAAAAAAGAAAAAAAGAAAAGAAATATTGTTAGTTGTTTTTCTATTTTTTAATTTGCTGATTGTGTTGGTACCATCCCTTTGAACCCTTAACCTAGCTCTTCATTGAATTAACTTCAGTGTATCAATCAGGACTACAAGGGAGGGCCAGTGTGAAATAATAGTCTGTTGTTCTTTATTGATTTACTAGCTATAACCTGTGCCTGAAGGCACGCGTAACGAAAAATTAAATTAAAATTTGAAAAATAGTACATTATATAAAGACACATACCACCACAACAATTAATACATACTCGATCTTCAACATATATCCAATCACCAAAACATCGAGCTAGTCGGTACTAATTTCAAAAAAAATCGACAGAGTTTCCTTTAAAAATAGACATCCAGACAAATATAAACATGTCTATAAAACTTACAATCATCCATACATATTCAAACCACCAAAAAAACCATTATTCCATACCCAAAATCATCATAACCATGTAGAATTAGTTAACTTTACAAAAGACGGAACACAAAGAATACATACATGCAGAAAATAGAGAAACAACATGTTGAGCATAAGACCCTTTACCTTATAGCTTACACCAAGTATATTCTTTACATCTTACACCACGTATCCTTCAATATATACCTAAAATTTATCGAAATATGTGAGTCAAAATAAAACAATTGTAAATATAGAAGATAAGGTAGTTATGAAAAAAATAATAACATGAAGGTTTCACAGCTGGTGGGGAAATTAATACTTGAAATGTATTACCTTTCCAATATTTTGTTGGCATGGTGTTACAACATTGTATCCTACCTAACAAAGACCAGTAGTTAAGCACTTCAACTGAAAATGTAATAGACAGCCAAGGTACCATGAGCTTCAAAGCATTTCTGAATAGTTTATGGCAAGACCAATTAAAATTACTTCATCATCACATGCAATGTGAACAACAATGCTGTAACATTTTTCCCATGAAAATTAACACAGCCTCCAGCAGTAAATAAGGTTCAGCACATTGTCTATCGAAGAGCAACTTCACGTTGATTTTTTTGGGTTCAGTAAATAAAATATAGGAGAAAAAAATTAAGGATGAAAAGATATATG
Source organism: Panax notoginseng (assembly GCA_016801055.1). Classification (NCBI taxonomy): domain Eukaryota; kingdom Viridiplantae; phylum Streptophyta; class Magnoliopsida; order Apiales; family Araliaceae; genus Panax; species Panax notoginseng. Next base: position 136,991,795 of record CM029017.1, read on the forward strand.
GTATTGTTATTCTCATCTAAACTGAAATTGGTTTTTATCTGAGAATGTTCGGCTGCCATCAGGGTAAGGCCAAAAAAATATCATATTGCAGTACACTCTCCAAATTTTAGAATACTAATTCTATTCGAATAAACTTAGCAGAGAAGAACTACCCAGAGATTGCAAGTAACACTTGCAAGTCTAGCCAAATCCTACCGGAGACCACTAAAAGACTGTTCTCAATATCTTATAATCAGAACAGACATCAAATGTCATGACCGAGGACGACAATAACTTGCAATTATATATTCCATACACCAAAATTGGCTGAATACTAATGATTTATGGTGAAAAAGCAAAAATTACAAGTCCACAGACAGCAAGAAATTAGGTGGTTATTTTTCCAGATGAATCATGTTTTGGGGGTCTATCATACAACTCACACAGAACCTGTCTAATGATGCCTTCCTTCTATTTGTTCTACCATCAGCATGTATTTTCATTAGATTGATTGAATTTTAAACAACAAACATACCAATGTCTCAAGTCCAATCATTTTGATTTCATTTTCCATCACGCTCTCACCTTCGATGAGCACAACATCACCAACCTATGAAGAACACAGTTAGGTAGATAATAAACTTGAAGAACTCTATTCATGGTCTAATTATACTTCAAATTACTTCAAATTATCCTGGAAGATATTCTATTGCTTGATATATAATGGAATAAATTCTAGAACAAGGGAACTGCGCAAAAAAGTTGAAGACAGGACAACACAAGGTCAAACAAGAATCTATCAGATATGTATGTCAATAGATGGATTGGGAGGCAACATTGAGTCTTGGGACAGGGTACAGAATAGTAGACAAGATCTGATTGAGGACAAGGTGTTAGAATAGAGATAAATAATAAGAAAAAAGGTTAAGAACCTATGCAAAGAATACGTAGAAACTCACTTAAAAGCATAAATCTTTAATCTTAAAATAATAATATATCCAACTCTCAATAATAACCAATACATGTTCACTGTTTCAGTCGGTAAAAATATTGACAAGTAAACAAATGGCCTAACGCTAAGAGGAAAAAAGTCCACAAAGAGCAATGGGACATATGAAACGAAAAAAACAGTGAAACTCTTGATGTTTGGTTGATGCAAGAAAGTCATGCTTATCAAATAAAACTTATACATAAACCTAGAATTGATGTGTTGGGCATAGTGCTTAGATTTATCAGCAAGGGATTCCCACACATGCATCCAAAGAGCATAAAGAATAAGAATGCACAAATATTTGACATACTAAAGAGTACCTGCGCAATATCCTCCAGTAGAAACCTTTCTAATTCACCAGAAAGTAATTTTGGCCTGATCTCTACGACCAATACCACCCACTGCATAAATCAATAAAGAACAACAGACTATTATTTCACACTGGCCCTCCCTTGTAGTCCTGATTGATACAGTGAAGTTAATTCAATGAAGAGCTAGGTTAAGGGTTCAAAGGGATGGTACCAACACAATCAGCAAATTAAAAAATAGAAAAACAACTAACAGTATTTCTTTTCTTTTTTTCTTTTTTATTTGGAAAGATTGGAATAATATTCCACTCAGACTATTGAAAGGATGCATGACACGCTAATAGCACATTGCCAAAGAAGCTTCATATATATAGATATATTCTTCTTAAATCTGAATGTTTTGTGGTTCTTCATAGGATATCTCACAAACATTAAACAAGCCCTGAAATTGTAAACAAAATAAATTGAGTTGGGGAATCTATATAGGATAATAAATAACATAGAATAAAATCCTGCCCTTGACTATATGAGCAAAAATTGTGGCGAATTTGGTAGTGCTTACCCAAATAATTTTTTGATAAAAGGTCATACGGTGTTTGCCAGAAAAGATTATCAAATACCGCATGAATCCTCAAAACAATCAAAACAGAGCACCAACAACAAAATGAACAAATAAAAATTGATAAATTGAATTTCCAAGGCTATTATTAAACGCATAAATCCCAAAACAGAGCACCCAAAACAATAAAAAAAAATAAACCCAAATAGAAAATTTATGAAATTACAAGAAATAAATTAGGGGTTTTATTTCAACTCACCAGAACAAAATTGTTCTCACAACCAGGCTTCTTTGGGGCCACATCATCTTGATGAACTACATCACCAGCAAACACCATCGAAGAACACAAAATCACAGCTAGCAAAACCTTTACCAGACCAAATGAAACTTTTTTTAGCTCCTCCATTAAAGTAAATTAAGCTTCACCCACTACATCAGCTCAACAAAGGGTACCTTTTGAGCGAGGAGAGAGAAATGAGATATAGTACAACACATGAATATTCTACATACCAAAGACAAAGAGAAACGGATAAAATTGGAAGGCACATATGCTAAAACCCTTGAGTGGAAATTCCCAACAACAAAAAATTAAAACTAAAACAAAATGAAACAGGAAAATAAGAAATATTAAATCTTCTCTTTTTCAAATACCCACCAGAAATTCTCAAAATAAAATCAGATAGAGAAAAGAACCTTACTGCTTGCTGCGATAGTGATCAAGGACCCTGTCGATTATGCAGGGAGAAGCGAGATGAAAGACACCGGTGGTGCCATTAATGGCGGCGACAATGGAGTCGTAATCGAGGATATCAATTTGGAAGAGACGAGGACGCGATTGTTCGACTGTTCCTTGCTCAAGGGCTTGGAGATGCTTTGTTTCTCTCTTGTCATCTTTTCTTGCACAAAACAAGCTCTCGGCTAATCTTCAGAAAATGAAACCATAGTTTGTGGGTGAGGAGGGAGAACCAAGAGTGAGAGAGTGATTTTTGCAGTGCGGAGGGATCGAGTTGTTTGGGGAACCCAGAGTGAGAGAGAGATAAAGAGTTGTTTGTGCGTAAGAAGAGAGAGGGTTTCAAATTTGAATATAGGTGAATGAGAGAGAGTTGTTGACGTCAATTTTGGATGGGACACTTATCTTTTTTTCTCTCTGCTCTGTTTTATATATATAGATGCAGTGGGTGGTATTGGTCGTAGAGATCAGGCCAAAATTACTTTCTGGCGAATTAGAAAGGTTTCTACTGGAGGATATTGCGCAGGTACTCTTTAGTATGTCAAATATTTGTGCATTCTTATTCTTTATGCTCATTGGATGCATGTGTGGGAATCCCTTGCTGATAAATCTAAGCACTATGCCCAACACATCAATTCTAGGTTTATGTATAAGTTTTATTTGATAAGCATGACTTTCTTGCATCAACCAAACATCATAATTCTTATAGAGTTTCACTGTTTTTTTTCGTTTCATATGTCCCATTGCTCTTTGTGGACTTTTTTTCTCTTAGCATTAGGCCATTTGTTTACTTGTCAATATTTTTACCAACCGAAACAGTGAACATGTATTGGTTATTATTGAGAGTTGGATATATTATTATTTTAAGATTAAAGATTTATGCTTTTAAGTGAGTTTCTACGTATTCTTTGCATAGGTTCTTAACCTTTTTTCTTATTATTTATCTCTATTCTAACACCTTGTCCTCAATCAGATCTTGTCTACTGTTCTGTACCCTGTCCCAAGACTCAATGTTGCCTCCCAATCCATCTGTTGACATACATATCTGATAGATTCTTGTTTGACCTTGTGTTGTCTTGTCTTTAACTTTTTTGTGTAGTTCCCTTGTTCTAGAATTTATTCCATTATATATCAAGCAATAGAATATCTTCCAGGATAATTTGAAGTATAATTAGACCATGAATAGAGTTCTTCAAGTTTATTATCTACCTAATTGTGTTCTTCATAGGTTGGTGATGTTGTGCTCATCGAAGGTGAGAGCGTGATGGAAAATGAAATCAAAACGATTGGACTGGAGACATTGGTATGTTTATTGTTTAAAATTCAATCAATCTAATGAAAATACATGCTGATGGTAGAACAAATAGAAGGAAGGCATCATTAGACAGGTTCTGTGTGAGTTGTATGATAGACCCCCAAAACATGATTCATCTGGAAAAATAACCACCTAATTTCTTGCTGTCTGTGGACTTGTAATTTTTGCTTTTTCACCACAAATCATTAGTATTCAGCTAATTTTGGTGTATGGAATATATAATTGCAAGTTATTGTCGTCCTCAGTCATGACATTTGATGTCTGTTCTGATTATAAGATATTGAGAACAGTCTTTTAGTGGTCTCCGGTAGGATTTGGCTAGACTTGCAAGTGTTACTTGCAATCTCTGGGTAGTTCTTCTCTGCTAAGTTTATTCGAATAGAATTAGTATTCTAAAATTTGGGGAGTGTACTGCAATATGATATTTTTTTGGCCTTACCCTGATGGCAGCCGAACATTCTCAGACAAAAACCAATTTCAGTTTAGATGAGAATAGCAATACCATATATCTTTTCATCCTTAATTTTTTTCTCCTATATTTTATTTACTGAACCCAAAAAAATCAACGTGAAGTTGCTCTTCGATAGACAATGTGCTGAACCTTATTTACTGCTGGAGGCTGTGTTAATTTTCATGGGAAAAATGTTACAGCATTGTTGTTCACATTGCATGTGATGATGAAGTAATTTTAATTGGTCTTGCCATAAACTATTCAGAAATGCTTTGAAGCTCATGGTACCTTGGCTGTCTATTACATTTTCAGTTGAAGTGCTTAACTACTGGTCTTTGTTAGGTAGGATACAATGTTGTAACACCATGCCAACAAAATATTGGAAAGGTAATACATTTCAAGTATTAATTTCCCCACCAGCTGTGAAACCTTCATGTTATTATTTTTTTCATAACTACCTTATCTTCTATATTTACAATTGTTTTATTTTGACTCATATATTTCGATAATTTTTAGGTATATATTGAAGGATACGTGGTGTAAGATGTAAAGAATATACTTGGTGTAAGCTATAAGGTAAAGGGTCTTATGCTCAACATGTTGTTTCTCTATTTTCTGCATGTATGTATTTTTTGTGTTCCATCTTTTGTAAAGTTAACTAATTCTATATGGTTATGATGATTTTGGGTATGGAATAATGATTTTTTTGGTGGTTTGAATATGTATGGATGATTGTAAGTTTTATAGACAGGTTTATATTTGTCTGGATGTCTATTTTTAAAGGAAACTCTGTCGATTTTTTTTTGAAATTAGTACCGACTAGCTCGATGTTTTGGTGGTTGGATATGTGTTGAAGATCGAGTATGTATTAATTGTTGTGGTGGTATGTGTCTTTATATAATGTGCTATTTTTCGAATTTTAATTTAATTTTTCGTTACGCCGTGCCTTCAAGCACGGGTTATAGCTAGTCATGGTAATATAATCCAACAATCAACGCACCACGCACAGAAACGCCGATTACAATCCAATATGATTTCGATTACTGTATTACTTTATTACTTTTTGTTTTTTTCTATATATGATTTGTATTGGCTTGAAGGTTTTTTTTTTAAAAAAAATTCGTCTGCTACTCTTTCTTTCACTATTGCTATTTTTAGTGGAAGAATGGTCTTTTAAAATTAAATCCAAACCGTTTGATCTGGACGACGAGATCAAACAATACTCTCATATAATAATATTAGCTATAGATTTGGCTCCCGTGTGTGTATATATATATATATATATATATATATATATATATACACACAATCAAGATCTAGTCCGGTCTCTGGAATGTTAACCAAAAAACGAACTTCTGATCTCAGCCGTGGGATATATCGAATGGCCTAGGAAAGAGAGCCTTTGGAGAAAAAAAAAGACGCGGGTCATAATTGTGGGTCAAAAAGGTCTGGCCTCTCTTTTTCCTCTCTTTCTCCTAAATCACGATTTCCCTTTCACAGCAATTTTGACTTGGGACGCTCTGGCAGCAATTGTGACAGCAATCTTGAGGATACAGGCTGAAGAATAGGCAAGACCAGATCTGGTTTCGTGGTTTCTGTCCCTCTTTTGCCCAAGAATCGCGACTCGTTTTCACAAGTCGCCGGAAATAGCTGTGAGATAAACGGTCTCCGGCCGAAAACTCATAGGAGGCTCCCTGAATCTCGTGGTTTCTGTCTCTCAAGAACATTTGCGATTTAGGAGTATCCCAAGGTATTTTTTATTACTAGAATTTGAACCAAATGAATGAAATCTAGGGTTTGGCAGTAAATTTTGGTTTTTGGGTTCTGTCTAAGAATTGCCAAATTGTGTAGATCTTTCTGTGATGATATATGGGTGGCCTTTCATGTGTTAAATTGAATTTGCAATTTTTGTAGTGTAATTATGATTATGAATATCATATTAATATAGTATAACTTCGAGTTTTCACAGTAAAGCTTGTGAGCTTTTTATGTAAATCTGTGAACTAAACATAGTGAAAGGATTTTAAATTTTTTATAAAATGGTATTGGATTATTTGGCAGTAAAATGTGATTTTTGGGTTCTGTCTTTAGGTTTCAATTGAATAGCAAACATGTCTTCTTGTTGATTCTTTATAATTATGATTATGAATATCATATTAAAATAGTATAATCAAGAGTTTTCATAGTAAAGCTTGTGAGCTTTCAATGTAAATCATTGAACTATCATAGTGAAAGGATTTTAAATTTTTATAAATGTCATTGGATTATTTGCAGTTAATAGAAGTTAGTATTTACCACACATTTTGAACAGTAATATTTGTGGACCATCGAAGATTAGTGCACTTTGTTGGTTTTAAAGTAGCTAGTTATCTTGCAGATGTCATGTACACAAATTACTAGATTTTTCGCACATGCTTTAACATTTTTTTACATTCACTTTGTAGAAAACATGTTAGATTTTCTTAAAAAAAACCTGAAGATGGACTCTTTAACCATTTGGGTATCTTTCTACATTGTAACACTTTTGTTCATGTGTGTGGATTACCAACTGTGGCTTGCCTCTAAAACATTACAATCTTATGGTGGTTTTGGCAGATACAGTTCAATAAAGGCATGTCTAATTCAAGCAACATGAGCATTCAAACTCATGATACACGATTTCGAAACAAGATGTGTTATTGTCGCCTGAGAGCTGCTGTGAGAATATCTGAATCAGAGAAGAATCTTGGAAAGCTTTACTATGACTGTCCAAGGGAGAAGGATAAAGGAAAATGTAAGTTTTGGGACTGGTGCAATCCAATTGTCCGTTGATGAAGCACACGTGCAGCTGCGCAGCTGCGCAGCCGCGCAGCTGCGCAGCAATGATGATGGTCGACTTGGAGTCATTGAAATCAATGTGGCAAATCTTAAACACATTATCAATATCATCGTGTTCTTTTGTGGGCTAGCCTTGGTAGTGTCGGTCATGACACTTGTCAAATGATTGTAACGATGGTCTTCTACTATTATTTAACTTTTCCCGTTTTATTTCGTTTAATGATGGTTGTTTGTTCTCGTCTTTGATGGCTTTTAATTTGATAGCATTTTGTGTGCGCGTAAGTAAAATGTAGTAAAATGTCATCGGCATTTCCCTTCTTTGTTCACACTTTCTGTATGTAAATGAATGATAAGGAAAGTGATGGAGCCATGATGGACTAATTAGAAACTAAGTTTTTTTTTTCTTCGAAATATGGAGTTATTTCATATTTTTGGCGCAAGTTATAGACTTCTTTGTGGATATACTGTGTATTCGGTTCTCTTAAATTTAACACCACAATTTTGCTGAGGATAGATTGGTCGAATGGGAAAGGTATAATGGTATTCAACTTTTTAAAACCATCTTGGTATAAGATGTTCAATAACCATCTTGGTTAACATTTTAATGCAGGTTTTCATCAATCAATTCATTTCCAGTACAAAATCTAGGGGGAATAAAATGATTTCAACACTTTTCTCATATGCATCTGCAGAAACTATTTGTACAACATCAGTTATCGAATTACACCCAGGTCATAGTTTCTAACCACTGTTGTAAGATATTGCGACATATTTTGTGGATCTCGCTTATATTTCCTCTTAACAAACACAGAACAGTGGACAATAATAAATAATGTTCAAAAGAAATAATGTGAGCTTTCTATGTAAAATTGGCATAATGGCCTAAAAAGTTACTGTACATTTTGAGATTCAGCTTTATTTAACAGCTTCTTTGTTGGAAATAACATCCCAAAACTAGAAATGCTTTCAAGCAACTGGCCCTGAAAATGATCACTAGACTACATAAATAATTATAAGCATCCAGATTTCTCATGATTTCTGCACAGCCATATTTGCAAAAAACAAAATTTGTAAGCTTGCAACAAACAAAAGGAACACACATTCTTGTTATAAAATGTTGATAAAGTGCAATAAAGTGAAGGAGCAATTTGATACATAACAATAATAGCTTATATCATCAATTTGGCAGATTACATACATCGTAGATCCACACATTAAAGAAACTAATTAAAATACAGAAAACTTTCAAATTCCTAAACAAGCACCAAAGAAACTAATGAAAGCAGCTCCCGCCACAAAGACTCCCATCCTGAAACACGAAAATGTCATCAATGTTAACTAAAAGATGGAGACAAAATTGCAATAAGGAAAACAATTACCAGATGATACCATTTCTATCTCTTTTACACAATGATGCATTCTGCAAACACAACAAGTATACAACTTAGAATGATCTAGTCCAGCAGCCAGAAAAGACCATCACTGTGAAGGATTAGTGAAAGAATCAACAAGAAGACATGTTTGCTATTAAATTGAAACCTAAAGACAGAACCCAAAAATCACATTTTACTGCCAAATAATCCAATACCATTTTATAAAAATTTAAAATCCTTTCACTATGTTAGTTCACAGATTTACATAAAAAGCTCACAAGCTTTACTGTGAAAACTCAAAATTATACTATATTAATATGATATTCATAATCATAATTACACTACAAAAATTGCAAATTCAATTTAACACATGAAAGGCCACTCATATATCATCACAGAAAGATCTACACAATTTGGCAATTCTTAGACAGAACCCAAAAACCAAAATTTACTGCCAAACCCTAGATTTCATTCATTTGGTTCAATTTCTAGTAATAGAAAATACCTTGGGATACTCCTAAATCGCGAATGTTCTTGGGAGACAGAAACCACGAGATTCAGGGACCCTCCTATGAGTTTTCGGCCGGAGACCGTTTATCTCACAGCTATTTCCGGCGACTTGTGAAAGCGAGTCACTACTCTTGGGCAAAAGAGGGACAGAGACCATGAAACCAGATCTGGTCTTGCCTATTCTTCAGCCGGTATCCTCAAGATTGCTGTCACAATTGCTACCAGAGCTTCGCGAGTCAAGATTGCTGTGAAAGGGAAATCGCGATTTAGAAAAAAAAAGGCCAGACCTTTTTGACCCGCAATTATGACCCGCGTCTTTTTTTTCTCCAAAGGCTCTCTTTCCTAGACCGTTCGATATATCCCACGGCTGAGATCAGAAGTTCGTTTTTTGGTTAACATCCGGGAGACCGGACTAGATCTTAATTTATATATATATATATATATATATATATATATATATATGAAAAAAATGTATGTACACAGCTGTGTAATACACAGTCGACTATGTCGACGATTTTTTGGGCTATAGCGACGGGTGAACCGTCGTCATAGCCTAAAAAACACGTCGTCATAACCTAACTGTATAATACACAGCTCTCTATATATATATATATATATTGGAGGGACATTTATGTAGTAACTTCGCCTGAGCTACTCTTTTTTTCACTATCGCTATTTTTAGTGGCAGAAGGGTCTTTTAAAATTAAATCCAAACCGTTTGATCTGGACGACGAGATCAAACAATACTCACATATAATATTAGCTATATCGGCTCCCGCGCACATATAATATTAGCTATATCGGCTCCCGCGCGTGTATATATATATATATATATATATATATATATATATTGGGAAAAGATCTATAGCAAGTATTTGTTATGAATGAAAAATTTGACAAATAATATCTATACCATCCATTGCAATAATCGGAGATTAAATTGGGTAGCGGACGTGTTTTCAATAATGTTTAGACAAAATTGCCCCAATCCATCCGCTACTTGAAGTAGCGGAATAATTCTTCTCTACCCACGCAGCGGTCTTCTTCGTACCAAATAAGTTCAGCAGATCTTCATCCCATTCCAACCAAATTCGTAGCAAATAAGTTCAGCAGATCTTCATCCTATCCCAACTAACACTGTTATTTGCTGCAGATCTTCATCCCATCCCAACCAAATACCGAATAACATGCTATTTCTGACGCGAAATCGCAGCAGATCTTCATCCCAAATACCGAATAACATCCCAATAGCAAATAAGTTCAGATCTTGCTGTAATATGAATATTAAGAATATTTAGCATCCCAAATAGCGAATAACTTCAGATCTGTAATATGAACATTAAGACTCCCAAAATTGATATCCATCCGGAAGAAAATTTTATTACGTTAAATATAAGTGCAAAGAATTGGTACAGAGAATAGAGAATAATTCAGAAATCGCGTCCGCTAGTTGGTATCGCAGCAGAGGATGCCAGGATTTAGTCGAAGAAAAAAATGCATCATGGTGGATTTAGGATTTAGTCGAGAAGAAAATGCATCAGGATTTGGGGGATTTAGGATTTAGTCGAAGAAGAAAATGCATCAGGATTTGGGGTTTGTCGCTAGTATGGATGGGGGCAATTTTGTCTGAACATTATTGAAAACATGTCGGCTACTTCAACTAGCGGACGGGGCTATTCCTAATTTAATCTCCGCCCTTAATTATTGCAATGGATGGTATAGATATTATTTATCCAATTTTTATTCATAACAAATTCTTGCTATGGATCATTTCCACACGCATATATATATATATATATATATATATATATATATATAATAAGACAAAACATGATTTTTGGTTTCGTTTTTGGTCTTTTGTCTTTGTCTTTTATTTTTGGTATAGACTTAAAATTTAACTACTACTAAAACATTTTACTCTAATTTTATTTTATTTATTTTTATTTATTTTGAATAACCTTCAATTTAGCTACAATTAAAATACCTCCAATTTAACTACAATTAAAACAATTTTTTTTTCATATGCAAAGAAAAGATAACAGACGTGTATATAATAAGACATGGTTTTTTGGTGTTCGTCTTTAATTTTTGGCACCTCCAATTTAATTACAATTAAAACACCTCCTAACTATAATTAAAACATATTTTTTTCATATGCAAAGAAAAGATAACAGACACTAGACGACAATCAAAATTCCGTTCCACTTTTACAATTGAAATTTCGTTACACTTTTACAAAGATTACTTGGAAAAATTCATGTATATTTTGTTTTAGTATAATACTTTTTAACTATTTTCTCTAGAATTTTCTGTTTGGGTAATTATTACAACATAGAATTCTTAAGATAATAAAATAGATTTATTTTCATATTTAGTTTGAATTTTAAATTGTTATTCGACCTTGAATTTTAAATTGGTGGTTATGATTATATGTTACCCTACAAGAAAAACGTTTATTTATATCATAATTAGACCTATTCCATCAGAAATAGACTAATTTTGACAAAATATTTTGTCGGTCAATCCTTCAAAAATAGGTGTCTCTCAAGGATAAATCCGCTGAGAATTTTTTCGGGCATAAGCTATGCCTGACAGACTTATTTTTGAAGAAAATTTCGTCGGACTTAAGTTATGGTCGCCAAATTATGACCGATAGAATATTCCGTTGAAAATAAGTCTGACACGTGTAATTTGGAGAAATAAATGAAACAACCTATTTTCGACGGATTTCCGTCAAAAATAAGTTATTCCGTCAAGCTTTAGTAAAAATATTTTTTGTTTTTGCGATTTTCAAGTTTTTAAATCGCAATTTGTACTTATTCCTGTTTTCGGCCAGCTTTTCCAACAATATACACAACAAAAAACATAAACGCTAAATTATGAACTTCGCCCAACGACACACAAATACAACAAACATATGTATCCCCCATATATAAACAAAATTACGATAGATAACATGATACATTAGTTTAACAAAAAATGGGACTCAACAATGATTTACAACGTAAAATAAGGTAAACTATAATTTACAATAACGTAAGACTATAAATTACATGATAAACTATGTAAAAGTAAAAGTATCTACAAACGACGCTGATACTACCATCAGTAGCAGGGGTCCATGTTGTTCTTCTGGAGTCTAAAAATCATCCTCATCATACCCACCATGCTCGACATCATCTCGCCATGCTCAACATCATCCCTCCCGTTGGGACATGGTTATTTGGGCCCAAATCTTATAATGGGCTATGGTCCACACATGGAGTTATTTTAACCCATGTGGAAATCTAATTTGGAGGATGGAGTGTTTTAAGGAATCAAGGATTCCTATTTGGTTTCTAAATATAAGGAGGAGGTGTTGGGATTTGATCCAGTTTCCCTTATTTTTAAGAGATCTTATACAATCCTATGAAGGAATTCTACTGAATGAGGAACCCTAATCCAATACGGGAAATGACTATATGGAAGTGGTGAGATTACTATAAATACAAGGCTTTACCCTGATTTTAAGGTACACATTATTATTTTCTAGCACTAAAACATTAAGCCTCCATTGTTAACTAAGCATGTATTTATTCTTACACCGGAGCTATCCCCCGGCGACCCAAGCCGTCAAGCTTCCGATGTTTACCCGTTAAGATGCAGGATTGGAAGCGTTTTGGTGATTAGAGTGTGTGGTCGGATCTTGGCGTTAACATTAGCTTTAGAAGGAGGGCTTTCTAGTGTTGAGATTTTTCAATCACAACAAGGAGTTATCTAGTAGTAAATATGGTGAACAGTAAAACACTTTCTGGCATTGGGAAGTCAACGGCGGAAGGATCTATCGGGAAAGGAGGTTTAGTGAATGACAGGTTAGGCCCATCCAAAATCATTCATGACAGACTCGGGTCCCACAACCTTTCGGTAGGACAACATGGTCGTGATAAGGAGGAAGGCCCACGAAGGATGTGACGCCCCCAAAATAAGTATACATCACCCATTCTGAGTCGCCAAATACATGGTACAGAAACAAATACAACTTCATTAATACAATTGTCGTGCAAAAAACGACAACACATACACTGTGAGTTTAAATACAAATATTGTCTAATAGACAGTATTCAAACTCAAAAGGCGTCCTCATTACAATTATTGATACACTATTTTACAAAATAGTGAGGACTACTAAAACAGCTATCCTGAACCATCACTCCATACCCCGGCTAGTTCCTGCTATGTTCTCACCTCCTGAGAAGAAAAATGGAACAAAAAAGAAAAGGGTGAGCTCAACTAGCCCAGTAAAGAATATTATGACTAAGATAATATACAATAAATTATTATTAGTCTTCAATAGGGAAAAATCTAATAAAACATAATAGACAACAAGTTTTAGATCAACAACTGCAGCGAAAACAACAATCCATTAGAAAAGTCAAGTAGAGAATGAATTCTACTATCTTCTAAGATTTAAAAGTCCATCATCAATATTTTATCCCTGTAACATCAATCAATATATATCTTGAATTAAATATTCATCTTTGCACTACATGCCAAAGATATTCATTTGTATCGCCAGTTGGTCATGTTCATCTCAACACATGTTCATCTTTGCACTACAGGCCAAAGATATTCATCAGTTAATCATTCATCTTTGCACTACAGGCCAAAGATATTCATCAAGTATCATCATTAAGGACTGAGGATGATGAAAAATATTTTAGAGAACGAATCCAGTAAGATAAAAGGACAAAGATTAGAGATTCGTACTTTAAATAAATCAAGTTTAAAAATACTCCATAATAAACCGTAATAGAGTAAAATTCAGGAATGAAGATCAAAACATGGATACAATCAAAGATAGTAACCATAATAGACATCTGGGACAAAGAAAAGAAATTTTCATTTTTTGGTGAATAGTGCCGTATTTGTGAATAGTGCCGTATACGTGAATAGTAATCCCGACACAAAAAGGTAGAAATTTCACAATAGAATTCATATCAATATTTCAGCATAATAATATTGAAGAAAATAATATCATTTACGAAGAAAATAACATCCCTTACCTCAAAATAACAGTACTTCTGATAGGAATATCGGATGTAAAGCTGAAGAAAACTTGCACTGAATAGCAACTCACAAAGTATCTAAATACTCATAAAATACACTCGATAATATAGAGAGAGAAAACTTATTTCTGGTGTGATTTTCAATTATAACTAAGTACCTTATTTATAAAAAAATGCTAAAACGCCAAAGGAGACTAAATTAATAAAATAATATATATATTTTCCTCCTTCTACGCCACCTACCAAGACCAGCCACTAGCATGCCATTTCTGAAAAAATAAATTTGCAGCCCACATGTTTAAAACAAAAGTGGGTCCCACCCATAATTTTAATAAAAATATTTAATTTTTAAAACTTCAATAATTCATAATAAATAGCTCTTTTATCAGAAAAATTCAAATTGCGTGTCTTTTTCATATAAAATTTAATTCTCTACAACTTTGTAGAAGAAAGTTTTTCCAAATTCCAAACAGAAAATGCCCGAAATCTACATACGAACGATTTTTACTACATTCATTCTGACAAAATACTGATAAAACACATTAACATTAATTCCTTCAATTATATCCACATAAAAATAAATATTTCCTTCATTTATATTCATATAAAACAAATATTTTCTTATCATAAAAATCAATAAATAATTATTCACAAATAATATTACAGAATCACAATTATGACAACCAAGTTGTTCCCAGGAAAGAGGGGCTTTCCGATAAGGATTTTTCCTTATTGGCACGCAATTAAGTGACCAAACCTCTCCTTAGACAGAACTTCCACAGACATTGCCAATAATGATATCTAATAATATTATTCAAATAATATGAATTATTGATCTGATAATGGGAAATACTGTGCAGTGACAATTATTGAAATAACAATAATATAAAATATCAATGCAACAATTATTGAATTAATAAAATAAAATATTAAACAGTAATTACTGTAACAATTATTGAGTAGTGCATTCTTACGTAAGGATTAATAATTCATCAATACTGTGCAATACCGTGTGCTACTGTGCAACCACGCGTACTACTGTATTTTAACCACTGGGTATTCCAACAGTGTTAACGGTAACAACTACGCCGTTATTTATAAAAACTCAAACTTATTGTTTTTTTCATCCAATCGTTTTCCGTTATGGGGCTCATAAATGGCTGCGCCGTCGTACGAATATTCTCCGACAGCAAGAATATTCTACGACCAAACGAATATTCCCCGACAACAATGAATACTTTATAACCACTTGCTTATTTTGCAAAATTTACACATTTCACCCATAACCAAAGCATTATATCAAGTTAACACCTTATTAATTCAAAATAATGAATAGAGAAAATTCAATTTTATTTATAATAAGTTGGGGTCTTACAATCTCCCCTCCTTATGAAATTTCGTCCTCGAAATTGACGTACGTACCTGGTATTTAAAAAAGGTGAGGATACCTCGCTTTCATTTCTGATTCCAACTCTCAAGTCATTTTCTCAATAGCATGGTTCCTCCACAAAATCTTAACTTGTGGTATAACCTTGGTGCGTAGGACATGCTCTTTCCTATCCAAGATCTTAACAGGTACCTCCTCGTACGTTAAATCTTCAGCTATTTCGTCTGGTTCTAACTCAATAATGTGGTTCGGGTCTTTCACATATTTATGAAGCATAGATATGTGAAAAACTTTATGAACACGAGACATGCTTGGAGGTAATGCGAGTCTATAGGCCACATTTCCTATTCGCTCAAGAATTTCAAATGGACCAACAAATTTTGGATTGAGCTTTCCTCTTTTCTCAAATCTTGTAACTCTCTTCCATGGAGTAATACGTAACAATACATGATCCCCAATATTAAACTCCACGTCCTTTCGATGAAGATCCGCATAACTCTTTTATCGATCTTGTGCCGTTTGTATACGTTGTCGGATCATTTGGATCTTTTCTGTAGTTATGCGTACCAATTCTGGTCCCAACAATGTTGCTTCTCCCACCTCATCCCAGCATACTGGTGAGCGACACTTTCGTCTATACAATGCTTCAAATAGAGCCACACCTATACTTGCCTGATAACTGTTATTGTAGGAGAATTCCACCAATGGCAGGTACTTATCCCAACTCCCTTTGAAATCTAGGACACAGAGTCTTAATAGATCTTCAAGAGTTTGAATAGTCCTTTCTGATTGCCCGTCCGTTTGAGGATGGTATGCTGAACTGAATCGTAAATCTGTGCCCATAGCTTTCTGCATGCTAACCCAAAATCGTGAAGTGAATCTTGGGTCACGATCTGAAACTATGGATACTGGCATGCCATGCAATCTCATAATCTCATTCACGTACATACGAGCAAGACGTTCAAGGGAATAATTCTCCCGTATAGGCAATAAATGAGCAGACTTGGTTAATCTATCAACAATAACCCAAATCGCATCTATGTCTTGAGAAACTTTGGGAAGACCCGTAACGAAATCCATGGTAATGTGTTCCCACTTCCATTTCAGAATCTCAAGTGTTTGCAATGGACCCTTTGGCACTTAATGCTCTGCCTTTACTCGTTGACAAGTTAAACAACTCGAGATAAACTCCGCGATCTCTCTCTTCATATTGCACCACCAAAATGTATGTCGAAGATCATGATACATTTTGGTACTCCCAAGATGGATTGTACACGGTGTGTTGTGTGCCTCCATCATGATTCTATGCTTCAAGTCAGAATCGTTAGGAACACAAAGTCTGGAGTTGACTCGAAGTATTCCTTCTTCATCGATTCTTGCTTCTGGAATAGCACCTTCTTGGACTTTCTTCTTCATACGCATCAACTTTAGGTCCGTAGCTTGAGCAACTTTAACTTTATCGATTAAAGTCGGTTCTACTCGTATATTTGATATCATCACGTGGGTACTTGGAGCCTTTACCTCTATTTCCATCCTTTGCAAGTCATACAAAATGGGCCTTTGTGTTAACAACATCGCACTCGTACCCGCATATGATCTTCTACTCAATGCATCAGCTACCACGTTTATTTTTCCAAGATGGTATTGGATGGTATGATAGTAATCTTTCAACAGCTCAAGCCAACGTCGTTGCCGCATGTTGAGTTACCTTTGGGTGAAGAAATATTTGAGGCTTTTATGATCCGTATAGATTTCCACTTTCTCCCCATACAGGTAGTGTCTCCAAATCTTCAATGCAAAAACGACTGCTGCCAACTCTAGATCATGAGTAGGATAATTCCTCACATATTCTTTGAGTTGTCGCGAAGCATAGGCTATGACTTTCCCATGTTGCATGAGAACACATCCTAACCCTTTGCTTGAAGCATCGCTGTAGATAACAAAACCATCCGAACCAGATGATATTGTCAAAATAGGTGCTGAAATGAGTCTCCTCTTGAGCTCTTGGAAACTCTTCTCGCATTCCTCGCTCCATACGAATTTTATATCTTTCTGAGTTAGCTGAGTTAATGGAGTAGCGATTGTAGAAAATTCTTCCACAAATCTCTGATAATAACCAGTTAAGCCCAGAAAGCTACGTACTTCGGTCATCGACTTCGGTTGCTCCCAACTTTGTATTGCTTCAATCTTAGCCGGATCAACAGATACTCCATGTTTTGACACCACGTGCCCAAGGAATGTTACTTCCTCAAGCCAGAACTGGCATTTTTTCAGCTTGGCATATAACTTGTTATCACGAAGCCTTTGCAGTACCAGCTTCAAATGGTGCTCATGATCTTCACGGCCTTTGAAATAGATGAGGATGTCATCAATAAAGACAACAATGAACTAATCCAAATATTCCTTGAATACATGGTTCATCATATCCATGAAAGCAGTAGGAGCATTAGTCAATCCAAAAGACATGACTAAGAATTCGTAATGCCTGTACTGAGTTCTGAAGGCAGTCTTTAGAATATCCTCAGTTTTAATCTTCAGCTGATGATATCCAGAACGAAGATCGATCTTTGAAAAGAATTGTGCTCCTTGCAACTGGTCAAACAGGTCATCAATGCGAGGTAGCGGATACCTATTCTTGATGGTGACATGGTTCAATTCCCGATAGTCGATACAAAATCTCATACTTCCGTCTTTCTTCTTTACGAATAAAACAGAAGCACCCCAAGGAGATGTACTAGGACGAATGAAATCGATGTCTAATAACTCCTGTAATTGAACCTTTAAGTCCTGAAGTTCAATATGAGCCATTCGATATGGAGTTTTAGAAATGGGCTTTGTACCAGGTTCAAGGTCAATAAAGAATTCAACTTCACGTTTTGGGGGTAGACCGGGAAGTTCTTCAGGAAATACGTCAGGAAATTCACTAACAATAGAAATATTATTCAAATCTGATGTATTTTTGTTCAAGTCCATGACATGGGCTAAGAAAGCTTGACATCCGTTTTTCAATAAACGAATAGCTTTTGGCTTGATATGACAGCGATTGACTTTAGTGGTTTGGTAGCTTGAATTCGGATAACAGGTTAGTTAGGAATATGAAAACTAACAACCTTACGAAAACAATCAATTTTGGCATAATGAATAGTTAACCAATCAATCCCTAAAATCACATCAAATGCAAGTATTTTCAAAGAAATAAGATCGACAGGTAATGTGATTGTACCAACTTGGATCAAGCAATATTTATAAATAGTAGATGCAATGAAGGTTTCTCCTAACGGAGTCTCAACAGATAAGTTAAAGTTTAGTTTCTCCAGAGTCAAGTTCAAACATTGATCACAAGCAGGAGAGATAAAAGAATGGGTAGAACCGGTATCTAATAAGGTATAAACTTCGCAAGAATATATGATTAGCTTACCCGTGATCACCTCGTTCGGGTTCCTCGCATTTTGGCCAGTCACGACAAACGCTCTACCAAGAACCACTGACTTTGACTTTTTCGGAACAGCCTTCGGAGTCACCATTCCCACTGGACTTGGTTTCACTATAAGATAATCTCTAGCTATATGACCTTCCTTTCCACAGTTATAACACACCTTGGATTGTTGTGGGCAGTTTGGGCTGATATGTCCCTCTTTCCCGCATTTGTAACAAACGACCGGTGCTCATTCTCCTCCCCTAGAAACAGTTGATGTTTATGCTGGCGTCTTCACGTTATCATTGTTGTACCTTCTTTTCTTGAAATCTCCTCCCGACTCGCTTCTTCTATTTTCATGGCCACGATTACCACCAGAGTGGTTACCGCTTTTGTCTGAATATTTTTCTCCCCGCTGGTTGTCATTGCTCCGATGACTGCTGCCACCGTTATGACCCTGGTTGTGGTCCCTCGGTTGGAACCTGGATAACTCCGCGAACTTCGCCTCGTTCTCCACCAAATGAGGTGCAAACTTGGATAACTCCGCGAACTTCACCTCGTACTGAGACACAGTCATGTTGTTTTGTTCTAGTCTGATAAACTCTACCTCCTTCATATGACGAATACTTTCAGGAAAGTACTTATCATTAAACAGCTTTTGAAACGTTTCGTAAGACATGCTGAGTACGGCTGGCTGGGTACGCTTTACAGATTCCCACCAGTAATCGGCCTCACCATGGAACATAAATGTGGCGAATGGAGCCTTCTGTTCCTCCATGCATCCCAAGACATAAAATATCTTGGTAATTTGTTTAACCCACGTCTCCACCTTGATCGGATCCGGCTTTCCCACAAATTCTGGTGGTCCCAATTCTTTGAACTGCTTGGCTGTGACAAGCCGTGCATTACTATCATTTCCATCCGTATTATGTACACGAGTCTCTCTCGTCTGATTTTGCATGAACTGTAAAAAGCTTCTAAACATCCCATCATTCATCATTTGTTCGGTAGTGTTGTTTACGGGAGGAATATTGCCTTCCTGTTGCACGTTCCCCTGGGTGGTAATTAAAGGTGTCTTTACGGTCTCATTTACTCTATTGTTAACATTCTCGGCTGCCATTCTCAAATACTGCCATAAAAAAGGGTTAATTCAACAAATTAACATATCACATAATATCCCTATATTATGACTGACCAACAAATAAGCTTAGGTAGGATACACTAGCGAAGGATTTACTTGTCTCTCCCCTCCTAGTTCTATTCCCCGATCTCCGCCAGATACCATATCCCTAAGCTCTGATACCAACTGTGACGCCCCTAAAATAGGTATACATCACCCATTCTGAGTCGCCAAATATATGGTACAGAAACAAATACAACTTCATTAATATAATTGTCATGCAAAATACGACAACACATACATTGTGAGTTTAAATACAAATATTGTCTAATAGACAGTATTCAAACTCAAAAAGAGTCCTCATTACAATTATTGATACTCTATTATATAAAATAGTGAGGACTACTAAAACAACTATCATGAACCATCACTCCATACCCCGGCTAGTTCCTGCTATGTTCTCACCTCCTAAGAAGAAAAATGGAACAAACAGGAAAAATGTGAGCTCAATTAGCCCAGTAAAGAATATTATGACTAAGATAATATACAATAAATTATTATTAGTCTTTAACAGGAAAAAATCTGATAGAACATAATAGACAACACGTTTTAGATCAACAACTGCAGCGGAAATAACAATCCATTAGAAAAGTCAAGTAGAGAATGAATTCTACTATCTTCTAAGACTTAAAAGTCCATCATCAATATTTTATCCCTGTAACATCAATCAATATACATCTTGAATTAAATATTCATCTTTGCACTATAGGCCAAATATATTCATTTGTATCACCAGTTGGTCATGTTCATCTCAACACCTGTTCATCTTTGCACTACGGGCCAAAGATATTCATCAGTTAATCATTCATCTTTGCACTACAGGCCAAAGATATTCATCAAGTATCATCATTAAGGGCTGAGGATGATGAAAAATATTTTAGAGAACGAATCCAGTAAGATAAAAGGACAAAGATTAGAGATTCGTACTTTAGATAATTCAAGTTTAAGAATACTCCATAATAAATCGTAATGGAGTAAAATTCAAGAATGAAGATCAAAACATGGATACAATCAAATATAGTAACCATAATAGACATCTGGGACAAAGAAGAGAAAATTTTATTTTTCGGCGAATAGTGCCGTATTTGTGAATAGTGTTGTATACGTGAATAGTAACCCCGAACCTAAAAGGTAGAAATTCCACAATAGAATTCATATCAATAATTCAGCATAATGATATTGAAGAAAATAATATCATTTACGAAGAAAATAACATCCCTTACCTCAAAATAACAGTACTTCTGATCGAAATATCGGATGTAAAGCCGAAGAAAACTTACACTGAATAACAACTCACAAAGTATCTAAATACTCACAAAATACGCTCGATAATATATAGAGAGAGAAAACTTGTTTCTGGTGTGATTTTCAATTTTAACTAAGCACCCTATTTATAGGAAAATGCTAGAACGCCAAAAGAAACTAAATTAATAAAATAATATATATATTTTCCTCCTTCTACGCCACCTACCAAGACCAGCCACCAGCATGCCATTTTTGGGATTTTTTTTACAGCCCACATGTTTAAAACAAAAGTGGGTCCCACCCATAATTTTAATAAAAATATTTAATTTTTGAAACTTCAATAATTTATAATAAATAACTATTTTATTAGAAAAATTCAAATCTCATGTCCTTTCTATAGAAAATTTAATTCTCTACAACTTTGTAGAAGAAAGTTTTTCCAAATTCCAAACAGAAAATGCCCGAAATTCACATACGGACGATTTTTAATACATTCATTCCTACAAAATACTGATAAAACACCTCAACATTAATTCCTTCAATTATATCCACATAAAAATAAATATTTTCTTCATTTATATCTACATAAAATAAATATTTCCTTATCATAAAAATCAATAAATAATTATTCACAAATAATATTACAGAATCACAATTATGACAACCAGGTCGTTCCCAGGAACGAGGGGGCTTTCCGATAAGAATTTCTCCTTATTGACGCGTAATTAGGTGACCGAACCTCTCCTTAGACAGAACTTCCTTAGACATTGCCAATAATGCTATCTAATAATATTATTCAAATAATATGAATTATTGATCTGATAATGGAAAATACTGAGCAGTGACAATTATTGAAACAACAATAATATAAAATATCAACGCAGCAATTATTGAATCAATAAAATAAAATATTGAACAGTAATTACTGTAACAATTATTGAGTAGTGTCTTCTTACGTAAGGATCAATAATTCATCAATACTGTGCAATACCGTGTGCTACTGTGCAACCACACGTATTATTGTATTTTAACCACCGGGTATTCTAACAGTGTTAACGGTAACTACGCCATTATTTATAAAAACTCAAACTTGTCATTTTTTTCATCCGACCGTTTTTCGTTATGGGACCCACAAATGGCTGTGCCGTCGTACGAATATTCTCCGACAGCAAAAATTTTCCACGACCAAATGAATATTCCCCGACAACAATGAATACTTTATAACCACTTGTTTTTTTTGCAAAATTTGCACATTTCACCCATAACCAAAGCATTATATCAAGTTAACACTTTATTAATTCAAAATAATGAATAGAGGAAATTCAATTTTATTTATAATAAGTTGGGGTCTTACAAAAGAGGTTATTCTCCACTGCCAGTAAAGACGGTAAAGTCAGGGATCATGTAGGGGACGCGTCGTCCCGAACATGTGTCCAAGACAAGGGCAATGATGAACGGCGATCCATCTTGGCCAAGAAGGCACATGAGACAGACGATGCACTGAAAGCCTTACTCATACAGAGGCAGGAGATCAATCAGCAAATGGTACTCCTTATCGACAGAAACGAGGATGCGGCCTCCAGTCACAGCCGAAGGCGGGGGAGATTGCCAGAGGCTCGGTCGAGGACATATCATTAGGACGAGTCTCGGCGAGCTGACAAAGGCTTTGAAATCGCTCCCATGACAGGAGCAGGTGTAGAAGCAGGTCCACGGACCGTTCACCCGAAAACCGATCGAGGACACATCGTCCGGACGGTTCTCGGCAGAATGAAAATAAGAATTAAAGCCGCTTTGGAGCAACCAACTCGGAGGGCAAAGGAAGGGCAAACGGAAGAGAACCAGAACCCTCTTTCGATTGAAGAAGGTGGGACAGCCTGGCCACACTTCTAGAAACTGATGGGGTAGAGGCACTGGCCAAAAAACTAGAGCAAATTCAAAAGGAGTTAGCAGAAGTCAAATAAGCAAAGGGGAGTTCGGCTAAAAAATCATCGCCGTTTTCTCCAGAAATTATCCGAGAGAAGGCAGACCCGAGCAAAAAACTCCCCTATATGGAAAGCTTTGACGGTTCGGGACATCCTTACAAACATAGCTTGGCATAAGATTGGTTGATGGATTATTATGACTACTCGGATGTTGCAAAATGTTATACATTTATGACAACTCTAAGAAGGGACGCCAGACAGTGGATGATGACTCTGGCGTGGAACTCAATCTCCCCGTGGGAAAAGCATACATATAATAAGTTTATTATATTATACATATATATGTTGTCAGGTAACATGGGGGGGGATTGTTGAATCACGGGAGGGAGTGATTTATTATTATTATTATTATTATAATAAGTTTTATTTTATACGAAAAATAGAATATACTATATTTTATTATGCATAGTATTTGCATAGTGTCTGCATAGTATTTGCATAGTAAAATTAAAAAAAAAATAAAATTCTTCGTCCGTGATTTTGTATGAAATCATTGTGTAGTCCGTGATTATTTTTCCTAAATAGTATCCTTCCATTCTCCTATAAATAGGATGCTTAGTTTAGAATTAATGTCAGTTCCCAGAGGCACAAGAGTTATCTAGAAGGGGGGTTGAATAGATATTTTTAAAATTTCTTTTACAAAATACTTGTCAGATTTGATAATGATTTAATCACAGCGAAATTTGAGATTTGTTTGTTTTCCCTTTAAGATAAAACGAGTTAATAGTAGATAAGCAGTTATGGCAGATATAGCAGTTATGGCAAGAATATAAGAGACACAATATTTTTAAGTGGTTCAAAGCACTCAAGGCTCTTAGTCCACTCTTCTACTCCTTGAGTGGGAAATGCACTAAGGATATATTTACAATCATTGAATCTCAAAGATTCCTTCAAGACCAGCAGTCTTGGAACTTCTTAGTTCACTTTAGAACTCTTCAAGTCCAGCAGACTTGGTACTTCTTACTTCACTTAAAGATAGTTGAGTTCTTGAATGATGCTACTTAGTTACCGTTAAGCTTGTGTTCGAAAGAACTGAGTAGCTGATCAAGCTTTTTTTTCAGATCGTAGAGTTGAGCGTTGAGTGTTCTTCAGCGTTTCGTTGTGTACTTGCATATCCCTTGCATCTCTTTCTGTTTTGTATATAATGTGCCTTTGAAATGCATTCGTTGGAAGACATTCGTTGAAGCATTAATTGTATTTGACATTTCTGAGCACTGATGGTGACTTTCTACAAATCTTCTGTTTAGCCGTCTGACCCCACTGACACAGCAGACTACTATCTCACCTAACACCTAAAAAAGTGTTTTCTGCTGACCCGTAGTACTTTCCTTAGCTTCGTCAATACGTCTCTTTATTATATACTAAGGATGAGTGTTGTGTCATTGGGATTCCCGTGGATTTCATCGTTTATAATCCATTCCACATTTGTTGTGATTTATTCTTAAACAAATGGATAAGGCTCGATGCTTCTGATATAGACAAATGATGCTCTACGATCATGATCGTGGTGTCTTGCCACATTGGTGCATGATCCGGTACTGATAGAAGAGAACACTACGATTTCTCTTAAGCACTGGTAGACTATGATCTTTTCTTGCTTGATTTTCAGACTCTATGCTTCCGAGAGCACACTACGACCTTTGAGTTGGCTTGGTAGGCGTTTGAAACACTCTACAATTCCGAGAGAGGCCCTCAAAAGCAGACACACTGCGATTTTCAATGCTCTATGATTCTGCCTTGGCTTATGCAATCTTTTGATCAGCTCGATAGACTACGATTCTGTTGAAGCCTATCTACTATAATTCAAGAGATAGATCAACCTAATTGCTTTGATCTTTTCTTCTATACATTCAATTATAGAATGATAAACATTAAAGCTCAGATCAACCTAACAGCTTTGATCTACCACTAAGTCTTTATACATGTATTCCTTGAAGGACTTTACATATGAACATGAAAATTTACTTTCAACATCAAATTTAAATATGTAATTTCCCAACAATCTCCCCCTATTTGATGTTGACATAACCAAGGAGATTTGTATCATAATCATCAATTTCTAGATGCAGTTGCTAGAAAGTAAATATGACTTAGTGTTTTAGTGAGCAGTTGAAATCTTTAGAGAATAAGCATGAATTTATTGATGTTTGTAAAGACAGATATTACAATAAAGCTTAGTTACATCAATAAGAAATGAGTTTCAAATTATCTCTATTTCTGCTGCCTTTTACTCCTTGGAGGATTGGCATATTCTTCAGCTCTCCTTTTCCTGCTGAATTCGTCTCTCCATGCAATGTCTTCGATCGCGCTTTGACTTATCCGTTCTCCATGATCGTGTCTGTTCATGAATGCAGGATCTCCAACTGGCATGTTTAGGCCAGTAGTGGTTACTATTTGTGAGGTAGGAGATGGCCCTCGACTCCTTAGTGGTTGTGCCATTAGAATTGGTTGGCGCTGCTGCAGTTCGGATCGTGGAGTCTGATAGCGAGGCTATCTTAAGGGAGGGCTCCTTGAAGATTGAGCAATGAGTTTGCCTTTGCCCTTTCCTTTCTCTCCTTCCCCTTTATTCTCCCTCTTTATGTTAGCATCAAGGGTTCGAATGTCTTCAGACAGTCGATTCATGCCTTGGACGAGCTCGTGGAGCTGATTCCTGGATTGAGCAATGTCTTCACAATTTTTTTAGACCAGAGAATCAGTTTGAGACTCCTTCTTTTGTAGAATGGACAAGACTGTTTTTGTTTGTTTCATTTGACCCATGGACCATGGAAAGTGCTTGAAATTCTTTCATTGAGGTTCGTAGACTTGTGAGACTTTCCATCATAAGAGTATTTTGGGATACCTGTGTCTTCTGTAGAAGGAGAACTGCTTCCTTATGCTTCTTGGCATCCTTAAAGTGAATTTGATCCCTTTCATTGATACTCTGGATCATTTCCTTAATGATATCCCTAAGCTTCTTTGTAAGCTCAGTACTTAGATTGCTGGGAAGGGTGTTGGTAGCATCGATCAAATGAGTTAGCCTCTTATGAACAAGGTCTGAGTGAACTTCAAGATCTTCTTGAATATCCTTGGTCACCTTCTAGGATGCTTTAGATAGCTCCATTTTGGTAGGAAGATCTGAGATAAGCTCAAGGAGTTGCCGAGTATTTGGAGAAGAGGCTCTAGTATATTGATCTTGCAGATTATAGAGAGCAAGATCAAGATCAAAATAATTATTGGTTGATGATGAGGGAATGTCTGAAGGAGGGGCATGTGTGTGAGGTTGAGTTTCAGGAGGAGGTGATGTTGTTGCTTGCTGAGTGGGTGACTCTACGATTGGAGTATGATCAATATTCGTAGAGTAAGAGATGGTAAAAGACTGGATCAATACAAAATTTGGTATATTTGGTTCACTAGTTACAGAATGTTGGGATTCTGTAACTGAAAATTGATTTAATGGATGAAGTATCACTTCCAACCATCTTGGCAATTCGTAGAATTGGTTGAAGGTTGATGATGGACAGTGACTAACCCTGGAAGAGATGAGAATAGATTGTACCTCACGCCCATTTTCTGAAGAGGGACTGTTAGTGATCAGCTTTTGGGCAAAAGTGAGGTTGCCTGGGAATCTATGAGCTAGCACAGAGATTGCTGGATAAGCTTTGAAGGTCCAGAACATGTGATCCCAAGAGTTGAGGATTTGGGCTTTGTGAAAGGGCATCATAGGTAAATAGGAGAACAATTGATTGTAGTTGGCTCTCCTATATCCATCCCAGCCCACTGCGATAATCTCAACTTTGTCATCCTCTTCTTCTTCCCTGTCTTCATTTGAAATTTCCACTACATCAATAATCTCCACTTCTATTCTATGTTCTTCTATTTTCTCCACCTCCATAACTTCAACCCTCTCCAGTTCTTCAGTTTCAGAAGCTAAGACCTCTTGAGGAACTGAGGGAGGTTCACGATAATCTTTTTGCAGTTCCTCCTCAGCTGTAGTCTTCTCTGTCACAAGGAATTCGCGAGGCTCCCCCTCAATTTGATCATCTATTTGAACTTCAAGCAGCTCCCCTTCAACCCAAGCTGTATTTTCCTTAGTAGCTTTGGGTAGCTCCTTTTCAGCAGCTATTCTCCTATCTTCTTCCTTTAAGACTCCTTCATTGACTAGAATGTATTTCTTGACAAGCTTTCTCCTTGCCTTCTTAGGCTGAGCCACAACCTCAACACTTTCTTCAGCATCAGCTCTGAAGGTTTGATCAGGCTGAGAAACTGTTGCAGCATCCACTTCTGGAGTGATATCAAGTTTGGACTCTACGATTGGTAGTGACTCTACGATCGAAGACTTCTTTGATTTACGGCTACGTTTTCCCTTCTTAAGAAGCTGAGAGATGGTAGCTCTGTCAGGGCTTTTCTTATCCTTTGCATGTTTGGCCATTAGACATAGATTTACTACTTGAGGATCTTCATCATCCTCAGACTCAGGAGTTGAGTCGTTGTTTGAGTCACTCCATGATCCTCCGGCCACAAGACCTTTGTCTTTCTTCTGGAGCCTCTTGTTGCCTTTGAACTCTTTCTTTGAATTTGACTTCCTCTTTAGTTCTTCTTTAAGAGGTTTGTTGCAGTTTGCAATGAAATGGCCAGACTTCTTACAGTTGTAGAATAGGTCATTTATCAACTCCTGGCTGTTGGTGTTGTTGAATCTCTTAGGTTTGCTGCTTCTACCTTTATGAATGAACCTCTTGAGTCTTCTTACTAGCATTGCAATATCCTCATCATCAGCTTCCTCAGAGTCAGTCATTTTCAGTGTTAGCTTTGGAAACGGTATCTATTGCTTTGAGAGAAACTCCTTTGTCCTTCTTTCTTCCTTTAGATAGAGTCTCTGCTCGCTGAGTAAGCTCCAGTTCATAGGTGAGAAGGTTTCCATTGAGTTATTGAACAATCATTTTTATGAAGATTCTTTGATTCTCTAATGGTAGTGGTTTTGAAATTCCACTTGCTAGGTAGAGCTCTCATGAACTTTATGACTAGATCTTTATTTGGATAGATCTTTCCAAAGGCTCGAAGGGAGTTGAGCAGAACATTGAATCTTTCATAGGTAGAAGTGACATTTTCTCCTAGAACATGGGCAACCATTTCATATTGTTGAGTCATAAGAGATTGCTTATTTTCTCTGACTTCTTCTGTTCCTTCATGTATAATGAGCAATGCTTCCCAGACTTCCTTGGCAGTTTTGCTGTTGACCACATTTTCGAACATATCATCTTCTAAAGATTGGAATAGAATGTTCTTGGCCTTTTTTTTCGAGTTGGACAACTTTCTTTTTGTTGTTAGTCCACTCAATTTTAACCTTGATTTGAACTCTGTTTGGATCTTCTGGAGTTGGTGCAAGCTTTATTGGAATGTAGGGCCTATTCTGAACAATTTTAAATAGATCTTCATCTATTGATTCCATGTAGGCTTGCATACGAACTTTCCAGTTGGCAAATTTATCTTTGTTGAACATTGGTGGCTTGCTGCCTCCTCCAGTCTTTGATTCGCTTATTAGATGTGACATTGGATCTACTTAAGCTTTGTAAACTAATTGAGAGAACCTGCTCTGATACCAATTGTTAGTTCCCAGAGGCATAACAGTTATCTAGAAGGGGGGTTGAATAGATATTTTTAAAATTTCTTTTACAAAATACTTGTCAGATTTGATAATGATTTAATCATAGCGAAATTTGAGATTTTTTTGTTTTCCCTTTAAGATAAAACAAGTTAATAGGAGATAAGCAGTTATGGCAGATACAACAATTATAATAAGAATATAAGAGATATAGTAATTTTTAGTGGTTCAGAGCACCCAAGGCTCCTAGTCCACTCTTCTACTCCTTGAGTAGGAAATCCACTAAGGATATCTTTACAATCTTTGAATCTCAAAGATTCCTTCAAGACCAGCAGTCTTGGAACTTCTTAGTTCACTTTAGAACTCTTCAAGTCCAGCAGACTTGGCACTTCTTACTTCACTTAAAGATAATTGAGTTCTTGAATGATGCTACTCAGTTGCCGTTAAGCTTGTGTTCGAAAGAACTGAGTAGCTGAGCAAGCTTTCTTTTCAGATTGTAGAGTTGAGCACTGAGTGTTCTTCAGCGTTTCGTTGTGTACTTTCATATCTCTTGCATCTCTTTCTATTTTGTATTTAAGGTGCCTTTGAAATGCATTCGTTGGAAGACATCCGTTGAAGCATTAATTGTATTTGACACTTCTGTGCACTGATGGTAACTTTCTGCAAATCTTCTGTTTAGCCGTCTGACCCCACTGACACATCAAATTGCTATCTCACCTGACACCTGAAAAGGTATTTTCTGCTGACCCATAGTACTTTCCTTAGCTTTTTCAATACGTCTCTTTATTATATACTAAGGATGAGTGTTGTGTCATTGGGATTCCCGAGGATTTCAACGTTTATAATCCATTCCACATTTGTTGTGATTTATTCTTAAACAAATGGACAAGGCTCGATGCTTCTGATACAGACAGATGATGCTCTACGATCATGATCGTGGTGTCTTGCCACATTGGTGCTTGATCCGGTACTGATAGAAGAGAACACTACGATTTCTCTTAAGCACTAGTAGACTACGATCTTTGCTTGCCTGATTTTTAGACTCTACGCTTCCAAGAGCACACTACGATCTTTGAGTTGGCTCGGCAGGCGTTTAGACCACTCTACGATTCTAGGAGAGGCCCTTAAAAGCAGACACATTGCGATTTTCGATGCTCTACGATTCTGTTGAAGCTTATTACTACAATTCAAGAGATAGATCAACCTAATAGCTTTGATTTTTTCTTCTATACATTCATTTACAGAATGATAAACATTAAAGCTCAGATCAACCTAACAACTTTGATCTACCACTAAGTCCTTATACATGTATTCCTTGAAGGACTTTACATATGAACATGAAAATTTACTTTCAACATCAAATTTAAATATGCAATTTTCCAACAATCTCCCCCTATTTGATGTTAACATAACCAAGGAGATTTGTATCATGATCATCAATTTTAGATGCAGTTGCTAGAAAGTAAATATGACTTAGTGTTTCAGTGAGCAGCTGAAATTTTTAGAGAATAAGCATGAATTTATTGATGTTTATAAAGACAGATATTACAATAAAGCTTAGTTACATCAATAAGAAATGAGTTCCAACTTATCTCTATTTCTTCTGCCTTTTTCTCCTTGAAGGATTGACATATTCTTCAGCTCTCCTTCTCCTACTGACTTCGTCTCTCCATGCAATGTCTTCCATCTCGCTTTGACTTAGCCGTTCTCCATGATCGTGTTCGTTTTTTTTGCTAAATTTGGTTTGTATATTAATTTGCAAAAATTACAAGTAAACAATAAAGATCAATACATTAGTCTCTTCTCTCGTGAGACTAAAATCCCCTAGAATAATCTAGGAAACAAAATCCTAAACTATAATAATAGCGAACTATATAATCCAAGGCTAGAATTAAACTCATCCAAACAAGCCTAAAGCCGAAAGGAACATCAGCCCATCCAGCAAAGTAGGTGAACCAAAGAGAATCCACCGGACCAAATAAGCAATCCAAAAATGTCCACACGGGTATAGGAAAATTTTGAATTTGAATTTTTCCCAGCCCACATGAATGGAGCCCACATGACAGAACAACAACGTGCCCAGGTTGTCGGCCACAACAACCTGAAGTGAAACCACTGGAGGCCATGGAAACCAGCAGTGACAAACCCAAAACACAACAAAACATCTCAACAGCAGCTAAAAATATTAAAGAAGAACACCGAATCAAGCTGCAATACAGAAGCAATCAAGTCGAAACCCCATATAAGCATTTTAACCACCAGAAACAAACACACCCAAGTCGTCTCCTCAAAACCAGATCAAAAATGGGTGGGCCGGCAGAGGACAGATAGGGAAGGATGGACGAAGGTGAGAGAACGACTGAACATGGAGGAAGGAGTGAAATCAAATCCAATAAATCATTTTCTAAACATTAACAATCAAACTGATAAATTGAAGAACAACAAAGAAAGTCTAGATCTGATTTATAACAACAGATTCGAACATAACAATATTCCAAAACTAATCCAAACATGAACAAATGATATCCGGATCAGTTCAAAGCCCAAATCTTGACATTAAAGGATAAACATAAAACACGTAATGTTCAGATCGGGAAGACTCCATGATTATCGACCATAGAGCAGTGAGCCGCACAAAAATAAACCAAACTAGTTTTCGGTAAGACCCAAACACGCGAGATCCAACCAAGAACCAAAACCCCCAACATCAGTAGATATCAAGATCTGAAACCCCAACCCTAACAGATACCCCTCACATATCATAACTTCATACCCTAAGAAGAGATGGTGGGCCATAAGGAGGAAAGGGAGAGGAAAACAGGTGGATCTGATGCCAAAGCCAGAGTTCCAAAACCATATCCAAGCAACTGAGACCCAAAGTTCCACCCACAGCCAAGATAAATGCTCCCATACTCACAGATGAAAAAATAAGCTCAACCTATAAGCCACAGAACTTTGCCAAAATAGATGAAAAATAGTTTTCTGGTTAAGACACACATGGAGTTTGCCGAAAAGACCCCAAATATGTCAAGCAAAAAGGCAGTGGAATGAGGGAGAGAGTAGCATGGGTGGGCCAATAAAGTGGAAAGGAGGAAATAGGAAGGGAATGAATGAATGAATTGGATCGTGTCTGTTCATGAACGAAGGATCTTCAATTGGCATGTTTAGGCAAGTAGTGATTACTCCTTGTGAGCTAGGAGATGGCCCTCAACTCCTTAGTGGTTGCACCATTAGAATTAGTTGGCGCTACTACTGTTTAAATCGTGGAGTCTGATAGCGAGGATGTCTTAAGGGAGGGCTCCTTGAAGATTGAGCAATGAGTTTTCCTCTGCCCTTGTCTTTCTCTCCTTCCCCTTTATTCTCCCCCTTTGTGTCATCATCAAGGGTTCGAATATCTTTAGACAGTCGATTCATGCCTTGGACAAGCTCGTGGAGCTAATTCTTGGATTGAGCAATGTCTTCACGATTTTCTTGGACCAGAGAATTAGTTCGAGATTCCTTCTTTTGTAGAATGGCCAAGACAGTTTCTATTTGTTTCATTTGACCCATGGAAAATGCTTGGAATTCTTTCATTGAGGTTCGTAAACTTGTGAGACTTTCCATCATAAGAGTATTTTGGGATTCCCGAGTCTTCTGCAGAAGGAGAATTACTTCCTTGTGCTTCTTAGTAGCCTGAAAGTGAATTTGATCCATTTCATTGATACTCTGGATCATTTCCTTGATGATCTCCCTAAGCTTCTTTGTAAGCTCAGTACTCAGATTGCTGGGAAGGGTGTTGGCATCATCGATCAAATGAGTCAACCTTATATGAACAAGATCAGAGTGAACTTTAAGATCTTCTTGAATATCCTTAGTCACCTTCTGGGATGCTTTAGACAGCTCCGTTTTGGTAGGAAGATCTGAGATAAGCTCAAGGAGTTGCTGAGTATTTGGAGAAGAGGCTCTAGTATATTGATCTTGCAGATTGTAGAGAGCAAGATCAAGATCAAAATAATTATTATTTGATGATGAAGAAATGTCTGAAGGAGGGGCAGATGTGTGAGGTTGAGTTTCAGGAGGAGGTGATGTTGTTGAGTGGGTGACTCTTGTGAACTCGTCGAAGCAGAGTTGGTAACTAGAGATAACATTTAAAGCCACCATTAATTTTCTTGAACTGAGGTTGGTTGAGCGCTTTTGAAAGCTAGGGTTTCTACCGGTAGAGAGAGGTATGAGCTTTTGAACTTCTGAGGTGAGTTTTAAAAAAGACCTTTTCAAACTGTACTTATAACTTCCCTCCTCTCGATCTGCATAGTGGGGCATGTGTCAAGTCCTGCTTGGCTCCACGATTTTTAATGATGTGGAAAATACTGATCTGCCTTTAGCTCCCCATGAGCTAGTGTATCCTTTTGGAGGACTACAATCGTCGAGGTTGCACTACGATGTTGAGTTCACTGCTGAATCTACTCTATGATCGTTGTTTGTCCTGGTCCTTGTGATGAACTTTGACTTAGCATTCCTTCTGTGTTAAGGTAGCTCAGGAAGGGACCAACCTCTTAGAATGAACTAAGGATCAGGTTTGTCCCTGAGGCGTTTATCAGAGGGATTGCTTGAATTTGTTAAGAACGTTGTCATCACAGGATGCTTCTTTGTCATGTCAAGGCAGCTCTACGATCGTGGTCCTTCTTTAGTCATCTCTACGATTTTGAATATAGCCTTTATATCTGCATGGTTAGCATAAACTAGAACACAGAGTTTATAGTTGTAGATTTAGCATGCCTAACTTTCTTATCAATTTAATAAATCTGGATTCATCTAGAGGTTTTGTAAAGACATCAACAAATTTGATTTTCAGTAGGGATGTATTGTAAAGATATAGTTCCATTTTGAACATGATCCCTAATAAAATGATATCTTATTTCTATATGCTTAGTCCTAGAATACATGACATGACTGTGTGTTATTGCTATGGCACTTGTGTTATCACAATGGACAAGTATAGATTTGAAATCAAACCCATAGTCTGCTAGCTGATTTTTCATCCATAAGATTTGAGCACAGCAGCTACCAG
This sequence comes from Panax notoginseng, assembly GCA_016801055.1. Classification (NCBI taxonomy): domain Eukaryota; kingdom Viridiplantae; phylum Streptophyta; class Magnoliopsida; order Apiales; family Araliaceae; genus Panax; species Panax notoginseng. Next base: position 137,025,707 of record CM029017.1, read on the forward strand.
CATCAATGTATTCATCTTCTGCTGTTGAGGTAGATACTGAGTTTTGCTTCTTGCTAAACCAGGACATAAGTCTGTTTCCTAGCAACTGACAGGTGCCACTGGTACTTTTTCTATCGATCTTGTAGCCTGCAAAATCAGCATCTGTATATCCTGTCAATTCAAAGGAGGACTCCTTAGGATACCAAAGTCCCAAGTGAGGTGTGCCTTTGAGATACTTGAAAATTCTTTTTACAGCAGTTAAGTGTGATTCCATAGGATTAGTTTGAAATCTAGCACATATGCATGTTACAAATATTATGTCTGGTCTACTGGCAGTTAGATATAGAAGAGAGCCTATCATACCTCTGTATTGAGTTATATCAATACTTTAACCTTTCTCATCTTTGTCAAGCTTGGTTTCTGGAGCAATTAGTGTTTTCATGGGAGAGGCTGATTCCGTGCCATACTTTTTAAGTAAGTCTTTAATGTACTTGGCTTGATTTATGAAGATACCTTCATCAGTCTGCTTTACTTATAATCCAATGAAGAAATTTAGCTCACCCATCATACTCATTTCGAACTTGCTCTACATAAGCTTAGCAAACCTCTTACATAGTTTTTCATCAGTAGAGCCAAAGATAATGTCGTCAACATATATTTGAACTAATAGGATTTTGTCTTTGTGCTTCCTAAGAAATAATGTGGTATCTACTCTACCTCTAGTGAAGCCATTTTCAATAAGAAAGTTAGTTAGTGTTTCATACCATGCTCTAGGTGCTTATTTAAGTCCATATAAGGCTTTGTTATAGACATAATTAGAGAGAGTTGGATTGATGAAACCTGGAGGTTGCTTCGCATATACTTCTTCTTGAAGTTCACCATTCAAAAATGTACTTTTGACATCCATTTGAAAGACTTTGAATTTCATGTGAATAGTAAAGGCAAGGAATATCTTGATGACTTCTAATCTGGCAACAGGTGCGAAGGTCTCGTCGTAGTTGATGCCTTCTTCTTAAGAGTAACCTTTGGCTACTAGTCTTGCCTTGTTCCTTGTTATTACCCCATCTTCATCCATCTTGTTTTTGAAGACCTACTTGGTGCCAATAACTGGGTGATTTCTTGGTCTTGGAACTAATCTCCATACTCTGCTTCTTTCAAACTGATTTAATTTTTCTTGCATGGCTTCTATCCAACTTGAGTCTTCCATAGCATCTTCTATCTTCTTGGGTTCCATTTGTGATAGAAAGCTTAGAAAGAAGCACTCATTTTGGGTGGCAGATCTTGTCTTGACTCTTGTACTTGGATCTCCAATGATTGGGTCTTGAGTGTGATCTTTTGCCCATCTATTTCCTATTGGAACATCTGACCTGATGCCTTCTTATCTGAATTCTTCAAGATCAACCTCTACTTCTTGATGTGGAGGTTCGTTGTCTGGCGTAGTTCTCTCTACGTTCTCCTCTCCTGACTCGACGATTTCATTTTTTGGGATTACGATCGTGGTGTTGAGCTCGACTGCCACGTTCGTAGTGTCTTAAGACACAGTTTTGTCCACGTTTATTTTATCGAAGATGATGTGAATCAAGACTTCAACACTTAGCATCTTCTTATTAAAAACTCTATAAACCTTACTGTCTGTGGCATATCCTAGAAAGATTCCTTCATCTGACTTGGGTTGAAACTTTGTCAGATACTGTTTTCTATTGTTAAGAATATAACATGAACAACTGAATACATGGAAATAGCTGACACTTGGCTTTCTACCTCTCCACAGTTCATAGGGAGTCTTCTTTAACGTAGAGTGCACAAGAGATCTGTTCTGAGTGTAGTATACAATGTTGACAGCTTCTGCACAGAAGTATTCAGGCAGACAGGCTGCTGCTAGTAGAGTTCTTCCAGCCTCAATCAACGTTCTGTTCTTTCTCTCAACTACTCCATTTTGCTGAGGAGTTCGTGGAGCTGAAAAGTTGTGACTGATGCCATTGTCTGTGCAGAACTGGTTCATCTCAAAGAAGTTGAATTCTCTACCACGATCACTCCTTATAACCTTGATTTTCTCCCCTTTCTCGTTCATCATCAGCCTGCACATCTTTATTAGTTGGGAACTTGTTTCATCTTTTGAGTTTAGAAAGAATACTCATGTAAATCTGGTATAGTCGTCCACTATAACCAATGAGTATCTCTTCCCTCCAAGGCTTATTGTTGGAATTGGCCCAAATAAATCCATGTGAAGTAACTATAGAGGCTTGTCAATTGAGTTGACAACTTTGCTCTTGAATGAGCTTCTAGTTTGTTTTCCAAGATGACAGGCATTACATGGCCTTTATTTGACAAAGCTGAGCTTGGGTAAGCCTGCTACTAGATCCTTGGAGGCCAGTTTTGATATGCTTTTGAAGTTGAGATGAGACAACCTTCTATGCCATAGCTAGCTCATTTCTTCAGAAGCTTTAGCCAGAAAGCATATCGTTTCACTAGAACTCAGTTGATCAAGATTAACAGTATAGACGTTCCCTTCTCTTATTTCGGTCAGCTTTATAGAGGAGGTCTTCAGATCTCTGACTTGACATTGATTGTTGAGGAAGGTAACTTGATGACCCTTGTCGCAGAGTTGGCTTATGCTCAGAAGATTGTGTTTTAATCCTTCCACATAGGCTACTTTACTGAAGGATACTGCACCATTTCCAGCTGAGCCATATCCTCTTGTCTTACTAGAGCCATTGTCTCTAAAGATCTCGTAGGACCCTCATTCTCTATGAAGTTAGAAAGGAGGGCTTTGTTCCCGGTCATGTGCCTTGAGCATCCACTGTCCAGATATCAAGTTATGATCATGGAGCTCTGTTCATGTGGTAAGATTAAACTCTCATTTTGGTACCCATACTTGCATGGGTCCTATCTTGTTAGTACCCTAGGGAACCCAAATTTGCTGACTTTAGGTCTAATATGCAGAGTGTTATTGTAGCATACTGCAACCTTATAACAAACTTTATTACATATAAAACATCTAGCATGATGCATGCTTGTGTGTGTATATGGATTCTTTTTACATTTGGAATTGTGTGGATTCCTGGCCATCTTTCCTTTAGACTAGTTCTTCTTTTTCTATGTATCCTTGTGATTCAAGATTTGTGAAGAGTGAAACTTAACTCTACTGTTTCTTCATAGTTGATTCGTGGAGTTGATTTTACTCGACTCTACGACCCTTCGAGGTTAGAGAGTAGTGACTAAGTTACTATTTTTTTTTCTGAATCCTAGGCCATCATGGGATCCGTTATGCCTTGGAACATGGATTGGATCAGAAGAGCAAAGATGGACTGGTTCTTCCTTTTGTGAGGATTTTATAAATGTAATGTTTCTATTAAAATTTAAAACATTACTAGAGTTAGTTTCCTTTATTTTTTCCACACATGGTTCTGAAGTGGATTCCCCAAAACCTAAACCTGTTCTGTCAGATGCACTTCTCTGACTGGAGATCAGGGAGTCCATGGATGAAGAGGATCTATTCCACATTGAGATTGTCTTTTCTAGTTCCTCAATCGTAGATGTTAGATTTGACTCTCTTTGTGCATTAAGTTCATTGGTCTGTTTTAAGAGTTTATTCTCAGCTTCAAATTTTGAGAGAGAGTTCCTGAACTTTCTCTTTCTCTTTTTGAAGAAGAGAATAATATTTAGACAGAACTCTGAACCACTTCATGTATTGATGCATATCAGATGTTATGCCATGTAGAGCAGTTCTTAAATAATCAATATCTACATCAGGAGAGTTAAAATCAAATACCTCATCAATACTTACTTCATGATTTTCAGGGCTTTTCTTATCCTTTGCATGTTTGGCCATTAGACATAGATTTGCTACTTGAGGATCTTCATCATCTCTAGACTCAGGAGTTGAGTCGTTGTCTGAGTCACTCCATGATCCTCCGGCCACAAGACCTTTGTCTTTCTTCTGGAGCCTCTTGTTGCCTTTGAACTCTTTCTTTGAATTTGACTTCCTCTTTAGTTCTTCTCTAAGAGGTTTGTTATAGTTTGCAATGAAATGGCCAGGCTTCTTGCAGTTGTAGCATAGGTCATTTATCTGCTCCTGGCTGTTGGTGTTGTTGAATCTCTTGGGTTTACTACTTCTGCCTTTACGCATGAACCTCTTGAGTCTTCTTACTAGCATTACAATATCCTCATCATCATCTTCTTCAGAGTCATAGTCATTTTCAGTGTTAGCTTTGGAAATGGTATCTGTTGCTTTGAGAGAAACTCCTTTGTCCTTCTTTCTTCCTTCAGATAGAGTCTCTACTCGCTGAGTCAACTCTAGTTCATAGGTGAGAAGGTTTTCATAGAGTTGTTGAACAGTCATTTCATAAAGATTCTTTGATTCTCTGATGGCGGTGGTTTTGGCATCCCACTTGCTAGGTAGAGCTCTCATAAACTTTATGTTTAGATCTTTATTTGGATATATCTTTCCAAAGGCTCGAAGAGAGTTGAGCAGAACATTGAATCTTTCATAGGTAGAAGTGACATTTTCTCCTAGAACATGGGCAACCATTTCATATTGTTGAGTCAGAAGAGATTGCTTGTTTTCTCTGACTTCTTCTGTTCCTTCATGCATAATGAGCAATGCTTCCTAGACTTCCTTGGTAGTTTTGCTGTTGACCACATTTTTGAACATATCATCTTCTAAAGATTGGAATATAATGTTCTTGGCCTTTTTGTCGAGTTGGACAACTTTCTTTTCGTTGTCAGTCCACTCAGTTTTAACCTTGATTTGAACTCTGTTTTGATCTTCTGGAGTTGGTGCAAGCTTTGTTGGAACATAGCGCCCATTTTGAATAGTTTTAAATAGATCTTCATCTATATTGAATCCATGTAGGCTTGCGTACGAACTTTCTAGTTGGCGAATTTATCTTTGTTGCATATTGGTGGCTTGCTGCCTCCTCCAGTCTTTGATTCGCTTATTAGATGTGCCATTGGATCTACTTAAGCTTTGTAAACTGATTAAGAGAACCTGCTCTGATACCAATTATTTGTTCCCAGAGACACAATAATTATCTAGAAGGGGGGTTGAATAGATATTTTTAAAATTTCTTTTACAAATACTTGTTAGATTTGATAATGATTTAATCACAGCAGAATTTGAGATTTTTTGTTTTCCCTTTAAGATAAAACGAGTTAATAGGAGGTAAGCAGTTATGACAGATATAGTAGTTATGGCAAGAATATAAGAAACACAATATTTTTAAGTGGTTCAGAGCACTCAAGGCTCCTAGTCCACTCTTCTACTCCTTGAGTAGGAAATTCACTAAGGATATCTTTACAATCTTTGAATCTCAAAGATTCCTTCAAGACCAGCAGTCTTGGAACTTCTTAATTCACTTTAGAACTCTTCAAGTCCAGTAGACTTGGTACTTCTTACTTCACTTAAAGATAGTTGATTTCTTGAATGATGCTACTCAGTTGCCGCTAAGCTTATATTCGAAAGAACTGAGTAGCTAAGCAAGCTTTCTATTCAGATTGTAGAGTTGAACGTTGAGTGTTCTTCAGCGTTTCGTTGTGTACTTGAATATCTCTTGCATCTCTTTCTGTTTTGTATATAAGGTGCATTTGAAATGCATCCGTTGGAAGACATCCGTTGAAGCATTAATTGTATTTAACATTTCTGAGCACTGATGATGACTTTCTGTAAATCTTCTGTTTAGCCGTTTGACCCCACTGACACAGCAGACTGCTATCTCACCTAACACCTGAAAAGGTGTTTTCTGCTGACCCATAGTACTTTCCTTAGCTTCTTCAATACGTCTCTTTGTTATATACTAAGGATGAGTGTTGTGTCATTGGGATTCCCGAGGATTTCAACGTTTATAATCCATCCCACATTTGTTGTGATTTATTCTTAAACAAATGGACAAGGCTTGATGCTTCTGATACAGATAGATGATGCTCTACGATCATGATTGTGGTGTCTTGACAAATTGGTGCTTGATCCGGTACTGATAGAAGAGAACACTATGATTTCTCTTAAGCACTGGTAGACCGATCTTTGCTTGCTTGATTTTCAGACTCTACGCTTTTGAGAGCATAATACGATCTTTGAGTTGGCTCGGCAGGCGTTTGGACCACTCTACGATTCTAAGAGAGACCCTCAAAAGCAGACACACTGCGATTTTCGATGCTCTACGATTCTGGCTTGGCTTCTGCATTCTTTTGATCAGCTCGACAAACTATGATTCTGTTGATCTGAGCTTTAATGTTTACCATTCTGTAAATGAATGTATAGAAGAAAAGATCAACTTTGATCTGAGCTTTAATGTTTACCTAACAACTTTGATCTGCCACTAAGTCCTTATACATGTATTCATTGAAAGACTTTACATATGAACATGAAAATTTACTTTCAAAATCAAATTTAAATATGCAATTTTCCAACAATTAAAAATCACACCAAAATCAGAAAATTCATTTTCTATAATATTGAGCGTATTTCTTTAGAATTTAAGGAAGCTTTGAGTATAGAGAATAGTTTAAGTTTTCTTCAAGAATATCTCCGTCCTACCAGTCAGAAGTACTCTCTTTTTAACGTAAGTGATATTATTTTTGTTCAATATTCGTATGAAATAATATTTTCTTCCATACTCTGTAGTATGTAAGTAATATTATTTCATTTCAGATTCTGAATTCTACACTCATTTTGTTAAAGTATGGCTTATATACTCCTTGAAATTAGTAAAATATCCTTAAAATTTGCTCTTCATCTAGTATCTTTTCATTAAAATATTATTTTCAGCATTCTTAATAATTTTTAATCTTTTCATGTCGGGATACTATTCACGGAGTACTATTCCCAAAGTACTATTCATAGGGTACTATTCACCCGGGATACTATTCAAGATAAAAATTAATTTCTTTTCGGTCCAAATAATTTTTGATACAATATTATTCTTGAATTTTACTCCACAAAGGAGTATCATGTTGACAATTTGGACATTATTGAATTATGGATAAATTGAATTATAAATCTTTAAAATTTATCATTTTCTTTCATTTAATTGAATTCTTATATCATTGTCATCATCCTCATGGTTATATTGTGATGAAAGTCATCTTTGGCCCATAGTGCATAGATGGACTGTTGATTGGTATGATTATGACTAGGGATTATTCGGTATAATCATGACCTATAATGTTAAAAATGATGTGGTAAAAGTCCTCATTGGCCCGTAGTGCATTGATGGACAGTTGTTGGCATGATCATGACCATTGGTGATAACACGATTATCCTTGGCCCGTAGTACATGGATAATTCGTGGATGTGATACAAATGAATATTCTTGGCCCGTAATGCATGGATAATTCAGTGATGTGGATTATTTATTAAGCTGAGTCTCAGCGATAAAATTGATGATAAACTTTTAAATTATAGAAGATAGTAGATATCATGCTCTACTTGACTCTTCTAATGGATTGCTTGTTCCGCTGCAGTTAAACTTGATGTTTATTATATTTTATCAGTTTAACACTGTTGAAATCTAACGATAAATTATTCTGCATTATCTTAGTCATAATATTTCTTACTGGGCTAGTTGAGCTCACCCTTTTGCTTTCATTGTTCTCTTTAGGAAATGAGAACGTAGCCGAGACTAGTCGGGGAATGGAGTGATGGTCTGAGATGGTGGCTATAGTAGTCCTCACTATTCTATGAAATAGTGTGATAATAAATGTAATGAGGACTTTATTTGAGTTTGGATACTGTCTATGAGATAATATTTGTGTAAAAACTATCAGCTACACTTTTGTCGTATTGTATAATTAAGTTTGTATTTGTATTCTGTACCATGTATTTGACGGCTCAGAATGGGCGATTGATACCTATTTTGGGGGCGTCACAGTTGGTATCAAAGCTTAGGGATATGATCCCTGATTGGGAGATGTGAGACTAGAACTAGGAGGGGAGAGACGGGTAAATCCTTCGCTAATATGACCTACCTAAGTTTAATTGTTATTTAATTGATAGGTCAGAATATAGGGATAATATGTGGTATGTCAATTAACCCTTGTTTTGTGGCATGTCAATTAATCCTTGTTTTGTGGCAGTGTTTGAAAATGACATCCGCGAATGTTTAGATAAGCAATGGAGCACATGAGACCGTTGAGTTACCATTGATCAATACCCAGGATAATGTGCATCAAGAAGACAATAATCCTCAGGTAAACAACAACACCGACCAAATGATGAACGATGGAATGTTCAGAGGCTTTATGCAATTCATGCAACATACGGCGAGAGCGACTCTTGTCCAAAATGCAGGTGAAAACACGGGCAACTCACGGATGGTCACCGCTAAGCAGTTCAAGGAGCTAGGACCACCAGAGTTTTTGAAAAAACCAGAACCACTTAAGGCAGAGACGTGGATAAAGCAGATCACCAAGATATTGAAAGTAGTATACATACAAGCCAATCATGTATGATGATAAAGCATATACTTTGTAATCAATCCTATTTGTTTATTAATAGAAGAATTATTTATTAAAGGCATTTATTATCTACATGGTGTTGTTTTAACAATATGTGATAAACCCATAGTTTTAAGCAATGCTTTTAGAATCATGATGAGATCATGCTAATGAGATCTAAGTTCTTAGATAGCTTAAAACTAAAATGTTCACAATCAATGGATTACTAAAAAGGGGATTAGTGAATCCGAATAGATTGGTACGTACGTTGCTTGCTCATTGGATGAGGATGATTGATCTCATGATCATTTGTGTGGAGACACTAAAGTAAGTATGTAGGTACTTATTAGAGAATAAGTTCACTGAACGTGACTCGCTAAGGAATACCTAATGGAGTTTTACTTGCCTGTCAATAAGAATTCCTGTAGTGATAGTAGTACAAATGATCCTTAGACTTGAGATCATCATAGTATCTTATATATAATAAATTACACTTTGACTTATTCCTTAAGACTCTTAGAGTATATCAAAGGGTATGCTTGGGTGTAATAAGTTATATATGAAGATAGTAAATGATCAATAAAGAATCTACCACTTCTAGTAAAAGAAGAGAAATGTCATATGTGATTCGATAAATGACAACCCAGGAATTCTTGGTCAAGGTGGAATGAAATTAAAAAGTAGTTTCTAATTTACATTCATTAGGAGTTGTGCATTTAGGAATCAAAATACATATAATTAAATAAAATAAGACTTGACAGTAATTCCATGTCTTATATTTAATTGAGACATTGTATGGTGGAAGGATTGAATTGTACGGTAACTATTAACTTAAAGGTTCTTTTATGATTAATGTTGAAATTAATATTATCTGGAAAGTCGTTGATCGCTAAGAAGGCTTATCCCTATTGTAGAATAAATATTATTTATTTAAATAAATTAATCGTATAATTTATTTATTTAAATAAGATTAGAATTGTTCTAATTGATTTATTCACAACCGGTTTAATATGGAGAACTTAAAGGGTCACACCATAAAAAGGAATAATAATTATTTAAGAAGTTAATGACAAAATCGTAATAATATGTCAAGTATATTTAATTTAATCTATAGTGATAGAATAAATTAAATAGCTTAATATTTATTATTTAATATTTTAGAAATATTAAATATAAATTAATAAGAGGAGTCTTATTAATATTATTACAATTATTATTATTTTAATTTCTAAAAGAGTTTATGAATTAATTTAATATAAGTACTCTCATTTATTCCTAATAGGATTAGGAGGGAAAATTAGTTAAAGGAGTTTAATTAATTATCCCTAATAAGATTAGGGAGCCCATTTTAATTAAAAGAGTTTAATTAAATAAATAATACCTTATTTTAATTAAATAGGGTTACCTGATATCTTTATAAGAGGAGTCTTATATCAGATATCAAAATATACGTAATTCCAATTGTTGGAAAGTACGCCCCCTTTTTCTATAGAGATAGGAAAAACTAGGGTTTGAGCCAATACACCATTCTTCTTGAAAATTCTTCTTCCTTGGTAGATCACCTCTAGAGGCCATACACTTGGATGGCTAACATTGATCAAAAGAAGGAATCTACCAGGAGATTCAAGGAGATCGCAGAGAAGTAGGAGGTGAACTCGTACCTGTGGAAGCTCGCATCTACAAGGGTATGATTCCATAACTTCTTGTTCTTCGTTTTAATTAATAATATGCATAAAAGATGATCCGGATAATTAGTTTGTGAAAAATTTTAAAATATGATTTTATTATGCTTCCGCTATTTTTGCAATTTGATTGCTACTTTGATTTTCACAAAATCTTACAATGGTATCAGAGCCAAAATTTATGCAAATTATTAATTATTTTTGATTCCATATATGTATGGGTATGTATTTAAAATAATTTATTGGGCATAATTTGTTATATAGAATTATTATTTTATGAAAAAAAAAATATTTCGCGAAGCCTGTTATTTATTGCGAACTGTTTTTGTTTTTATTTTTTTTTCGATATTCGCGAAACCTGTTTTAAAATAGCTTTTCGTAATTCGTGTGATAGTTTACAAGGGTTATAGTCATCCACGTGCTTGGTTCATGTTATGTTATAAGATTTCTAGGAGAAACAAGATTCATATATAAGGTATATATGTGATTCTGGAAGTTTAGCATGAATTATATAAATATATTATAATATAGTAATATTTTATATATATTATACATCCTGGTAAGTTTTATTGATGGTGAACTTGATTCATCTTATTTTGTTAATAGTTAACAGAAGCACGTGAACGTGATTTATGTTCATATGGTTAACCATGACTCATTGTTCACGTTATATATATATATATATATATATATATATATATATATATATATATATATATATATATATAATATTTTAATAATTTTATAATTAAAATAAAAGAGTTTATTTTAATTTTGAAATTGGATTTCATGCAATTTAAAAATGTCCATTAAATGATATTCATATATATATATGGAATGATTTTATTTATTGATACATATAGTGATATGTATGATAATAAATGAGATTGATTATGGACTATTGACCAATGTGATTTGATTTATTTTTGTTGGATGTTTGAATGAATGTGTTTTATTAAATGGGGTTGGCGTACCTTGTCTTTTCTGGTTTTCTTCTTGATGTAAATTCTATCTTTCTCCTATGTACTTCCCCTTGACTGTTGATCAAGGTTTCTATTTAAATTAAATAGTTTATGTAATAGGATTAGTTAGAATTATTTTTGAAGAACCGGAGATCAAGGAGAAAGGAGCGCTCGAAGACCCGTTTGTAATGGAGCTCGGGTTTAAATGTAATAGTTATATTTAAATGTTTATTCTTGCACCCTAGGGTTTGACCTTTTGGTTCACTTGGTGGCTCTAGTAAACCAAACTAGAATAAAAGTCCATAATCAATCCGGGTAGAATATAGTATTCTATATGTGCGTGCTAGTATTATATATATGATATATTATGCAAACATGCTTCGCATGTTTAATAATATGACGCGTATTTTATATATATATTTGCATGTGCGCTAAATAAGATGAGACTAATAATATTAAACCCCTCAATGAAATTATATTAAGTTGTAATGTTCAAAGATATTTGGAATATCGAACGTCGCCTTCTAGCATGATAAAAATAATAGAGCATTGAATATTTAATATGAGTTTGTTGTGCACACACAAGGCGAGTATTAAATATTTGAGATGTTGTTTTTATTACATTTGATGTTTATAAAGGAATTGAACATTACCGCTTTGTTATGCACACACAAGGGTTGTATTTTTCTCTTCACTTATATGGAAATGCTGGGTATGACTTAACTTAAATCATTTTAGTTCGGATGTGCACACACTTGACCATTATGATTTAAGAGGCAAAATATAAGGAGTTACGTGATGATATAATTGACAAGAGTTGTCTACCTATTTATTTATATATAGTTTGTTGTGCACACACAAGGCTATATACATTTGAAATGGGAACCTTATTCTCACTAGCAAATCTTTAATTAGATATTGCCGAACTATATTCATGAGGGTAATATAGTTTGAAGAAAATAGTGAGAGATACCAATATAAAATAAGACCTAATTTATTTTGGTAATTAATTAAATGAATGTTTGCTAAAATATTGTCTTTTTACATGCAGAATTTTGAAAATGTCACATTCACTAATTTCACTGCGTAGCATACTTGATGCTAACAAACTGACCGGACCGAATTACACGGACTGGTTAAGGAATATGAGAATTGTTCTCACTGCTGAAAAGATTTCTTATGTCCTAAATTCGTTCGTACCTGTAAAAGTTGTAGAGACAGCCTCTGAGAAAGAGATTGCTACTTTTAAACAGTGGCAAGATGATGCATTTGTGGCTCAATGCATCATGCTCACATCCATGAGTAACGAGCTTCAGTGTCAGCATGAAACCATGGATGCTCCTACTATGCTATTGCACCTTCAAAAGTTGTATGGTGAGCAAAGTAGGACTGCTAGATATGAAATATCTAAGGAGCTCTTCCGATCTCAGATGACCGAGGGCACTACCGTTGAGACTCATATCTTAAAGATGATCAATCTGATTGAACGTCTTGGACAGCTTGGGTTCATCATGGATGGGGAGTTGAGTCAAGATTTAGTCTTGCAGTCACTCCCGGATACCTTCTCACAATTTGTTGTGAATTTTCACATGAATAAGTTAGATGTCAGCTTGCCTGAATTACTTAAAATGTTGAAAACTACTGAAGGTCACTTCCCATCCAAGAAGAACAATGTCTTACTGGTTGATGATTCTTCCAAGAAAAGGAAGAGGCCCAAGATATCTTCTGAAAAGAAAAAAAATCCAAGAAGGCTAAGGGAAAGGCAAAAGTGAAGGATCAAAAGAAACCTGATCCAACTAGCAAAGGAATTTGCTTCCATTGCAATAAGCCGGGTCACTAGAAGAGGAACTGCAAGGATTATCTTACGGAACAAAAGCAGAAGAAGCTTGGAGAAGCTTCGAATCCTAATCAAGGTTTGTTTATGATTGAAATTAATTTTTCTGAAAGTCAATATTTTACTTGGGTATTGGATACCGGCTGTGGTTCTCACATATGTAATAATATGCAGGGACTGATCAGAAGTAGAAAGCTGAGCAAGGATGAGGTCGTCCTACGAGTGGAAAATGGAGCAAAGGTTGCTGCATTAGCTGTAGGGACTTATTGTTTAGCACTGTCTACGGGAAAATCAATTAGTTTAAATAATTGTTATTTTGTTCCGTCACTTATTAGAAACATTATTTCAATATCTGTATTGGATATGGATGGTTTTGACATTATAATAAAAAACAATAGTTGTTCTATTTATAATAATAATGTTTTATATGGTGTTGGTAATTTACGAAATAGACTTTACATTCTTGACTTGCATGAAATATACTTCAAATTGAACAAACTAAGAAAAGGAAAAGAGATGATGTTAACTATACCTATATGTGGCATTGTAGACTCGGTCATATTAATGAAACAAGATTATCCAAGTTGCACAAAGATGGGCTCCTAGAGCTATCAGATTATGAATCATATCCAACTTGTAAATCTTGTCTCATGGGAAAAATGACTAAATCTCCTTTAGTGGAAAAGGAGAAAGAGTTACAGAGTTGTTAGCGTTGGTACACACGGATGTATGTGGACTTATGACAACAAATGCACGAGGAGGGTATTCTTATTTTATTACATTCACTGATGATCACTCAAGGATATGCGTATTTAATGAAATACAAATCTGAATCATTTGAAAAGTTCAAAGAGTTCAGAAGTGAAGTAGAGAAACAAAAGCGCAAAAGTATTAAGATTCTTTGATGAGATAGAGGTGGTGAATACTTAAGCAGTGAATTTCTCAATTGTCTCAAAGAAAATGGTATAATCTCACAATGGACTCCACCAGGGGCGCCACAGCTGAATGGTGTATCTAAAAGGAGAAATCGAACACTGTTGGACATGGTTCGTTCCATGATGAGTTTTACCGATCTTCCAATGTCATTATGAGGAAATGCCCTATAAGCGGGTACATATCTACTAAATAAGGTTCCCTCAAAATCCGTCCCTAAGACTCCATATGAGATGTGGACAGGGAGAAAACCTAGTCTTAAGCATATTAAGATTTGGGGATGTCCAACTTATGTGAAAAGATTTTAGAATGATAAGCTTCGGACAAGATCTGATAAGTGTACTTTTATGGCATATTCTAAAGAAAGTTTAGCATATTATTTCTACAATCCTACTAAACAAAAGGTGTTTGTTGCCAAACATGCTGTCTTCTTGGAAAAGGAGTTTATCCTTGAAAGGCTCAGTGGGAGGAAAATAGATCTTGAAGAAATTCAAGAACCACAAACCACTACAAATCAAATGGGTGAACCTGTCCAAGTAGAGATTCCTTCTGTACCACACCCTATTCGTAAATCTGGAAGAATACCAAAGATACCTGATAGGTATGGACTTGTCATAGAAGATGATGATGAGGTACGCATCATAGATGATGATGATCCATTGAATTACGAACATGCTATGAGTAGTAAAGACTCAGAGAAGTGGCAAGAAGCCATGAAATCCTAGATGGACTCCATGTATGAAAACCAAGTATGGACTTTGGTCTCACCACCTGAAGGTATTAAGCCTATTGGGTGTAAATAGGTCTTTAAAAGAAAGACTGGAGCAGACGGCAATGTAGAGACCTATAAGGCCCGACTGGTCGTAAAAGATTTCAAACAAAGACAAGGAGTTGACTATGATGAAACCTTCTCACCAGTAGCAATGCTCAAGTCGATTCGGATTTTGCTTGCGATTGCAGCTTACCATGACTACGAAATCTGGCAGATGGACTTGAAAAACTTGAGGAGGATGTGTATATGACACAACCAGAGGGATTTATTTCAAAGGTTGGAACAAATCAAGTCTGTAAGCTACAACGATCCATTTATGGATTGAAACAAGCTTCTCGTAGGTGGAACATCAATTTTGATGAGACAATCAAAGAGTTTGATTTTATCAAAAATGAGGATGAACCGTGTGTACAAGAAGGTTAGTGGGAGCGTTGTTTCATTCCTCGTATTATATGTTGATGATATATTACTGATAGGGAATGATATTCCTATGCTACAATCAATTAAAATCTGGTTATCTAAACACTTCTCCATGAAGGACTTGGGAGAAGCATCCTATATTTTGGGGATAAATATCTATAGAGGTAGATCTAAAAGGATGCTTGGCTTGTCCTAAGGAACGTGCATTGACTCGATGCTAAAGAGGTTTAGCATGGAAGATTCCAAAAGAGGTCTCATGCCGATGAGCCACGGAATACATCTCTCCAAGAAATAGGCTCCAAAGACACCTGAGGAGAGAGACTGTATGAGTAAGATTCCTTATACTTCAGCAATATGTACTAGACCAGATGTCGCTTATGCACTTAGTGTAACAAGCAATATCAGTCGAATCCAAGAGAAGAACACTGGAACGCAGTGAAAAATATCCTAAAGTACTTAAGAAGAACTAATGATGTATTTCTTGTCTACGATGGGTCTGAATTGAAATTAGAGGGCTTCACAGACTCAAGTTTTTAAACAGACCAAGATGACAGTAAATCCGTTTTGGGGTATGTGTTTACCTTAAACGGTGGCGCAGTGAGTTGGAAGAGTTCTAAACAGCAAACAGTTGCTGATTCAGTGACAGAGGCAGAGTACATAGCTGCAAGTGAAGTTGCAAAGGAAGCTGTTTGGATGAAGAAGTTCATTACCGAACTTGGTGTGGTTCCTAGCATTACAAGACCACTGCCTTTATTCTGTGACAACACTAGAGCTGTTGCGGCGATTTTATTTAATCAGAGAGATCATTGAAAGCGGAGACGTCACCCTGGAGCGTGTGGACTCTCAAGACAATATTGCAGATCCATTTACTAAAGCGTTAACACAACATCAGTTTGATTGTCACTTAGAGAAGATGGGTATGCGATACCACAACGATTGGCTTTAGTGCAAGTGGGAGATTGAAAGTAGTATGCATACAAGCCAATCATGTATGATGATAAATCATATACTTTGTAATCAATCCTATTTGTTTATTAATAAAAGAAATATTTATTAAAGGCATTTATTATCTACATGGTGCTGTTTTAATAATATGTGATAAACCCATAGTTTTAAGCAATGCTTTTAGAATCATGATGAGATCATACTAATGAGATCTAAGTTCTTAGATAGCTTAAAACTAAAATGTTCCCAATAAATGGATTACTAAAAAGGGAATAAGTGAATTCAGATAGATTGGTACGTACGTTGCTTGCTCATTGGATGAGGATGATTGATCTCATGATCATTTGTGTGGAGACACTAAAGCAAGTATATAGATGCTTATTAGAGAATAAGTTCATTGAACGTGACTCGCTAAGGAATACCTAATAGAGTTTTACTTGCCTGTCAATAGGAATTCCTATAGTGATAGTAGTACAAATTGTAAGACCCCAACTTTTATGAATAAAGTTAAATTTTCTATAAATATCATTTTTGAATATTATGGAGTGAATTTGATATAATGTTATAGTTGTGGGTAATATTTATAAATTTTGTAAAGTACGCAAGTTGTTATATAATATTCGATTGGTAGAAAAATATTCATTTTAACAGGGAATATTCGTACGACGGCACAATTATTGGTGGACCCCACTATGAAATTATTGTCAGATTGAGAAAATGACAAAAATATCTTTTTATAAAATAACGGCAAAAGTTTTACCATTAACTGTTGGAATACCTGGTGGTTAAAATACGGTAATACGCGTTGTTGCACAGTAGCACACGGTATTGCACAGTATTTTTGAATTATTAATTTTTACGTAAGAAGGCACTACTCAATAATTATTACAGTAATTACTGTTTAATATTTTATTTTATTGGTTCAATAATTGCTACGTTGATATTTTACATTATTGTTGTTCAATAATTGTCACTGCACAATATTTTCTATTATCAGATCAATAATTCGTATTATTTGAATAATATTATTAGATAGCATTATTGGTAATGTCTAGAAAGTTCTGTCAAGGAGAGGTTTGGTCACCTAATTACGCGCCAGTAAGGAGAAAACCTTATCGGAAAGTCCCCTCTTTCCTGGGAACGGCCTGGCTGTCATTATTGTGATTCTGTAATATTATTTGTGAATAATTAATTATTGATTTATATGTTAAGAAAATATTTATTTTATGTGGACATAAATGATGGATAGAAAAATATTTATTTTAGGTGGTTCTAAATGAAGGAATTAATGTTTAGGTGTTTTATCAGTATATTTGTCGAAATGGAGGTATTAAAAATCAAATCAGTGTTCTTAAAGTTCTATTGCATGAGTTATAATTTTAATCCGACCGTTGGATCGTTGTGATTTTTGGATATGTTATGCATATATAAGTTGAGTATATGTCCACAAAGTTTGAACCGTTAAAAATTAACGTACGATTTGTTATGAATTTTAAGAGATGTTGAGAATCATCCGTTTGTGAATTTCGGATATTTTCTGTTTGAAATTTGGAAAAACTTAAAGCTACAAAGTTGTAGAGAATTCGATTTCGTGTGAAATTGACATAAAATTCATATTTTTCTGATGAAAGAGCTATTTATTATGAATTACTGAAATTTCAGAAAATAAAATATTTTTTTATTAGGGGTGGGACCCACTTTTGTCATTTGTTGATAAAATCTGCTGAATTGATTTTCAAATGTGATGGGCTGTATTTTTTCAAGGAAAGCATGCTAACTTGTTCAAAAGAAGTGGCATAGAAGATAATAATAATAATAATATTTTATTATTTTATTCTCCTATGACGTTCTAGCATTTTCCTATAAATAGGTGCTTAAGTTAGAATTGAAAATCACACCAGAATTAGAAAATTCTTCTTCTATAATCTTTAGCATATTTCTTTCGAGTTTTAAAAAGTTTTGAGCGTAGAAAATAGTGAAAGTTTTGTTCAAGAATATCCCCGCTATACTAGTTGGAATACTCTTCTTTTCAAGGTAAGGGATGTTATTTTTGTTCAATATTCGCTTTAAATAATATTTTCTTCCATACTCTGTAGTATGTAAGTAATATTATTTCGTTTCAGATTTCGAATTCTATACTCGTTTGTTAAAATTTTAGCTTCTATAATCCATAAAATAAGTAGAATATCCTTGATATTTGCGCTTCATCCAGTATCTTTTCATGAAAATATTATTCTGAGCATTCTTGATAAGTTTTACCTTTTTCATGCCAGAGTACTATTCACGGAGTTACTATTCTCGAAGTACTATTCACGGGGTACTATTCACTCGAGTACTATTCACCCGGGGTACTATTCATGAAAAAAATTGATTCATTTTCGGTCCAAATTATTTTTGGTACAATATTATTCTTGAATTTTACTCCAAAAAGCAGTATCATGTTGACAATTTGGACGTTATTGATTTCTTAATAAATTAAATTATAAATTTTTAAAAATTTATCCTTGAACTTGTTTTATTGAATTCTTATATCATTGTCATCATCCTCATGTTTATATTATGTTAAAAGTCATCTGTGGCTTGTAGTGCATAGATGGACTTGGTATGATTATGACCAGGGATTATTCGGTATAATCATGACCGTAATGTTACAAATGATGTGGTAAAAGTCCTCATTGGACCGTAGTGCATTGATGGACAGTTGTTGGCATAATCATGACCATTGATGAATACACGAATATCCTTGGTCCGTAGTGCATGAATATCATTGGTCGTAGTGCAGGGATGATGTGAATTATTTATTAAGCTGAGTCTCAGCGATAAAAGTGATGAAAAACCTTTTAAATCATAGAAGATAGTAGATTTTATTCTCTACTTGACTCTTCTAATGGATTGCTTATTCCGCTGCAGTTAAACTTGATGTTTGTTATATTTTATCAGTTTAACACTTTTGAAGGCTAACGATAAATTATTCTGCATTATCTTAGTCATAATATTTCTTACTGGCTAGTTGAGCTCACCCTTTTGCTTTCATTGTTCTCCTCAGGAAATGAGAACGTAGCCGGGACTAGTTGGAGAATAGAGTGACGGTCCAGATGATAGCATTAGTGAAATAGTGTGATAATAAATGTATTGAGGACTTTATTTGAGTTTGAATACTGTCTAGAAAACAATATTCGTTTTAAAACTCGCAGTTCATGTTTTGTCGTATTTTACACGACAGTTGTATTATTAAGTTGTATTTGATTTTTGTACCATATTTTTGGTGACTCAAGATGGGTGATGTATACCTGTTTTGGGGGAGTTATAGTTGGTATCAAAGCTTAGGGATATGATCCCTGGCTGATATGTGAGACAAGAACTAGGAGGGGAAAGACGGAGAATTCCTTCGCTAGTATGACCTACCTAAGTTTATTTGGTATTTAATTGGTCGGTCAGAGTATAGGGATAATATGTGACATGTCAATTAACTCTTGTTTTGTGGCAGTATTTAAAAATGACATCTGAGAATGTTGAGAATAGCAATGGAGCACAGGAGACCGTTGAGTCTCCATAGATTAACAATCAGGATAATGTGCATCAGGAAGGCAACAATCCCATGCAAATAATAACATTGACCAAATGATGAACGATGTAATGTTTAGAGGCTTTCTGTAATTCATGCAACATCAGACAAGAGAGACTCCTGTCCAAAATGCAAGTGGAAACACTGGCAACTCTCGGACGGTCACTGCTAAACAGTTCAAGGAGCTGGGACCATCGGAGTTTTTTGGAGAGCCAAAGCCACTTAAGGCGGAGACGTGGATAAAGCAGATCAACAAGATATGTGATATCTTGGGATGCTCCGAGGAGCAAAAGGTTCCCTTTGCCACCTTCATGTTGCGGGCAGAAGCAGATTACTGGTGGGAATCTGTGAAGTGTACTCAACATGCCGCATTGAAGATGTCTTGGGAGAAGTTCCAAGAACTGTTCAACGACAAGTACTTTCCTGAAAGTATTTGTCACATGAAAGAGGTAGAGTTCATTAAGTTGGAGCAGAACAATATGACCGTGTCGCAGTAAGAAGATAAGTTTGCCGAGTTATCCCAGTTTGCGTCCCACTTAGTTGATAACGAGGAGAGAATGACACAGATGTTTCTAAGAGGTTTTAAACCCGAGATACGTCAATATCTTATCTCTCACAAACTGTGTTTGTATTCAGATGTTGTAAATAGGGCTTAGCTATTGGAGCGCGATAATTAGACATCCCAACCAAGGGAAAGGAGCCGACAAAATGATAATACCAGTGGTAGCAGTCATCGAAGTGGTGACAATAAACGTGGAGGGAATCAACATGCCAGAAATGGTAACCACTTCGGTGGTAATCATGGCCAAGACAATAAGAGGGGACATTTCAAGAAGAGGAGATTCAACAATGATGGAAAGACATCAGCAACAACACCAGCTGTTAAGGAAGGAGAACGACCACCTATCATATGCTTCAAATGTGGAGGGACACATCAGTCCAAACTGCGCGATGCAGTCCAAAGCGTGTTGTAATTGTGGAAGAGAAGGTCACCTAGCTCAATTTTGTCGTGCACCGAAGACAAGTCAAGCTGGGATGAAGGCACCAAAGGCCGTCCCAAAAAAGTCAAAACTGGTAGTTCAAGGGAGAGCGTTTGCCGTGACCTCCCAGAAAGCAAAGAACCTAAACGAGGTCATCACGGGTAAGCTTATCATAAACTTTAGCGAAGTCTAAACCTTATTTGATACAGGTTCTACCCATTCTTTTATTTCTCCTACTTGCGCTCAATGTTTAAATTTGACTCCGAAGAAATTAGACTTTGACTTATCTGTTGAAACTCCGTTGGGAGAAACCTTCATTACATCCACTGTTTATAAGTCTTATTTGGTTTAAATCGGTACCCTCACATTACCTGTCGATCTTATTTCATTGAAAATACTTGCATTTGACGTAATTCTAGGGATTGATTGGTTAACTACTCATCATGTAAAAATTGATTATATTCGTAAGGTTGTTAGCTTTCATATTCCTAACAAACCTATTATGCGAATTCAAGCAACAAAACCATTAAAATCAATCACTGTCATCTCAAGCCATAAAGCTATTCATTTATTGAAAAATGGATGTCAAGCTTTCTTAGCTCATGTCACGGATTTAAACAAAAATATGTCAGTTTTGAATGATATTTCTATTGTTAATAAATTTCCTGACGTATTCCCTGAAGAACTTCCTGGCCTACCCCCAGAGCGAGAAATTGAATTTTGTATCCACCTTGAACCTGGTACAAAACCCATTTCTAAAGCCCCATCGAATGGCTCCTATTGAACTTTAGGAGTTAAAGACCCAATTGCAGGAATTGTTAGACATCAGTTTTATTCATCCTAGTACGTCTCCTTGGGGTGCTCCTGTTCTATTCGTGAAGAAGAAAGATGGGAGTATGCGACTTTGTATTAATTATCGGGAGTTGAATCATGTCACCATCAAGAATAGGTACCCATTGCCACGCATTGATGACCTGTTTGACCAGTTGCAAGGTGCCAAATTCTTTTTAAAGATCGATCTTCGTTCTGGATATCATCAGTTAAAGGTTAGAACCGATGACATTCTAAAGACGGCTTTTAGAACTCGGTACGGGCATTATGAATTCCTAGTCACGTCTTTTAGATTGACTAATGCTCCTGCTGCCTTCATGGATATAATGAACCGAGTATTCAAGGAATATTTAGATCACTTTGTGGTCGTCTTTATTGATGACATCCTCATATATTCCAAAAGTAATGAAGATCATGAGCAACACTTGAGACTGATACTCCAAAAGCTTCGTGAAAACAAGCTTTATGCCAAGTTAAAGAAATGCGAGTTCTGGCTTGAGGAAGTAGCATTCCTTGGGCACGTAGTATCAAGTCATGGAATATCTGTTGACCCGGCAAAGATTGAAGCTATTCAAAGCTGGGAGCAACCTAAATCAGTGACCGAAGTACGTAGTTTTCTAGGCTTAGCTGGTTATTATCGGAGATTCGTAGAAGGATTTTCTCAAATTGCTACTCCATTAACTCAGCTGACTCGAAAAGATACAGAATTCGGTTGGAGCGTGGAATGTGAGAAGAGTTTTCAAGGACTCAAGAGGAGACTCATTTCAGCACCTTTTCTGACAATACCATCTGGCTCGGAGGGATTTGTCATCTACAGTGATGCTTCGGGCAAAGGGTTAGGATGTGTTCTCATGTAACATGAGAAAGTCATAGCCTATCCCTCTCGACAACTCAAAGAATATGAGAGGAATTATCCTACTCATGATCTAGAGTTGGCAGCTGTTGTCTTCGCACTTAAAATTTGGAGGCATTACTTGTATGGGGAGAAAGTGGAGATCTTTATGGATCATAAAAGCCTCAAATATTTCTTCACCCAAAAGGAACTTAACATGCGGCAACAACGTTGTCTTGAACTGTTGAAAGATTATGATCATACAATTCATTACCATCCAGGTAAAGCGAACGTAGTAGCTGACGCATTGAGTAGAAGATCATATGCGGGTACGAGTGCGATATTGTCAACGCAAAGGCCCATTTTATATGACTTACAAAGGTTGGAGATAGAGTTAAAGACTCCAGGGACCAACGTGATGGCAAATATACGAGTTGAGCCGACTTTAATCGATAAAGTTAAAGTTGCTCAAGATATAGACCTGGAGCTGATGCGTATGAAAAAGAAAGTGCAAGAAGGTGCTATCCCGGAAGTAAGAATCAATGAAGAAGGAATACTTATAGTCAACTCCAGACTTTGTATTCCTAACGACCCTGAATTAAAGTATAAAATCATGATGGAGGCGTTCAACACACCGTTTGCAATCCATCCTGGGAGTACCAAAATGTATCATGATCTTCGACATACATTTTGGTGGAGCAATATGAAGAGAGAGATAGCGGAGTTTATCTCAAGGTGTTTAACCTGTCAACGAGTCAAGGCGGAGCATCAGGTACCAAAAGGTCCATTACAACCATTTGAAATTCCAGAATGGAAGTGGGTGCACATTACCATGAATTTCGTTACTGGTCTTCCCAAGGTTTCTCAAGACATAGATGTAATTTGGGTCATTGTTGATAGATTAACCAAGTCTGCTCACTTCTTACCTATATGAGAAACTTATACACTTGAACGTCTTGCTCGTATGTACATAAACAAAATTGTAAGATTGCATGGTACGCCAGTATCCATAGTTTCTGATCGAGACCCAAGATTCTGTTGGTCGGAATACCGATCACTAAACACGCGCAAGTATACGCGGTCTAACAAGTAATACAGTGATAAGAAGTGTGTCGTACCCACGAGGAACTATGACTAATATTTACTGTAAGACCCCAACTTATTATAAATAAAATTAAATTTTCTCTATTTTTTATCTTGAAATAATAAGGTGATAATTTGATATAATACTTTGGTTATGGGTGAAATGTAGAAATTTTGCAAAATAAGCAAGTGGTTATAAAATATTCATTGTTGTCAGAGAATATTCGTTTGGTCGTAGAATATTCTTGTTGTCGGGGAATATTCGTACGACGGCGCAGCCATTGGTGGGCTCTATAACAGAATAACTGTCGAATGAAGAAAACGACGAGTTTGAGTTTTTATAAATAACGTCATAATTATTACCGTTAACACTGTTGGATTACCTGGTGGTTAAAATACAGTAATACGCGTGGTTGCACAGTAGCACACGGTATTGCACAATATTTTTTTTGAATTGTTGATTTTTACGTAAGAAGGCACTACTCAATAATTGTTACACTAATTACTGTTTAATATTTTATTTTATTGATTCAATAATTGTTGCGTTGATATTTTATATTATTATTGTTTCAATAATTGTCACTACACAATATTTTCCTTTATTAAATCAATAATTCATATTATTTGAATAATATTATTAGATATCATTATTGGCAATGTCTAAGAAAGTTCTGTCTAAGGAGAGGTTTAGTCACCTAATTGCGCGCCAGTAAGGAGAAATTCTTATCGGAAAGCCCCCTCTTTCCTGAGAACGACTTGGTTGTCATAATTGTGATTCTGTAATATTATTTGTGAATAATTAATTATTGATTTATATGGATAAGGAAATATTTATTTTGTGTGGATATAAATGAAGGAATATTTAGCATGAAATAATTGTTGAAAGTTTGGCATATTTTCTGTGGAATTTCAATTATTTCTTCGATAAAATATTCATTTATATATATTATTATAAAATATTATAATTGTTTAATAATATTATTATTATAATATATAAGCATGTGGTAATTTGAAACGGAAGTAAACAAAATGTATATGACTACTTGTTTTCAAAAAAAAGTAGGTGGTGACTTAGTTTTAGTTGGTATGATTGGTGGAAATGAAAATGGTTGGTGTAAATAGAAAATGAGTTGCCTGCAAGCTTGATTTCAAAGGGTGGCCCCCACCCATATGGAAAATATGTTAGGCTTGAAAATTAGGCAGAGAAGTTAGGCAGAAAAGTTAGGCAAATCTGCTTAACTTTTCTTTCCTTCTGTTGCTATAAATAGGGGGTAACCCCTTCTTCCTCAACACACCACTTTCAAATCAGAAATTCTTATTCTAAAGTATTGTGAGTATTTTCTTGAGTATAAGAATACTTTAAGCGTAGTTTTTTTACAAGATTTTCTCAGAATAATATCTGATATTTCAGTCAAATCCAGTTTCTACTAAGGTAAATGATATTATTTTATTGTTTCTATAATTCCTGAAATGATTAGAAATTTCATTTCATCTAATATCATTTCACAGGAATATTGGTCTGAACTTTTTATCAAATTTGGAACTTTTTATGGCCGGGTACTGTTCACAATTACTGTTCACGGGTACTGTTCACAAAAGAAATTTTTTTTTTCTTTCCTTCCCGGTTATCTGTTGTGACCCTTATTCTTGAAATTTAATCCATGTTTTGATCTTCATTCTTGAATTTTACTCCATTATGGTTTATTATGGAGTATTTTTAAACTTGAATTATCTAAAGTACGAATCTCTAATCTTTGTCCTTTTGTTCCACTGGATTCGTTCTCTAAAATGTTTTTCATCATCCTCAGTCTCTAATGGCGATACTTGATGAATATCTTTGGCCTGTGGTGCAAAGATGAATGATTAATTGATGAATATCTTTGGCCCGTAGTGCAAAGATGAACAGGTGTTGAGATGAACATGACCAACTGGTGATACAAATAAATATCTTTGGCCCATAGTGCAAAGATGAATATTTGATTCATGGTGTATATTGATTGATGGTACAGGGATAAAATATTGATGATGGACTTTTAAATTCATAGATGATAGTAGATTTCATTCTCTGCTTAACTCTTCTAATGAATTGTTGTTTTCGCTGCAGTTGTTAATCTAGAACTTGTTGTCTATTATATTCTATCAGATTTTTCCCTATTGAAGACTAAGGATAATTTTATTATATATTATCTTAGTCATAATATTCTTTACTGGGCTAGTTAAGCTCACCCTTTTCCTTTTTGTTCCATTTTTCTTCTCAGGAGGTGAGAATTTAGCAGGAACTAGCCGGGGTAAGGAGTGATGGTCCAAGGCAGTTGTTATAGTAGTCCTCACTATTTTGTAAAATAGTGTATCAATAATTATAATGAGGACTTATTTGAGTGTGGATATTGTCTAGAAGACAATATTTGTATTTAAACTCACAGTTTATGTGTTGTCGTATTTTGCACGACAATTGTATTAATAAAGTTGTAGTTGTTTCTGTACTATATTTTTGGCGACTCAGAATGGGTGATGTATACCTATTTTGGGGGCGTCACAGTTGGTATCAGAGCTTAGGGATATGGTCTCTGGCGGAGATCAGGGAATAAAACTAGAAAGGGAGAGACGAGTAAATCCTTCGCTAGTGTGTCCTACCTAAGCTTATTTGTTGGTCGGTCATAATATAGGGATATTATGTGATATGTTAATTTGTTTAATTAACCATTGTTTTATGGCAGTATTTGAGAATGGCAGCCGAGAACGTTAACAATGGAGTGTATGAGATGGTGGAACAACCTTTAGTCACAAATCAGGAGAACGTGCAACAGGAAGGCAATATTCCTCTTGTAAACAACACTACCGAGCAAACGATGAATGATGTGATATTTAGGAGCTTTTTGCAGTTCATGTAAAATTAGACGAGGGAGACTCGTGTACAAAATACGGGTGGGAATGATAGCAACGCGCGGTTTGTCACAACCAAGCAGTTCAAGGAGTTGGGACCACCAGAATTCTGGGGAAAGCCAGATCCGATTAAGGCGGAAACGTGGGTCAAGCAAATTACCAAGATATTCGATGTCTTGGGATGCACGGAGGAACATAAGGTTCCATTCGCCACCTTTATGTTCCGGGGTGAGGCAGACTACTGGTGGGAGTCTGTGAAGCGTACCCAGCCTTCCGCACTCAGCATGTCTTAGGAAACGTTTCAGAAACTATTTAATGACAAGTACTTTCCTGAAAGTATTCGTCATATGAAGGAGGTGGAATTTATTAGACTGGAACAAAACAACATGACGGTGTCCCAGTACGAGGCAAAGTTTGCAGAGTTATCCAGGTTTGCACCTCATTTGGTAGAGAATGAGGAACGAATGACAAGGATGTTTCTGAGAGGTCTAAAACCCGAGATTCGGCAATATCTTATCTCTCATAAATTTTCTTTATATTTAGATATTGTAAACATGGCTCAATTATTAGAGCGAGATAATGAGTATATTCAACCGAGGGAACACAACCAAGGTAATACCGGTGGCAGCAGTCATCAGACCGATGATAACCAGCGATGAGGGAAAAATACGGACAAAAGCGGTAACCACTTGGGTGGTAATCGTGGCCATGATAACAGGAGAGGTGGGTCAAGTAGAAATTTCAAAAAGAGGACATTCAACAATGATGGGAAGACATCAGCAGCAGCACCAACACCAACAACAAATTCTAGTGGAGGAGAACGACCGTCAGTTAGATGTTACAGATGCGGAGAGGAGGGACACATAAGTCCAAATTGTTCACAGCCTTCCAAGGTGTGTTTCAATTATGGAAAAGACGGTCATATAGCCGATTTTGTCCTGTAGCGAAGTTAAGTCCAACTGGGACGGCGACACCAAAGGCGATTACGGACAAAACAAAGCCGACGGTTCAAGGGAGGGCGTTTGTCATGACTGGCCAAAATGCGAGAAACCCGAACGAGGTGATCACGGGTAAGCTAATCTTGAACTCTTGAGAAGTTTATACCTTACTAGATACCGGTTCTATCCATTCTTTTATCTCTCCTACTTGTGCTCAACGATTAAACTTGACTCCAGAGAAATCGGACTTTAACTTATCTGTTGAAACTCCGTTGGGTGAAACCTTCATTACATCTACAGTTTATAAATCTTGTTTGATCCAGGTTGGCACCATCACATTACCTATTGATCTTATCTCTTTAAAGATACTTGCATTTGATGTGATTTTAGGGATTGATTGGTTAACCACTCATCATGCCAAAATTGATTATTTTCATAAGGTTGTTAGTTTTCATATTCCTAACCAACCTGTTATGCGAATTCAAGCAACTAAACCACTAAAATCAGTCACTGTCATATCAAGCCATAAAGCTATTCGTTTATTGAAAAACAGATGTCAAGCTTTCTTAGCCCATGTTATGGATTTGAACAAAAACACGTCAGACTTGAATAATATTTCTGTTGTTCGTGAATTTCCTAACGTATTTCCTGAAGAACTTCCTAGTCTACCCCAAGAACGTGAAGTTGAATTCTTTATTGATCTTGAACCGGGTACAAAGCCCATTTCTAAAACCCCATATCGAATGGCTCCTATTGAACTTCAGGAGTTAAAGGTCCAACTACAGGAGTTGTTGGACATCAGTTTCATTCGTCCTAGTACATCTCCTTGGGGTTCTCCTGTTTTATTCGTAAAGAAGAAAGACGGGAGTATGCGACTTTGTATTGACTACCAAGAATTGAACCATGTCACCATCAAGAATAGGTATCCGCTACCTCGCATTGATGACCTGTTTAACCAGTTGCAAGGAGCACAATTCTTTTCAAAGATCGACTTTCGTTTTGGATATCATCAACTGAAGATTAAAACTGAGGATATTCCAAAGACTGCCTTCAGAACTCGGTACGGGCATTATGAATTCTTAGTCATGTCTTTTGGATTGACTAATTCTCCTACTGCTTTCATGGATATGATGAACCGTGTATTCAAAGAATATTTGGATCAGTTCGTTGTTGTCTTTATTGATGACATCCTCATCTATTCCAAAAGCCGTAAAGATCATGAGCACCATTTGAAGCTGGTACTTCAACGACTTCGTGACAACAAGCTATATACCAAGCTGAAGAAATACGAGTTCTGGCTTAAGAAAGTAGCATTCCATGGGCATGTGGTGTTAAAACATGGAGTATCCGTTGACCCGGCGAAGATTGAAGCAATACAAAGTTGGGAGCAACCGAAGTCGGTGACCGAAGTACGTAGCTTTCTGGGCTTAGCTGGTTATTATCGGAGATTCGTGGAAGGATTTTCACGAATTGCTATCCCATTAACTCAGCTGACTCAGAAAGATATAAAATTCGTATGGAGCGAGGAATGCTAGAAAAGTTTCCAAGAGCTCAAGAGGAGACTTATTTTGGCACCTGTTCTGGCAATACCATCTGGTTCGGATGGATTTGTTATCTACAACGATGCTTCAGGCAAAGGGTTAGGATGTGTTCTCATGCAATATGGGAAAGTCATAGCCTATGCCTCGCGAAAACTCAAAGAATATGAGAGGAATTATCCTACTCATGGTCTGGAGTTGGCAGCAGTTGTTTTCGCATTAAAAATCTGGAGACACTACCTGTATGGGGAGAAAGTGGAGATTTATACTGATCATAAAAGCCTCAAATATTTTTTCACCCAAAAAGAACTCAACATGCGGCAACGATGTTGGCTCGAGCTGTTGAAAGATTACGACCATAGCATTCAATATCATCTTGGAAAAGCAAACGTTGTAGCTGATGCATTGAGTAGAAGATCGTATGCGGGTACGAGTGCGATGTTGTTAACACAAAGACCCATTTTGTATGACTTACAAAGGATGGAGATAGAGTTAAAGGCTCCAAGTACCCACGTGACGATATCAAACATACGAGTAGAACCGACTTTAATCGATAAAGTTAAAGCTGCTCAAGCTACGGACTTGGAGCTGATGCGTATGTAGAAGAAAGTGCAAGAAGGTGCTATTCCAGAAGCAAGAATCGATGAAGAAGGAATACTTCGAGCCAACTCCAGACTTTGTGTTCCTAACGATTCTGACTTGAAGCATAGAATTATGATGGAGGCACACAACACACCATTTGCAATCCATCCTGGTAGTATCAAAATGTATCATGATCTTCGACATACATTTTGGTGGAACAATATGAAGAGAGAGATCGCGGAGTTTATCTCGAGGTGTTTAACTTGTCAACGTGTAAAGGCAGACCATCAAGTACCAAAAGGTCCATTGCAACCACTTGAGATTCCGTAATGGAAGTGGGAACACATTACTATGGATTTCGTTACAGGTCTTCCCAAGGTTTCTCAAGGCATAGATGCGATTTGGGTTATTGTTGATAGATTAACTAAGTCTGCTCATTTCTTGCCTATACGTGAGACTTATTCCCTTGAACGTCTTGCTCGTATGTATGTAAATGAGATTGTAAGATTGCACGGCATACCAGTATCCATAGTTTCAGATCGTGACCCAAGATTCACTTCACGATTTTGGGTTAGCTTGCAGAAAGCTATGGGCACGGATTTACAATTCAGTTCAGCATATCATCCTCAAACATACGGGCAATCAGAAAGGACTATTCAAATCCTTGAAGATCTATTAAGACTCTGTGTCCTAGATTTCAAAGGAAGTTGGGATAAGTACTTGCCATGGTGGAATTCTCCTACAACAACAGTTATCAAGCAAGTATAGACATAGCTCCATTTGAAGCCTTGTATGGACGAAAGTGTCGTTCTCCAGTATGTCGGGATGAGGTGGGTGAGGCAATGTTGTTGGGACCAGAATTAGTACGCATGACTACAAGAAAGATCTAAATGATTCGACAACGTATTCAAACCTCACAAGATCGACAAAAGAGTTATGCGGATCTTCATCGAAAGGATGTGGAATTTAATATTGGGGATCATGTATTGTTACGTATTGCTCCATGGAAGGGAGTTACAAGATTTGGGAAGAGAGGAAAGCTCAATCCAAGATTTGTTGGTCCATTTGAGATTCTTGACCGAATAGGAAATGTGGCCTATAGACTCGCGTTACCTCCAAGCATGTCTCGTGTTCATAATGTTTTTCACATATCTATGTTTCGTAAATATGTGAAAGACCTGAACCATATTATTACGTTAGAACCAGACGAGATAGCCGAAGATTTAACGTACAAAGAGGTACCTGTTAAGATCTTGGATAGGAAATAGCATGTCCTACGCACAAAGGTTATACCACAAGTTAAGGTTTTGTGGAGGAACCATACTATTGAGGAAATGACCTGGGAGTTGGAATCGGAAATAAAAGCGAGATACCCTCACCTTTTCGAAATACCAGATACGTATGTCAATTTCGAGGACGAAATTTCATAAGGAGGGGAGGTTGTAAGAGCCGAACTTATTATAAATAAAATTAAATTTTCTCTATTTTTTATCTTGAAATAATAAGGTAATAATTTGATATAATACTTTGGTTATGGGCGAAATGTGGAAATTTTGCAAAATAAGCAAGTGGCTATAAAATATTCATTGTTGTCGGGGAATATTCGTTTGGTCGTAGAATATTCTTATTGTCGGGGAATATTCGTACGACGGCGCAGCCATTGGTGGGCTCTATAACAGAATAACTGTCGAATGAAGAAAACGACGAGTTTGAGTTTTTATAAATAACGTGTGGTTGCACAGTAGCACACAGTATTGCACAATATTTTTTTTGAATTGTTGATTATTACGTAAGAAGGCACTACTCAATAATTGTTACAGTAATTACTGTTCAATATTTTATTTTATTGATTCAATAATTGTTGCGTTGATATTTTATATTATTGTTGTTTCAATAATTGTCACTGCACAATATTTTCCTTTATCAGATCAATAATTCATATTATTTGAATAATATTATTAGATATCATTATTGGCAATGTCTAAGGAAGTTCTGTTTAAGGAGAGGTTTGGTCACCTAATTGCGCGCTAGTAAGGAGAAATTCTTATCGGAAAGCCCCCTCTTTCCTGAGAACGACCTGGTTGTCATAATTGTGATTCTGTAATATTAGTTGTGAATAATTAATTATTGATTTATATGGATAAGGAAATATTTATTTTGTGTGGATATAAATGAAGGAATATTTAGCATGAAATAATTGTTGAAAGTTTGGCATATTTTCTGTGGAATTTCAATTATTTCTTCGATAAAATATTCATTTATATATATTATTATAAAATATTATAATTGTTTAATTATATTATTATTATAATATATAAGCATGTGGTAATTTGAAACGGAAGTAAACAAAATGTATATGACTACTTGTTTTCAAAAGAAAGTAGGTTGTGACTTAGTTTTAGTTGGTATGACTGGTGGAAATAAAAATGGTTGGTGTAAATAGAAAATGAGTTGCCTGCAAGCTTGATTTCAACGGGTGGCCCCCACCCATATGGAAAATATGTTAGGCTTAAAAATTAGGCAGAGAAGTTAGGCAGAAAAGTTAGGCAAATCTGCTTAACTTTTCTTTCCTTCCGTTGCTATAAATAGGGGGTAACCCCTCCTTCCTCAACACACCACTTTCAAATCAGAAATTCTTATTCTATAGTATTGTGAGTATTTTCTTGAGTATAAGAATACTTTGAGCGTAGTTTTTTACAATATTTTCTCATAATAATATCTGATATTTCAGTCAAATCCAGTTTCTACTAAGGTAAAGGATATTATTTTATTGCTTCTATAATTCCTGAAATGATTAGAAATTTTCTTTCATCTAATATCATTTCAAAGGAATATTGGTCTGAACTTTTTATCAAATTTAAAACTTTTCATGGCCGGGTGCTGTTCACAATTACTGTTCACGGGTACTGTTCACAAAAGAAAAAAAAATTTTTTTTCTTTCCTTCCCGGTTATCTGTTGTGACCCTTATTCTTGAAATTTAATCCATGTTTTGATCTTCATTCTTGAATTTTACTCCATTATGGTTTATTATGGAGTATTTTTAAACTTGAATTATCTAAAGTACGAATCTCTAATCTTTGTCCTTTTGTTCCACTGGATTCGTTCTCTAAAATGTTTTTCATCATCCTCAGTCTCTAATGGCGATACTTGATGAATATCTTTGGCCTGTGGTGCAAAGATGAATGATTAATTGATGAATATCTTTGGCCCGTAGTGCAAAGATGAACAGGTGTTGAGATGAACATGACCAACTGGTGATACAAATAAATATCTTTGGCCCATAGTGCAAAGATGAATATTTGATTCATGGTGTATATTGATTGATGGTACAGGGATAAAATATTGATGATGGACTTTTAAATTCATAGATGATAGTAGATTTCATTCTCTGCTTAACTCTTCTAATGAATTGTTGTTTTCGCTGCAGTTGTTAATCTAGAACTTGTTGTCTATTATATTCTATCAGATTTTTCCCTATTGAAGACTAAGGATAATTTTTATTATATATTATCTTAGTCATAATATTCTTTACTGGGCTAGTTAAGCTCACCCTTTTCCTTTTTGTTCCATTTTTCTTCTCAGGAGGTGAGAATTTAGCAGGAACTAGCCGGGGTAAGGAGTGATGGTCCAAGGCAGTTGTTATAGTAGTCCTCACTATTTTGTAAAATAGTGTATCAATAATTGTAATGAGAACTTATTTGAGTGTGGATATTGTCTAGAAGACAATATTTGTATTTAAACTCACAGTTTATGTGTTGTCGTATTTTGCACGACAATTGTATTAATAAAGTTGTAGTTATTTCTGTACTATATTTTTGGCGACTCAAAATGGGTAATGTATACCTATTTTGGGGGATTCACATTTACCAAGTACCGATTGTTTATCGCTAAAGTCTTATTCGAACAGCAGTAAATGGAAGTGTGATTAATCTAATTATACTAATTAACAAAGCAAGTAAATGGATAACGAATGGAATTCTAAGGAATACAAGTTAAGGTCACAACTTCACCCCCACAAAGGCATTCTGTCGAACACCTGGCGTGTTATGTTTCATCAAACTAGCTACCCTTCTCTTTTTGGTCTTAATGGTCACGATAATTTGTCGACCGAGAACACATAGGTGCCTATGCACCTCTGTCGAGGTATGCACAAACATATCCTCTCTAGATCCACCCTAAAGGGAATAGAATAGAAAAGAACACCCAACCTAGATGCAATCCTACATATGTTTATGCGAATTAATCATAACAAGGATTTAAGCATAAGTTCTCATTGAGGTCGCACGTGGCGCATAGAGATATGTCTATTCTACGCACAACTTGTGCAGTCTAAACCCACAATCACATGCCAATATATTTAGGTGTAAATCTACAATTCTTCTGTCGATATCATGCAGATTACCAAAATCATCACTAATGTCTTAGCGAGAATTATAAAGCACAACTATATTAGATCAAATCATATGGTGCCAACCAAAGAGATAAAGACAGTCAATTTAAATAACAAAGGGATCCAATATAACCTTAGAGCCAATATTCAGTTCATAGTTAATAAACCAAATACAAGTAGCAAATAAGACAACATTTATAGAATACAAAATTAGAGGAAATAAATGGATAGAAGAAACTCTGTCAAAGCCCCTTCAACTCCCACGAATTCCGCTCAAATCAAGCTTTCCAATCCATGCCGCTCGTTGCGCTTGTGCTCCAAAGAAAATACAAACTTCTCCCTAAACTAAACCTAATCTGTATGTACAGACATCAACTCAGGGAAAGAAAGAGAAATTACAAAGAAAAACTAAACACTAAGCTAATCTATGGGAAAATATGATATAGGATGTCTCCCTTTGAAATGCGGAGGCTGCCTCGTGTTATATCCCCTCTTCCTTCCTTTGTTAGGTCAAACCAAGGCATTGGTTATCTGGGAACCGGACCTGGCGCCGCGGCGCGGCCAAACAAGCTGTGGTTGGCGCTACAGTGCCATGTCATCAAATAAGGAGACCAGAGCTCGCGCTGCTGCGCGAGCCCAAGAAGGAACAATGGCGCCATGGCGCGAAGATGATGTCAACAAGGGCTAGAGAGTTGCGCTGCAGCGCGGCCAATATGCTTGTCATTGGCGCCGCGGCGCGGCTATACATAAAATGCCCGTTTTTGCCCCTGAATGCTAGAAAACACCTGATAAGCCCTGCAATATGTCAATTAAGCACAACAACACTATAATCATATAAAAACATATAAACTCTACGAGAACAGACAACTATTTAAGTCATAAAATATTCGATTTGCTGGTATAAATCCCACTCATCAAATACCCGCAAACATAAGTCTTTGCTTGTCCTCGAGCAAACTAACTAACACAACATTAATAATAAAACATATGCGAAAGAAAACAAAAACAGTATAGTAGCATCATGGCTTCAAAACTCGATCATAGCCTGTGACGCCCCCAAAATAGGTCCATTCCACCCAACCCATTTTAAGTCGCCAAATACATGGTACAGAAAATAACTACAACTTTATTATTACAATTGTCGTGCAAAATAGGACAACACACATACTGTGAGTTTAAATACAAATATTGTCATCTAGACAGTATTCATACTCAAATAAGTCCTCATTATACTTATTGATACACTATCTTACAAAATAGTGAGGACTACTAAAATAACTATCTTGAACCTCATTCCATACCCCGACTAGTACCCGCTACATTCTCGCTTCCTGAGAAGAGAAATAGAACAAAAAGGAAAAGGGTGAGCTCAACTAGCCCAGTAAAGAATATTATGACTAAGATAATATAGAACAAATTATCGTTAGTCCTCAACAGGGAAAAATCTGATAGAATACAATAGACAACCAGTTTTAGATCAATAACTGCAACGGAAAGAACAATTCATTAGAAGAGTTAAGTAGAGAATAAAATCTACTATCATCTATGAATTTAAAAGTCTATCTATTTTATCCCTGTAACATCAATCAATATACATCTTGAATCAAATAGTCATCTTTGCACTACAGGCCAAAGATATTAATCAGTCGGTCATGTTCATCTCAACACCTATTCATCTTTGCACTACGGGCCAACGATATTCATCAAGAAATCATTTATCTTTGCACTACAGGCCAAAGATATTCAGTAATATCATCATTTAGGACTGAGGATGATGAAAAATATATTTTAAAGAAAATGAATCTAGTGAGACAAAAGAACAAATAGTAAGGATTCGTACTTCGGTTTATCCATGTTTAAAAATACTCTATAATAACTATTGTGAAGCAGAATTCAAAAATGAAGTTCAAAACATAGATCCAATCAAAGATAGGAACCATAACAGACAATCTTGAACACAGAAAAGAAAATTTAATTTTTTCTGTGAATAGTGTCGTATTCATGAATAGTGCCGTATACGTTAATAGTGCCGTATACGTGAATAGTAACTTCAACACCAAAAGGTAGAAATTCCACAAGAAAAATCATCATACTTTGTGAATAGTACTCGTGAATAGTAACTCGTGAATAGTAACCCCAACATGAAAAGATAAGAATTTTACAAGAAAAATCTTACCAATATTTCGGTATAATGATATTGAAAGAAATAATATCATTTATAAAAAAAATAACATCCCTTACCTCGAAAAGATAGTACTTCTGACTGGAATACTGAGAATAGTGCTGAAGGAACTTGCACCGTATAACAACACTCAAAGTATCAAAATACTCACAAGAATACGCTCAATATATCGAGAGAGAAGATTTCAGTTTCTGGTGTGATTTTCAATTCTAACCTAAGAACCCTATTTATAGGAAAATGCTTAGAACGTCAAAGCAGAAAATTTAATATAATATTAATATATTATATATAAATTCCTACGCCAACCTTTGAATGCTGGAATCCCACATGTTTAACAACAAAATGAGCCCATCAACTTGTTAAAAACGTTTTTGTTGATATAAATAATTAAAACTTCCAAAAATCAATTATTTAGGAACTACAGAACTTCAATAATTCATAATAAATAGCCCTTTTATCAAAAAAATTCAAATCATATGTCTTTTTCCTAGGAAATTTCATTATCTACAACTTTGCAAAAGAAATTTTTTCCAAATTTCAAACAGAAATTGACCGAAATCCACAAACGGTCGATTTTACAGGCTATATATCAAATTTCAGTCAAGAAATGGGGTCTACCGACACACAAAATATGTGTTAATCATTTAATGCAACAAAAATACTCTTCCTCCTCATATACTCATATATCCCACATTTATTGTAAAAATATCACCATTATTATATTATTAAAATAAAATAATATATTTAAATGAATTATTTTATCAGAAAAAGATAAAATATTAATTTTCAACAATTGTCACATTAAAAATTTTCTCCATCTATATCCATATAAAATCAATATTTTCTTCATCATATAAATCAATAATTAATTATTCACAAATAGTATTACAGAATCACAATACTGGCAACCAGGCCGTTCCTAGGAAAGATGTGCTTTCCAATAAGGATTTCTCCTTACTGGCGCGCAATTAGGTGACCAAACTCTCCTTAGACAGAACTTTCTAGACATTGCCAATAATGTTATCTAATAATATTATTCAGATAATATGAATTATTGCTCCGATAATAGAAAATTACTATGTAGTGACAATTATTGAAACAATAGTAATATAAAATATCAACGTAACAATTATTGAATCAATAAAATAAAATATTGAACAGTAATTACTGTAACAATTATTGAGTAGTGACTTCTTACGTAAGAATCAATAATTGGTACAATACCGTGTGCTACTGTACAACAACGCGCATTACTGTGTTTTAACCACCGGGTATTCCAACAGTATTAACTGTAACAACTATGCCGATATTTATAAACAACTTATACTTGTCATTTTTTTCATCCAATCACTTTTTGTTGTGGGGCCCACAAAAGGCTGCGCCGTCGTACGAATATTTCCGACAGCAATAATATTCTACGACCAAACGAACATTCCCCGATAACAATGAATATTTTTATAACCACTTGCTTATTTAAAAATATTTGTGTATTTTACCCAAAACTAACCACATTAATCAAATAAACCCTTACTATTTCAAATAATAAATAAAGGAAATTCCATTTTATTAAAAAAAATTTGGGGTCTTACAACCTCCCCTCCTTGTGAAATTTTGTCCTCAAAATTGACGTACGTACCTGGTGTTTCGAGAAGGTGAGGATACCTCGCTTTCATTTCAGTTTCCAACTCCCATGTCATTTCTTCAATAACATGGTTCCTCCACAAAACCTTAACTTGCGGTATGACCTTTGTGCGTAGGACATGCTCCTTCCTATCTAAGATCTTGACAGGCACCTCCTCGTACGTTAAATCTTCGGCTATTTCGTCTGGTTCTAACTCAATAACGTGGTTCGGGTCATCCATATAATTTCATAACTTCGATACGTGAAAAACATTATGAACACGCGACATACTTGGCGGTAAAACGAGTCTATAGGCCACATTTCCTATTCGATCGAGGATTTCAAATGGACTAATAAATTGAAGGTTTGAGCTTTCCTTACATTGCCGATTCTCTCTTTTGGAATAATAACTTCTTGCACCTCCTTCTTCATATTCATCAGCTCCGGTGTGTAGCTTGAGCGATTTTAACTTTATCGATTAAAGTCGATTTTACTCGTATATCATCACGTGATCCATAGAGTCTTAAACTCTATCTCTATCATTTGTAAGTCATACGAAATGGGTCTTTTTGTTAAAAACATATACGATTTTTTACTCAACACGTCAGCTACCACGTTCGTTTTTCCAGGATGGTATGGTCAGAACATGTGCCAAAATGAGTCTCTTCTTGAGTTCTTTCGAAGCTCTTCCCACATTCTTTGCTCCATTCAAATTTTGTATCTCTACGAGTTAGCTGAGTTAATGGAGTAGCGATTCGAGAAAATCTTTTCACGAATCTCCGATAATAACCAACTAAACCTAGAAAGCTACGTATTTCGATTATTGACTTAGGTTGCTCTCAACTATGACTCATATCCCAATCTTGGATAGCACGTCACAATGGTACCTATCAGTTTACTACCACACAAATATGGCATCCCCTACGGAGAGTCTGGCTTCGGTGCATTCCACAAAGGAAGTCACCAGATAGAGGCTCGGGTACCAAATTCTATAGTTGAATTTTTAACACCTGAAGTTCAATAGGAGCCATTCGATATGAGATTTTAGAAATGGGTATTGTACCGGGTTCAAAGTCGATACAAAATTCAATATCACACTTTGGGAGTAAGCCAAGAAATTCTTCAGGAAATACACCAAAAAATTCACTAACAATTGCAATATCATTCAAATCTGACGTATTTTTGTTCAAGTCCATAACATGGGCTAAGAAAACTTGACATCCATTTTTTAATAAAAACGAATGACTTTATGGCTTGATATATATAAGTATTTGACTTCAGTGGTTTGGTTGCTTGAATTCGAATAACAGGTTGCTTAGGAATATGAAAACTAACAACCTTACGAAAGCAATCAATTTTGGCATGATGAGTAGTTAATCAATCATTCCCTAAAATCACATCAAAAGCAAGTATCTTTAAAGAAATAAGGTCAACAGGTAATGTAATGGTGCCAACTTGGATCAAACAAATTTATAAACAGTGGATGTAACGAAAGTTTCTCCTAATGGAGTTTTCAACAGATAAGTTAAAGTCTAATTTTCTCCTCCGAGTCAAGTTTATACGTTAAGTATAAGCAGGAGAGATAAATGAATGGGTAGAACCAGTATCTAATAAGGTATAAACTTTGTAAGAATTTATAATTAACTAACCCGTGCTAACTTCGTTCGGTTCCCTCGCATTCTAACCAGTCACGAAAACGCTCTTCCAGGAACCGTTGACTTTGACTTTTTTGGGACAGCCTTTTGAGTCACGATCCCCGCTGGACTGGTTTCGCTACCGTACAAAACTCGAGCGATATGACCTTCTTTTCCATAATTATAACATACCTTGGAAGGCTGTGACAGTTTGGACTTATATGTCCCTCCTCTTCGCATTTGTAGCATCTAACTGGCGGTCGTGTTCTCCTACCCTAGAATTTGATGCTGGTGCTGGTGCTGCTGCTGCCGACATCTTCTCGTCATCGTTAAATCTTCTCTCTTGAAATTTCACTTGAGTTATTTCTTCTATTATCTTGGCCATGATTACCACTGAAGTGGTTACCATTTCTGGCACGATAATTTCCTCCACGATGGTTATCCTTGTTTTGATGACCGTTGCCATCGATATATTATCATCGAGTTGTAGGTCGTTATTCTCCGATTGATCTGACTCATTATCGCGCTCCAATACTGAGCCCTATTCACAACATCTGAATAGAGAAAAATTTTGAGAAATGAGATATTGACGTATGTCGGGTTTCAAACCTCTCAAAAACATCCGCGCTCATACGTTCCTCATTCTCCACCAAATGAGGTGCAAACCTGGATAACTCCGCGAACTTTGCCTCGAACTGGGACCACCGTCATGTTGTTATGTTCTAGTCTAATAAACTCTACCTCCTTCATATAACGAATACTTTCAGGAAAGAACTTGTCATTGAACAGTTTTTAAAACGTTTTCCCAAGACATGCTGAGTGCGATGGCTGGGTACCTTCACAGATTCCCACTAGTATTCTGCCTCGTTACGAAACATAAAAGTGGCGAATGGAACCTTCCTGTTCCTCCGTGCATCCCAAGAAATTGAATATCTT